>RSEF01000032.1:1096856-1128866 GCA_003993805.1 Himantopus leucocephalus
CCCCCCCCCCCCCCCCCAACATCCTTTGTGGGGAGGGGAAAACCCTCTCCCACCAGTTTAGGGGACTGGGATTTAGGTGAGATCAGGTTGCCCCCTCCCTCTTCTCGGCGAGGGTCCCCGCTTTCCAAGGGATGGTGACCCACCGAAAGGTCTCCGTACTGTGGCTGGGAAGGGCTTGCTGTGGTGCTGCTCATCGCAGCTGGGTGCACAGCTGGATGCCGGGAAAAGCAACTGGCTCTCCCTATCTTCTCCCATGGCTCGCCTGGGCGCAGCCGAAAGCCCCCGAGACAACTTCGCTCTGAACTGCCCTGTGGGCAGGTCCATTCACCCCGTGAGACGTACACCGAGGAGCGGGTGTTGTAATTTATTCCCCGACGTCCCACTCCGCTTCCACTGCTGACTCACAGCTTGTCTGTCCCAACCTCTCCATGGCTGGAGGATGAGTTGAACCACCACGCCGGGCTTGGGCTGTCCATGCCGGCGTGATGGTGATGAACCCACCACTGGTTCCCACTGGTTGAGCATCTGCCTCTGCTTTTCTCCCAGCACAGAGCACGGTGTGTTCAGGCTCCCCACGTCCGCAGTGCTTTTCTGATGGAAAGCAAGATGGTTTAGTGGAAGTCATCAGCAGATGAATATCAAATAACAAATTATTTTTTAATCGATGACATGCCCTAGCAACACTGCCTGGGCTGGGGTGGGGGTGGTGACAGCCAAACGGATCAGCCTTTGCTGAGGAGGCAAAACCCACCCACCTCAAGAGGATGTTTTCCAAAATGGTTATCTTCATCTTTTCTGTCTCAATGCATACCACTCGGCCTTCGTCTCATTTGTATGTAAATAACAAGCAGAAACACCCAAACAAGAAGCTCCCAGTGCCCCAACAGCTCATAATTCATGTTGATCACCTCCCTGCAAAACAACACCCGCACACCAAAACCCCGCCGGCTCCCCAGGGTACCAACGCAGCCCGGCAGCTCCTCACTTCTGGGAGAATACCTTTAATCCTCCCTGCCCTTCTCAACCCCCCAGTGTTGCAAAACCCATGTTTTCTGCTGCCTGCTTGAAGATGTTCATGTAGATGACGCTATTTTGGAGAGAAAAAAGGCCAGGAGCATGGTTTTTTGGGACAGTTTAGAGGCCAAATCCATCTCGGTGTCACTCTGGACGTGCCCCTTGGTAGAGCGACAGAGTCTAGTGGAGCTGATCCAAACCGACAGACGCAAATCATCACATCTGTCTCTGGGTACGGAGCCCACAAACCTCAGCTCCTCCACGTGACAGACCAGCCCAGTAAAGAAACGGTGCATTTTTTCCCCCAGCCTTTGCATCGCTCGCATACCTCGTGGACAGCAGGCTGAAGGAAGAAGAGTGTGGGAGCCAAAAATGACAATTCCCTCTTTCTTGTTGGCAGCCCCACCTTTAATCCCATTATATTCATTCAGCTCTAATATCTGATCTGAACCCGTTTGTCAGCTTCAGGACAATCTGCCTTTTCTGGGGTCAAGAAAGCATGAAGACAATCTCATTTTCCCATCGCACCCGGGCTTTGAATTTCATGCAAATAATCAAGGCCGTAGATGTTCATGAATTTCAAGTGACATCCCAGGCAGATTCGGAGCAACGTTTTCCACGGAGAAGCAAGCCGACCTGCACCAACCGGGAATTTCCCACTGCAATGGGAAACTCTGTTTGAGTGACCCAACTACTCCCAGTTTGAGCCTGCCCGGCGGCATTTCTCCGAGGATAATCAGATATTTGGTCTTCGCTATTCGGTAGAACACGACGCACCTGCTTAATTTTTCTTCCAGAGATGCCAGTAGGATTTTTAGCTCATACTTAATGATTTTATAGCACTGGGGCACATGAATGTATTTTGCAGGGCATGTAGAGTCCTGTCCTGTAAATACATTTAAGCTCCAGTCATGCGCACAGCACGGGCAATGCCACCAGGACAGCAACATGCTCCAAAAACAAATGGAGCTCTTGAATACGAAGAATAAAATACTCTAAACATTGCCGTTCCACAAAGTCTGAGATGCCAGAAAAATGTCACCACACCCTACTGAATTTGCTCTTTTTCCCAAGGACTCCAGGAAGTAAAATAAGGAAAATTTGTGGGAGTATTTTTCATGCCGGTTAAGTCTTTGCTTTTGGCAACATTTTGAATGGAAAGGTTCAAAGGTCTTTACAAGAAATCACAGCTGTAAAGAGGTAGAAACTCAAGACTGATTACATCTGAATGTCAACATGCAAATAATACCGTTCCACAAAGCTGGGTAAAGCGTTTTTCAGAAAATCTGCCTCTTTCATCTAAATGCTTTTTAGATCAAGATGAAAATGCATCGATCAGTTGGCTGGAGACATTGCAACGGCAAGCTCTGGGTGGGATGGAGTTGTCCTCTGGAGATGCCAATAGAAAGGAAGCCTGGGAAACCTGCCACAGACTAAATACCCAACACTAAATGGCCAAAATTTAAGGTGACATTTAAATATAGTGTCTCATAGGAAAATCATGGATCAGGACCTGTTTGAGCTAGTCAGCTCAAAAAGACGGTCTCTGCCGTGAACAGGCAGACTGGATAAATGACAGCCCTGAAAGAGATGTCAGGCTTCATGAACATCACCCCCGCGCTCTGCCTTCAGGTGAAGACGCCCCATGAAGTATTTTTGTTCAGATTTAGCCATTTTATTCTCACTGCCTTTCACTCAAGCTAATTCAGAGGACCCTCCGTTGAGCTCTATACCGATCGACTGCACCTTATAAGTACCATAGGGGTATCCGGGTAGCTATTTCTTTTTTTTTCACCCTTTTTTATTTCTTTTCTTTTGCTTTGCAGCTGGGAAATAAAATAATCCACCTCTGCAAGCGCACAGAGGCTGTGCAGCTCTCCCTGCCAAAAATCAGGGAGTTAGATAACTCTTCTACCTGAGCAGATTCGCACCAGCTCCAATAGGCGTGTTTGAGTGCAATCAGTGTTTAACGAGCTTCAATAAGACAGATGGCTGCCTGGCACGTCAAAACCATGAAGGCACTAAATTGATCACTGGACTTCCATGCAACCAAGCCCACATCCCCAGAGGGATAAAAAGGGCATCCCGCACCCCCTTTCCAGAGAGCTGCACTCTCCCAGTTTGCTGCTCCTCGCCGGTGCTGGGCTGTTACCTCCTGCTGCAATGAACCGGCAAACCTGCAGCATGAGAGCGGGAGGTGGAGGCAGATCCTACAGCACGGCCTCGGCTATTATTCCAAGCGGCAACAGGGCCGGCTTTAGTTCGATGTCCGTGGCACGGTCTGGAGGAGGTGGAGGTGGTTTTGGAAGGCTCATTGGAGGAGGTGGTGGCGGTTTTGGCAGTGGTTTTGGCAGCAGGAGCCTCTACAACCTTGGTGGTAGCAAGAGGATATCCATCGGTGTTGGAAGCAGCTTCCGAGCTGCTTTTGGGAGTGGAGCTGGTGGTGGCTCTGGCCTGGGAGGTGGTGGAGGTGGTGGTTATGGACTTAGTGGTGGTGGAGCTGGTGGCGGTCTTGGACTTGGTCTCGGTGGTGGAGGTGGTGGGTACGGCTTTGGTGGAGGTACTGGTGGGCTTGGCTTTGGTGGTGGACAGGGAGGTGGTGGTGGGTTTGGCTTTGGTGGAGTAGGGGGGCTGGGAGGATTCAGTGGAGGGCTGGGTGGTGGCAGGAACCCAGCGGGATTTGGTGGTGGCCCACCTGGAGTCGGTACAATCCAAGAAGTGACTGTCAACCAGAGCCTCCTGGCACCACTGAACCTGGAGATAGATCCAAACATCCATCAGGTGCGAAAAGATGAGAAGGAGCAAATCAAGACCCTCAACAACAAGTTTGCTTCTTTCATTGACAAGGTGAGACTTCACCAAATGCCATGGGACCATGGTAGAGGGGGAGCGAGTCTTGTAGCTACAAAAATACAACTTCATAGATCTATAGTCTATTGCATATTTCCTGTCTGCATGTCTTCATTAAAATAATCAAAAAAGAACATTCTTCTAAACAGTTAAAAGGCAGAAAACTAGACTAGAAAGTAGTAATAAAAGGATTAGATCCAGGTTTTGCGCCCAAGAAATATTAGTTCAGGTGGAGCGAGCCAGTTTCAGGTCCAGACCTTGCTGCTTAACCCTGCCCTCTCTGTGGGGAATCACAGCAGCCGTGTTAGTCCTTATTGCTGTCTTGCCTGCGAGCTAAAGTCCTTTTTATATTGACTCAACTTAAGTCCTTCCTTGGCTTTTACTTGGGTAAATATGCAGTATATGTGAGCAAAAGGAAAGGCAATTAAGCACCTGTCTTTTAACCTGTAGTACTCAGATCTTAGCTTTAATGAAGGAAGATAAATATCTCTTACAAAGAAAGAAAAACCAGAGGATGTGAAAGAAAGGGAGTAATGAAAGAGCTGAACCCACATTTTCTAGTGATTGCTCATTGGCTTGGTAAATTAAATTGTCTGTAACGAGAACTGTCCACTGAGGGCAGATTTGCTTAGCTGCTGGATGGGCTCACTTAGCCCTAGACAATCTGGAGGATGTTCACAGCTGGATTTAATACTCTTGGTTTGGGATTTCCTTGGTTTGTGCTATGCATCACTCCCAGTTACTGATGACTGGCCACCACCACGCTCACAGGTACCTTCTGCTAAGCCTCTTCTGCTTCCCAATGCTCAGGTTCGCTTCCTGGAGCAGCAGAACAAGGTGCTTGAGACCAAATGGACCCTCCTGCAGGACCAGGGTCAAAAAAACAACTCAGGTAAAAACAACCTGGACCCACTCTTTGAGGCTTACATCAACAACCTGAAACGGCAGCTGGCCAACCTGCTCAACGAGAGAGGACGCATGGATGGTGAGCTGAAGAACATGCAAGACCTCGTTGAGGACTTCAAGAACAAGTGAGTGCCTGTTAGCGGCACATCCAGGCACCCTGGGGTGAAACGGGATGCAAATGGTTCAGCTTAGCATTAGGCAGTAGGACTTATCCCACTTCAATTTAGCTTTCTGAAAGTCAAGCGTCTAGCCTGAGACAGCCGCCAAACTTCTTACAGGAAAGGGGAAAAAAAAGTATCTCCAGTTTGTGCTCTAGCCCGTAACACAGTACCTACCTAATCCCCCTCTAACGTACCGCTCCTGGGAGGTATTGCTCTCTGCAGAACCCCTCTCTTCCTTGACAGCAGAAGCAGGTGGTCCATCGACATTTTTCCAACCAGAAGATGGCCAGGTAGACCTTATAGCAGGCTTCCAGCATCTGAAGGGTGCCTACAAGAAAGCTGGAGAAGGACTTTTTACAAGGGCATGTAGTGATAGGACGAGGGGAAATGGCTTCAAACTGGAAAAGGGGAGATTTAGAATAGATATGAGGAAAAATTTTCTCACTCTGAGGGTGGTGAGCCCCTGGCGCAGGTTGCCCCGAGAAGCTGTGGCTGCCCCATCCCTGGAGGTGTTCAAGGCCACGTTGGACGGGGCTTGGAGCAAGCTGGGCTGGTGGGAGGTGTCCCTGTCCAGGGCAGGGAGGTTGGAACGAGATGATCTTTAAGGTCCCTTCCAAGCTAAACCATTCTGTGATTCTATGAAAACACAGATTCAGCCAGGACACAACAACTTGTGATGACACTTGCAAAGGAAAATAATCTAAATCAGCTTTACCCTCCTTCTTCCCTCTGCATTACGTCAAAATTTCATTGTAACCCTTTGAAAAATGGGATTCTCATAAATTTGAACGGGGCAGTTTCCAGGAAGTTGATTTGGAAACCCTGTACCCAGCCCAGATAACCTTGCACTCCTACCTGTACCACTTTTCTGCTTACCCAGGTACGATCCAGCACGTCTTTCCCTTTATCCCCGCAGGTATGAAGAGGAAATCAACCGACGCACAGCAGCAGAGAATGAATTTGTGGTGCTGAAGAAGGTGGGTGAGGCAGGAGGTATTAGGCATGCTGAGCTAACCCTAACCATTGCACGGGCTGGGAATGTCCTAAAGGATGGGAGATCTTACGGAGCTGCATCCTCATCCTTTAAAAGCTGTCATCTGGATTGTGGTTTTGGGGGAAAGGAACGGAGGGGCTTGGAGGATGGAAGTAAATTCTTGTCCCACTCCTGTCCCACAACATACACACATGCTCACCTGGGCAAAACAGACCATGGAGAAACAAAGATGGTCATTAGTGCTGGGAAGCCCAGGTACCAAGGCCAAATGGCCCGCACCTCCCCTTATTCACTAACAAAGTTACACACAGCACTTCTTGTGGCCGAGAGGTCTCCTCTTGGTGCTCTCCCAGGGGAACGTGCCAAGCAGAACTTCCCCAGTCAGGCAGCAGCGCCAGGGGCAGCCTCACCCCCAGGCTTGGCCAGCTCTTGGCTGAGCTGAAGAAGAGGTACCAGGGGCTGCAGATGACCCTATGGTTGCTCTTCTCCAGGATGTGGATGCTGCTTACATGAACAAGGTGGAGCTGGAGGCCAAGGTGGATGCCCTGACCGATGAACTCAGTTTCCTCCGAGCCCTCTACGATGCGGTACAGACACCCTCCTCCCCCGACTTCTGTCCTGTTGTCACCCCCTGGATGATGGCTGCCATCATTCGTGGCATTTGAAAAGGTAAGTGCAGCTGGCCGGGATCCTCTGTGCTTCCTCGCAGGAGCTGGCTCAGCTCAGCGCACAAGTGTCCGACACCGCTGTCATCCTGTCAATGGACAACAACCGGGACCTGGACCTCAGCAGCATCATAGCTGAAGTCAAAGCTCAGTATGAAGACATCGCCAACAGGAGCCGAGCCGAGGCGGAGGCCTGGTACCAAACCAAGGTGAACAGACCCATAGATGCATGGATGCATTTCTGGGGAAAATGACTGCTGGCCCTACGTAAGGCTGTTTGAGGCACCTCTTGTCCACTTGGACATCTCAGACGCTTTACTCTTCCTTCTGAACCTCAGTTCGAGGAGCTGCAGGCCACAGCTGGGAAGCACGGGGACGACCTGCGCAACACAAAGGGGGAAATCTCTGAGCTCAACCGGCTGATCCAGAGGATCCGGTCAGAGATAGAGAACACGAGGAACCAGGTAGGAATGGCAAGAGGAGCCCGTGGAACCCTGTTCTGTGGCACTGCAGCTCTGCCGTCTGCCACTGCTTTGCTAATCAGGGACTTTAGCAGCCACAGAGTATGATGTACCTCATTAAACGTACTGAATTCCCTCCCGAGAAGGGTACCACGCTGTAACATGTATTAAATCATTCTTGCCAGGCTGGCATTTCAACTCCAGCAACGTTAGCTACGGGTGAATGACCTCAGTCATAGCTTTTTTCATTAACGCCCCAAACAGAATGGTTTTTCTTCCTTGGGTGACTCTTACCCAAAAAGAAAAGCAGCGGTTAGGAGTCCCGATCCCTCCTCTTGCAGTGTGCCACCCTGCAGACGGCCATCGGAGACTCCGAGGAGCGCGGAGAACTGGCCCTCAAAGATGCCAAGGCAAAGATGATTGACCTGGAAGATGCGCTGCAGAAAGCCAAAGCTGACATGGCCCGGCAGCTCCGGGAGTACCAGGAGCTGATGAACGTCAAGCTGGCCCTGGACATCGAGATTGCAACCTACAGGAAGCTCCTGGAAGGAGAGGAGAGCAGGTGGGGGCAAAATCCCTGCAGGAATAATAGCGACTATCGCTTTGCCCCTGCCAGCAGTTGATCCCCCTGCCTGTCTCCTTCATCTTGCTCTAACCTCCCCTTTCCCTGCCCTCCAACAGGCTGAGCGGAGAGGGACTCAACCCCATCAGCTACTGTAAGTATCGCAGTGCTTGTCTTGCTTTGGGCCCATCGGGAGCAGGGGCGGTGAGCAACCATGGGAAAAGGGAGGTTTTGCCCAATAGCAGACGTTCAGAGCCGTCCACCGGCTTTAGAGGCTTGCGCAGGGGACAGCAGTTGGGTTCAGGTCCTGAGGGTCAAGGTCCTGCTGATGGTGTTTTCTGGAACTGGGTGACTGTCAAGCAGATGTCCAACCCTCTGGTTGCTTTTTCTTGCAGCTGTCATCAGCTCCAGCTCTGGCGTGGCTGGTGGAGCTGGGTTAGGAGGAGGGTTTGGTGGACTTGGCCTAAGCGGAGGCGGCGGCGGAGGCGGTTTTGGTCTTGGAGGCGGCGGCGGAGGCAGTTTTGGTCTTGGAGGTGGCGGCGGAGGCGGTTTCGGTCTTGGAGGTGGCAGCGGTGGTGGAGGCTACAGCTTTGGGAGCGGAGGACTTGGACTCGGGGGTGGTGGTCTCGGAGGTGGATTTGGAGGAGGCAGCGGTCTCAGCATTGCAGGCGGTCTTGGCTACGGAGGAGGTGGCGGCAGCGGTCTGAGCACCAGCGGAGGGAATTTCAGCTCTGGAAGTGCAAAAGGCACCAACCCAGGTGTGAAAATCGTCTCCAAAACCTCCTCCAGCAAAAAGAGCATAAAAAGCCAAAGCCTGAAGAATGCGACACAGCCCGAGTAAAACCGCCACCAGACCCTCCCCAAAACCATCGCTCCTGCATCACTCCCGCATCGCTCCTGCGCACCACCATCCCCTCCACCCACCTCTGTCCCGGCTCCTCGCGCTGTAGTTCTTAAGCGTTTGGATCACAGGTCAAGAAAAGCAGCGGCGCACGTGTCCACCAGATCCCTCAAAGTACCTGAAACAGGATTAAAAAGAAAACACAGGCCTAAGCGATTTTTCTGAATGGGGAATTATTTTTTTGTTTGTTTGTTTGTTTGCTTTTAATGAGGCTGAGCAGCGTGTTTGTAACTGCGGCCAGCTGACAGCCATCAGCCAGCACAGATCAAATAGCAGGGAAGATGCAGAAACTTGGGGTTTTTAGCTCAGTTCTGGCCCACGGGAGCCCAGGGACGCGCTGGGAACTTGGCTTCCGTTCAGCCTGCTTTGTCGTCACTGCGGGGACGAAGCAAGCTCGCTCCTTCCAGTTAAGCAACTCGTCTTTATCAGAGATGTGGGTTATTTTTCTGCTATGTAGAAATACCCCAGGAGGTTGCTCAAAGATCGCAGGCAGCGGCTTGCAAGCAGGGGGGGCCCCTCTTAAAATATCCCTTATCACGGGAGGACGGAGCCCATTAGCAATCACTGCCGAGTCACTCGAGTGCGATGGAAAAAATCCCTTTTCCCCCCCCCCCATTCACAGCCGAGCTTCGAAAAGTGTGTTTCTTCCAGATGTGCTGAGCACTGCAGCTGGGTGAAGTCAGGCTCACGAGCCGGGCCAGCGGTTCAGAGCGGGATATTAGGAAAGCAATCTGAGATACCTCCACCTGAGAAGCACCACCCACGGGGATGCCGAGTCAACCTGCAACGAGCTTCTCTAAAAGGAAGCCCAAACTACTCTCCCACTCCCGTCCTTTCTCTTCGTAAATGACACTTTGCCCATAGTGGCACCTTCCACGTCATCTCATGGGTGCGTTTTGTCGGAGGAGCCATCAGGGACTGATCCACAGCATACGGGAAAGGGCTTGTTTGCTAAATTATAGAATTTTATAATTCTAAATTTCTAAGTTTCCTTCAAAGGCCAGATCGGTGTTGGCAGTTAAATTGGGTTGCCGTCCTGTCTCGCGCTAGGTTTTGTTGGAACGGCTTCAAAAATGCCCAAATCGCCCAACAGTCCGAGTCTCGCTGACTTTGCCCACTGTCGCGGCAGCAGCAGTCGAGGTGGAAGGCTGAGACAGGGAAAATTCCACCGAAAAAACTGCCCGAAAGGGCCATGTCCACACCGCTCCTGGGGGTATTCCCGCATCTCCACCAGGCGTGGGTTTCTCTGCCGAAAGGCAGAATTTGGTAAACTGAGAAGTGCCATCAGGTTCCAGCGCAGCAGGTGGGAAATGAGGCAACCGGGAGCAGGAGCCCAAAGGCAAAAAAGCGCCCAAAATCTCACTTTCCCCTTTCTGAGGGAATTTACCCCTCGCGCCTTCCACCCCGTCTTTTTTATTTTTCTGAAAGTACCATTAAAAAAGAAAATTGCAGCTTTTTCTACTTCAATGATAGCGATGTGACGCTGTGTTTTCCTCCCTCTCTCTTGTTGGAACGTGTCCAATAAAACCGGATTGTAATTTATTTGTTCCCACATCTTTTTATTCTAAACCAGAACCAGTCGCACGAAATATTCCCAACCTTCGGCAGAGCGCGCTTGGCGGGGGCTTTTGGGGAAAAAGTTTCAAAATTCTCATAAAATTACAATGAAAAGCTTGAAATCGGCTGCCCCCCCCACAAAAAAAATGAAGAATGGGAGAAAGGAGGAGGAGGGTGGGGGTTTATCTGTTAAGCGACCCAAAAAAAAAGCAGTCACCGTTCATTTTTTAACACATGACGGGGGTTAATCCAAGAGCCCTTCCTCCGTGGAGGGGAGGGCGTTGCACAGTTCTGCTAGCTCGGGAGAAAACCCAGTATTTAATTTTTCCTTTCTTAAAAAGACGTAGCAAACCCAAGCCCACGCAGAGCTCTGGGGGAGGATTTTATCAGGCTGATCTAGACTGAGGATGGGTTTCGGTGAGCTGGAGCAGAGCTACTCCCCAACCCATGCGGGCGTTTTGGTCAGCCGTCATTGCAAAAGGAGAATAAAAAAAACAAAAGGGGGAAAAAAAAACCCCAAAAACCCTCAGACACACACTCACACCTTATTGCATTTCAAAGACTCAGACGCTTCGCTCTTCCCTGACCTCTCCACATCGCGGCTTCGCAAAACTCAGCGCAGCGAATGGGAAAGAGCAAGTAAATACACGCCGCCGGGCCAGCGGCTTCGCAGGAGACGCGGCCGCTTCGGCAAAACCGCACCGAAACCCAGACGCACCGAAAGACGGGAGCATCCAACCGCCCTTCGCCCCGAAAATCAAAGGGGAAGAAAGACGAAAGTCCGGGGACAGAACCCCTCGGCCCCTGCTGTGGCAGAGGATGCTGCAGACAGACGGGCCAAAAATGAGGGAAGGTTAAAAATAAACCCTGAGTCACCTCCATTTCTGCGCTCACCGGTGCGAACACTGAATTACACCGCGCGGGTGTGAGGAATTAACGCAGCTAATGACAACCCAACCTTAACTAACCTGAAAAGTTTGAATGTCTTTCTTCCAGCCTGCGCTGAAGAAAAAAAAATAAAAAAGGAATAACAGTGTGCAGAAGTGACGCCCGCGGGCAGCTGAGCTCCCCCAAACCGCCCTTCGCCGCCCACCCACCACCCTCCGGGCAGCCCCTGCCTCCCAAATTGCCATCCCTGCCTCCAAAATGCCATCCCTGCCTCCCAAAATGCCATCCGAGGGGGCAAACGCAGCCCTGAGCCGCCCCGGGAGGACCGCGAGCGACACCAGCCAAGCAAGGAAACCGTGTGGGACTGAGAGATTCTGCAAGAATTTTCCTTGTTTTGGTGCCTAAACCATCATTCGCTTTACTCTTCCAAATCCTTTGTAATATTCCACTTAATTACCGTTGTCTGCAGCAACAGGCTTTCCTAGAAGAGCTGGGGAGGTAATGACTGCCTTCAACGTGAATCCTCGCTCTTTGCTTTAATTAAAACACTTCCAGCCTGTGCTCTGGTTCCCAGGTGTGACTTTGCATAGCTCCTTTTGGGAGTCAAAGGCAGACTCCCTGCCCGGCCCCCCTCCGCAGGACCCGGCACACGTGTGCCGATTCACACCTGCGGCCTTCGGAAAGCAAACCTCCGTACCTCTGCCGCGCTCATAACAGAATTTATTGATTTATTTTTCCGATACCGGCACGACCGCGGCGGTGTTGTTACGGGGACCGCGTCTGTGTCCACATGGGGCTTCGGTGCTTCCGGAACGGGGCGAGCGTGGGTGCAGTTTTCCCTGCGAAACTCCGCCGTTTCCAGCACCCGGGAGGTTCCCACGTCTCCACTCCCGAGGCGAGAGCACCCCCTTGCTACCGCCCCGCCGTCGCCCTTCCAGCAGCCCGTCCAAGGATCGGCTTTCCCCAAGGCGCTGCGGGTGCCGGTGACTCACCCCATTGGCAATAAGCAGCGAGAGGAGCGCTCGCAGGAGATGATCGTTGGGAGCGCTGGCTGCTTCTGATTGCAACGAGAAAACAAAACACAGGGAAAAAAAAAAAAAAACCCACCACCAAATCCCCAAAACAACAAAACCAATACAAAACAAACCAAAAAACCCCTTCTGCTCAGGTTTGGTCAAGTCCCCAGACAGAGAAAACGGCGGTTGGAAACACATCAACGGAAACAAGCTATGAGACGCAGCAGATACCCTTAAGCCGCTCATTTTTGGATCGAGTCCCCGTACTTATCGCTCACGTAGCCGATTTCGAGAACCCTTCTGATTTAGCTGCTCGGGGTTTCGCCTCTCCGCCTTGCGCTTTATCTGCCAGATGCCACGACCAAGGCAGGCAGCCCTCGCGGCTCGAGGAGGCAGTTGGGCAGAATCCAGTTGGCAGATCTGTTCTGGGGGGGAGGAAGGGGATATCTTTCCTTGGAACCCGGGTCCAGCTCCTCCCGGGCGCAAGCGAAGAGGTCCCCAGCCCTCCCGCCTTCACGTCGTCCTAAAGCACCACCCGGCCTCAGCACGGGGGTGGGAGCTCCACGGTGGGGGTTTGCCCAAGATCAAGGGGAAAAAAAAAGGCTATTTTAGAACAATTTTCCAACGGAATGATCTCAGCAGAGCGGAGGAGGGGGCGGGAGGGAGCTGGGAGAAAAGCGGGTGAATTCCCCTTCACGGAACGTCTCAGAGGCAGCAATGACGTGGAAAAAGCTCGTTAAATACAGGGGGGGCAGAAAAAAATAAAGTGATAAAAATACCACTTCACAGGGAGCTTTGGAACCCCGAGCCTGACAAGGAGATTCAAAAGAGCAGCAATCATTTCAAGCATCTTTTTAATAACTGTTTTATAAATTACATTAAATAGTACTACGAGACTTAAAGTTATTTGGGAAAGGGGATTCACTTGCCGTCTTTGAAAGCCGTGCTCACTAATTTCTCAGTTTCCCCTGCAACGAGGGAGACAATTTTTTTGGGGTAAGATTCTAGAGAATCCTACCACAAGACACCTCCCGCGCAGCTCATCTCTGCGAGCCCACCATCACTTAGATCTCTTTTCCGCCAGAAACGAGAAGAGCTGGGCTGATAAATCAAGCCACCTTCAGCCCCGGCTTTCCCCAGCCCCCAACACGACTGCCGTGTCCAGTCCCAGAGCCGGCGGCCTCGGAAAAGCCCCTATTTATGCTGCCATTTGCTGCGCAACGTGTTAAAACCCTCAACTTCACCTTGGAAAAGCTTCAGCGCAAAGGAACCTTACTCAGAGGAGTAAGCCCTTGGCTCGCCTAAGGAAAACCAGCTCCCAGGGTCTCGGGAGAATCGTGTTGCGTCCTGCTCCGGAGCGCAGACCTCAGCGCCTCGTCCCATTCAATTCTAATTTCATGACTCAGAGCGGCAGGCTTTGCTAAGAGGGGGGAGCTCCCTCGCTCCGTTACTTTCTTGCCTGCAAACAATGCATTTTTCAGCGCCTCGCCGTAGCCTAGGTGTGTTTGACAAGGCAAGTTGCTGCAAGGCACGTCAAGTTCTGAATTCCCGTGCCAAGTTTTCCAAGCAGATAAAAGAGGAGGCTCCCAAGCTCTCCCATCACAGGGGTTTCTGTCTCCGTTGCCCTCTGCTCTTTTCCTGCCGCGCAGCTTTTATTCACCAGCCTTTTTTTTTCCCCCCCCTCCTCTCCTGCTCTCTGCGTTTCCAATTGAACCAGCCACCATGAGTCGGATCTCTTTCAGATCATCTACTGGAGGGGGCATGAGGGGCTTTAGCTCAGGCTCTGCTATCGTAGGAGGTGGCAGTGGTACCAGAAGCAGTTTTAGCTCCGTCTCTGTCTCCAGAGTCGGAGGAGGAAGAGCCGGAGGTGGAGGAGGCTTCGGAGCTGGTGGTGGCTTCGGCAGCAGAAGTCTCTATAACCTAGGTGGAAGCAAAAGAATTTCCTACAGCTCAGTCGGTGGAGGTCTACGGAGTGGAGCCGGTGGTGGATACGGCTTTGGTGGAGGAGCTGGCTTTGGTCTTGGCTATGGTGGTGGAGCAGGAGCTGGTTTTGGCTTAGGAGGAGCTGGTGGTGGTGGCGGCTATGGGCTGGGCAGTGGATTTGGGCTGGGAGGTCCCGGATTCGGTGGTCGAGGTGGCCCTGGGTTCCCTGTTTGCCCACCTGGTGGCATCCACGAAGTGACTGTCAACCAGAGCCTCCTGGCACCCCTCAAGCTGGATATCGACCCGGAAATCCAGAAGGTGCGAACACAGGAGCGGGAGCAGATCAAGACCCTCAACAACAAATTCGCCTCCTTCATCGACAAGGTGAGAAATTTGGTCTTAAACACGGAGCCATGCATACTAAACCAGTTGCCTCGGGAAAGAGCACCAGGAAGAAACCTCCTTTGGATTTAGGGGCTTGCCTGAACTAATCCCAGACGACAAACAGCGTGGGTTTGGCTGAAAACTAAGAACCGTCTGATGTTGCCTCTTTGCAAGGATGAGCTTTTCAGTGCCTTATTTTATTGAAAAAGTAAATTCCCCCCCCTCCTCCCTGTAAAAACCGTCCTGGGGGGGGCTGGATGGATCTTCTGCCGGTTGTAAAATGGCACAGCTCGACACAACTCAATGGGATGACACCAGTCTAAGCCAGTAAGGCGGGCTGAGCATCTACTGGGGGGAGAAACACCTAAAGTTGCAAACACGGGTGTTTGGCCTGCTAAACAGCTCTTGGAAAATCTCACTAACCCTCTTAGCTGCTCCTGATACTTCTGAGAATCCGCTGCCCTAAGTTAGGAAGATCCTAACAATTCCCCCCCTACACCTTCCCACCCTCTCTTGACTTCTTCTTTCTGCGTTGAAAGATCCCCCCTTTTCCTGGCAGCTCCTTGGGTTTTTCGTGTGCGTTGTTCACCGGGGCTTCAGCACGTGCCCGTTTTTCTTTCTCCCCAGGTGCGCTTTTTGGAGCAGCAGAACAAAGTGCTGGAGACCAAGTGGAGCCTCCTGCAAGAACAAGGTCACACAGTCACCAGAAAGTCCCTCGAGCCCCTTTTCGAAGCCTACATCAACAACCTCAGGCGGCAGCTCGACAGTCTTATGGGAGAGAGGGGACGGTTGGACTCGGAACTGAGGAACATGCAGGACATGGTGGAAGACTTTAAGAACAAGTAAGAGATCGCGCTCTGTAGCGTAGATGATTGGGAAAATCGGGGCAGGCGGTTCGCGCCGGCTGCTGCACACCTGGTGTTTGCACTGGGTTCCCCTTCCCAGTTTGCAAAACGAATGTATAAAAGCAAGATTTGGTCTCGGAATTACCGCTAGTTATGTCGGAGTTCTTACGCGCAGGGTCAGTGTTTAGCACAGAATTCATGCGCCCGTGGGAAGCTGCTCCGGTGTAACGGAGGTGACAGCCTGATCCCTTTAGTCTCCCAAAATAACACACCTGGGGACAGAAAAACACATAACTGATGAGTATAACGGACACGCAAACAGGGAACGAAACACCGCCGCAAGCTGCCAGCTCCCCAGGTCCCCCATTTCTCTTTTTGAGAAGGAGATCCCAACCTCCCCAGAGGGCCCCTCTGAGCGCGCGGAGGATGCTCAGCTCTTTTCTCTGGCCCTTGGCAAAGAAAAGGCTGTCCCTGGGGAGGGAATTAATCCCACCCCAAGATACGGCGTCCAGCGGAGGTGGGATGGGTCCTTTTAAGGACACGCCAGTCGGCGTCTGCTGCCTACAAGGGACATTTAGGTGGTTTTTTTAGGCGAGGCCGTTCATTTTTAGTTGGCTGTAGTCTGGCGAGAGCAATCTCTCCCTTATCCAACCAGATCTGGCCAAATGCAAATTTGAGAAAAAACACCCTGGAGGCCTGAAATATGTTCCTATTAGATAGTTGAGCACGCGAAGGGACAGGGTTGTTTTTTTTTTTGGGGGGTGGATGGAGCGACGGCCCTTAGAGCTGACAGGACGGACTGACATAGCTCCTGCACGCTGTACGTGGGTGCATTTCAGGTCTCGATACATATTACGGGCTTTTAGAAATACCGATCGGGGCAAAAACATCATGTGGTATTGTCTGGATTTTGGAGCTACTGCCTGGGAAAGAGAGTGTTTTTTGGTTGTTTTTTTTTTCCCCCCCAAGTTTTGAGTTGGTTTCGAGTGGGTTCTCAGTCCACGGGCTGATTTCCACTTCTTCCCGTGTCCGCTCGGAGATCCATCTGCAGGGACGGCTCTGCCAGTATCACTTAGAGGACTGGCACGGACCTGCCTTTAAAATCCAGGTCTTTGCCTCAAGAGCCTACATGTTTTGTCTACTTTCTAGCTAAGCCCTGCCCTGGTTTATCTGATGAGAGGATGTTGCTCAGAGCCATAAAAAGTTCCACAGAAACATAGTCTGAGGCATAATGATCTGCTCTTGCACAACCACGGCTAAAGAATCACAGACTTTTTTTTATTACTTTTTTTTTTTTAATTAAACGCTGCAGCGGGTTATTCAGAGCCATTAGCATTATTATAATATCAAATAGGTACATTATTATATATTTGTAGGCATTGTAACGCAGCTTCGTGGAAAACCTTTTGCATAGCTTTGCTTTGGGCAAAGGTCACCAAGAATTCCTGCTCCCGACCCAAACGGGCTCTGATCCTGCACACATTTATGCCTGAGCTTGACTTGAAGGGCAGTGATTAAAATCCATTAATTTTAGCTGGGACTACTCACACCAGGGTCAGTAATCACTTGCTGTGGGCTGTAAAGAGGTGGGAGTAAGGAATATACCCGTGAGCCACAACGGATGATTTGGGACTGGGGTGGTCCCATCTCTGCTCTCCATGTTGGCTTTGCTCTTCACTTCCACCAAACCCCTCTCGCTCGTTTATCCTAACAGATACGAAGACGAGATCAACCGGCGCACTGGCGCAGAGAACGAGTTTGTGGTCCTCAAGAAGGTGAGCGAACTGGGAGTTACGGGAAGGACGATGAAATTACCTTGGCATGCCCCGAGTTCCAGCAAAGCCGACGGGAGCTGGGGTCCTCCAGCCTCACGGTCGGGTCAGGCTAAGATGTCGGCACCTCTAGGAGTCAGTATGGGCCGGGTCCTCCTGAGGCCACGATGGAGCTGCCCTGTTTTCTGGAGATGGCTCAGTTAGAAGATGGTTGGAAGCCATCTGGCCTCTTGTGGCTCAGTTCAACTCTGCCTCGGGTCACATCCCCGAGAGCCAGAGCTTCGCCTTCTGCCCAAGAACCTGGTTCTGGCTCATAGAACATGTCCAACATTATGTTAGAAACACCAAAACCCCTTGATCACAGCAACATAAAAACGAGCCTAAAGAATAACAGACCTGGAAGCAGAGAGATGGTCCCACTGGTGTCCTGAAGCCCCTTTGGTTTGTGGTTTCATCAGAAGTCTTTGGTTTTCTTCTCTTTAGGATGTGGATGGTGCTTATATGAACAAGGTCGAGCTGCAGGCCAAAGCAGACGCGCTGGCAGATGAAATCAACTTCCTGAGAGCTCTCTACGAAGCGGTAAGCCGTCAGCTCTCCCCGCGACAGCATCCTCCACAGCTCCCCGCCGTACGGCTTGCCGTGCCCTGGAGCTCCGGCCACCGTGCTCAGTGCTGTACAGCAGTAAAAGAGAAGGTGGTCACTGCCTTTTTGATGTTACAATGCAGGCGCAAGCTAGAAAAGGGCAGACAGTTAGGAACAGAGCAGGGGAAAGCCCACCTAAATGGCTTGGCAGAGAGGGCTCCCAGGCCACCTCCTGTCTGCATGGTTCCCACCCCAGACACCAGACCGTTAACTCAATTTTTTGCATCTCCTGCAGGAATTGTCCCAGATGCAGCAGCAAGTGTCCGACACCTCCGTGGTCCTGTCCATGGACAACAACCGTAACCTGGACCTCAACAGCATCATCGCTGAGGTCAAAGCGCAGTACGAGGACATCGCCAACCGCAGCCGGGCAGAGGCCGAGGCTTGGTACCAAAACAAGGTGGGTAACCAGAATGACAGACCGATTTCGGTGACTCGTGAGGCATCACACCAGCTGATGGGAGGCAGGACTAACGGAGCAAGGATGACAGCATTACACCAGAGACGGATTTACCCTTCTGTGCATGTCGCAATAGGCTCCTGCGTTCAGATCCCCGCTGGGCGCTGGTGGACCACTACACTTGACCAGCCTTATATTCCTTGTGGTGAAACCAAGGGACAAGATGCTGAAATGGCTCAACCCTGAGCGCGCAGAGTCACGGGCAGACCTGGCCTTAAACACAGAGCACTCCTCTTTCCCTTCCAGGTTCTTAATCATAGGTGACAACCCACAGCTGCTCTATGCAATGCGATAGCTGCCTTCACAGCATATATTGATAACTATGAGCAAATGCTGTTATTCCACAGGCAGGTTGCTCAGAGAATTGTTGTCCCCCACCCCTTAACCTGCATCCAGACCTCCACGTTGTGCCCTGAAGTCCCCTCACCCTTCCCCTCACCCCACGGTGACTAACCAGCGCTCTCCTCCTTTCTCCGTATCAGTACGAGGAACTCCAGGTCTCGGCCGGGCGGCACGGTGACGACCTGCGCAACACCAAGATAGAAATTTCAGAGATCAACCGGATGGTCCAGAGGCTGCGGAATGAGATCGAGAGCGTGAAGAAACAGGTAGGGGGACGATGCTCCTGCAGAGCAGCTGCTGCATGGTGGGGGGACGGAGGGAGGTGACGATGGCCAGGCACGGCACAAAGAGCCACGTCCCGGCTCTTGAGCAGGGCTGGAAGGCCAGGCCGTCCCCCTGCGTTACAGAGGACATGGCCACCTCTGTCTCTGCCCACCAGAGAAGGTCCCTCAGTGCAAGGATGTGCTGTGATAGCTGCTTTCTTGCTGGGAAAGCAAGTTGTGAGCTACTAAGCTGCCCCAACAAAGGTGGGTAGCAAAGCAAGAGATGTAAATGTCTCTCCCTTTCTTGGGGGACGGGATTACGGCTGCAGCTCCCCAGTTGCCCACCCTGCGGCACCTTCCCAATGGCCCATCAGGAGCTGTCGGTGCCACGCTGGGAGCCACCAGCCAGAATCTACAGTACCATAAGCAACACTCAGGAGAGCAGTTTGGTGCAGCCCAAGTTAAACAACTACCTGTTTCTCCTGCTTTTAGTGTGCCAACCTCCAAGCAGCCATCGCCGAGGCGGAGGAGCGTGGAGAGATGGCCCTCAAGGATGCCAAGGCCAAACTGGCCGAGCTGGAAGATGCTCTGCAGAAGGCTAAGGCCGACCTGGCCCGGCAGCTCCGCGAGTACCAGGAGCTGATGAACGTCAAGTTGGCCCTGGACATCGAGATCGCGACCTACAGGAAGCTGCTGGAGGGAGAGGAGAGCAGGTGAGGACAAGCACATGGACCTGTTGCATGCTGCTCTTCAGAGCAGGGTGCATCCCCAGGGGAGGGTTAGATTGGATATTAGGAAGAAGTTCTTCACTGAAAATCTTGTTAAGCATTGGAACGGGTTGCCCAGGGAAGCGGTGGAGTCACCGTCCCTGGAGGTATTTAAAAGACGGGTAGACGTGGTGCTGAGGGACACGGTTTAGTGGTGGAGTTGGCAGTGTTGGGTTGATGGTTGGACTCGATGATGTTCAAAGTCTCTTCCAACCTCGACAATTCTATGATTCTATGTCCTTGGGCTCCAAGAGACAGCTCACCTCAACGGGCTGGAGCACCAAGTTGGTGAAGATGTAAAAGAGCACCAAGATGTAAAACAAGGGCAGCGAGAGGGATACTTTAAATTGTGAGCTTTCTAGGAAAAGATGAGTTTCTCCAGCTCCTGGAACCTGATGCACTACGAAAAATGAGCAATATCACCTTTCCCTTGTGATGCAGACATACCCCACCAGAGGACAGTCCCTACCGAAGGCCATGAAACACTAATTAGATGGTCCCAGGGGCTAATGTTGTATCTTCTCTGTGCTTTGACATTATCACTTACTTTCCCCTTTCCCAACAGGCTTGCCGGAGAGGGAGTCGGAGCCGTCAGCGTCTGTAAGTATCTCCCCCGCTTCCACCCCTTCTGGCTCTCCATTGCCGCAGGGGTGGTGGTACCGGTGCCCCCACCTCGAGGCAGCCGGCAGGACCCTACAGCGGGTGTGTGCCGTGTCTCCCCACAGCCGTGGTCAGCAGCTCGAGCGGGATGGGCTACGGCGGCGGCGGCGGCAGCTGCCTGGGCATGGGCGGAGGTCTCGGCATGGGAGGCGGCGGCGGCGGCAGCTACAGCATGAGCAGCAGCGGCGGCGGCTTCGGAGGAGGGAGCGGAGGGTTCGGTGGGAGCGGAGGGTTCGGCGGAGGGCTCGGCGGAGGGCTCAGCTACGGCGGAGGCAGCACCTTCAGCGCCGGGAGCAGCCGAGGTGTCAGCTCCAGCACAGGAGGCAGTGTGAGGATCGTTTCCAAGACCACCACTAGCAAAAAGACCATCAGATAAGGATGGCGAGCACCGGGCCCCCCGCGCGGACGACGGCGAAAGCAAGTGCTGCCCTACGAAATCAATGGTGTAAATAGCTGCGCTAGACCCTCTCCTTCCTCCGTCCTTCACCCTCCACCTTTGGGGCAGCGGGGGGAGACCAGGACCCCACCGCGAGAATCTGGAGCACCTTTGGCTAAAGCATAGGTTGTAACAGGTCACCGACAGGGCTTTGGAGAGCCGTCGTGGACCCCGGTGGTGGCCCTTTCAGCACAGTCCTCATTCTTCCCTCGTTCTCCCCCTGGAGTCACGCGTTTAAAGCGAAGTGGAAGCACTTTGCTGAATGGGGACAGCCGCTCTCGGCCACACGCATTCCTTCCACTCCTCCCAAAACAAGGGCGACAGCCTTGTGAAACCACGGTCCTGGGTCCTCAACAGTGAAAAAAGCTCCAAGATGCTCTAAAAGCCTCTGCCACGCGTTACAACCTCCAAATGTTTTGTCTGCCACTAAAGATTTTTTTTCCAGCCCCTTCTGTTTTCTCAGGCACCTGTGGGAAAGGTTATTGCTTTCTGTGTATATGAATTGCCACGCTGATTTCTAACTCCTCATCCTCATGGCTACAGCCTCTTCACCCTCAGACCTACCGTACTGTATGGTCCAATAAAGAGCATTTGTCATTTTTAAAATCTGCTGCTTTTTGGGTTTTTTTTTCTCCGCTGATGCGGGTACGGATGCGTGCTGTGCCCCAGCTGCAGTGGGGACTCTCTGTTCGTGAGAAATGACCTTTGCCTTGAGGATAAAACCCTCATTTTCAGGGCTCGGGCTCTGGGACCGGCTGGGGAGGGTGGAAAGAAGGGTGGGATGGAAGGAGAACTGAGGCACGGGGAGGAAAAGCTGCCTCAGGGCAAAGCCAAAAGCTGGATGAATCCCAGTGTGGCAGTTAACTGCGAAGCTGCCCTTTCCGCCCGTCGCTGCAGGAGCGAGAAAGGGCAGGAGAGTGGGAAGGGGAAGGCGATTCCCAAAGGTTTAGCTGGGATTCGTGAGTTAGCACGTGTGGAACACGGCTCAGCCCGGCCGTTAGTTAAACAGTGCAAAACCAGGAGGAGGTCTTACGGCAGCTCTGGGCTCCGCACCACAGCAAGGACGCAGCGGGAACCGCGTCGAACAGGGAGCGAACGGAGCAGCCCAACATCGCCCCAACCAGAAAGAGCAACGGGAGGGAGCAAAGAGGGGTGGGCACAGGGCGACGCGGCCAATATCTGCCCAGGCAGCGTCTGCACACCGAGTTTTCCCTAGCACATGCAAATATCACACTAAATATCCTGGCCGCTCCTCTGGAAGGGCTGTTTTGGCTTAATTTTGAATGAACCTGAGGTCTTCCAAGGTGCCGGCAGCACCCAACCTCCCAATTCCCATCCAGCTCCCCCTGGGGAGGGTTCAAAGCTCTGCCTGGACAGAGGGATTCAGGCTCCCGCGCTATTCCCAGGCTCCCTCCTGCGGCTCCACAGGCGTCCCCTGGCTTTTCCACCCTGTGGGGCTGTAGGGCAGCACGGTCCGAGGCGGGAACCGGCCCCAAAGGCAGGAGCTGGAACACGAGCCAAGGGTGAGGAAAGGGGTCAGGGCAGGAGGGAAGCAGCCGAGGACGGGCCCACAGCCCACTGGGGATACTGGTCCCAAAAGGAGACCGGTTGGCATCCACCAACCCACCCCTCACCCCCTGCGAACTCCGAGTGGGGGTGCACCCAGGCAGGACCCCAGGGAGGGAGAGGAGACGGGGCCATCAGCCACGTCTGCACGGCAAAAGCACCTCGTGCACGGCGTGCCAGAGCGCTCGCCACAGGGAAATACCTCCCAGCTCCCGAGTCAACGGGACCCTGCACACCCGTCACGCTGCGCAGAGGCGTGCAAGCACCCGACAACCCAGCGTGGTGTCTCCAGCAGGTGGGGACCCAGAGCAAGAGAAAGGCATGGTGCCACCGCGCCAGGGCTGGAAGCCCTCGTGGTCCTGCGGTGGGGCTCACAGCCACCAGTGTCCCCTCCGGCGCGTGGGAAGGGGCGAGGAAACAACGGGTTTGGAAAGTGGGGGCAGCCCGTTTGGCACCAGAGGAGGTTTTGTGAAGGGCGAATGGGTTGGGCTTCATTCGCTGAACAGTTTCCATCAGTTTTCAAGCACCTGCCCATGTTTCTTACGCTGCTTTAAGGAAACAGAGTGAAGCCTACAAAGCGGAGGCATTTGTAACAGGCAGAGCACCCCAGCTGGGCTCTCCTTGCTAAACTGTATTTTGTTTTGTTTTGTTACCAGAGGTGTGCACCACACATCACTGTGCCATCAGCCACATCAACGCCAGGGCCACCACCAGCACCGAACCCTCCATGAACCCTGGCTGAGCCGCGCTGCCGAGCCCTCCCCGTCCCCGCCGTACCTGACGTCTCTGAGCCCCCGTCGGTCTGGTGCCACAGGCTGCTCGCGGGTCCTTCTCCTGCCGTCTTGAGGGTGAGGATGAGGCAAAACACACGCTGAGCAGCTATCGGTCCCTTTTCTGTTTCATAGAATCATAGAAGAGTTTGGGTTGGGAGGGACATTGAAGATCACCCAGTGCCACCCCCTGCCCTGGGCAGGGACACCTCCCACCAGCCCAGCTTGCTCCAAGCCCCGTCCAACCTGGCCTTGAACACCTCCAGGGATGGGGCAGCCACAGCTTCTCGGGGCAACCTGACACAGGGGCTCACCACCCTCACAGTCAACAATTTCTTCCTCAGATCTAACGGGAAGTGTTTGAAACGCCCACCCTGGCACCTCTTCTCTGCGGAAGCAGACAGCAGATGCAAAAAGCCATCTTCTAGTTACCTCCTTCTGATTTGAAGACCTGGAAAACTCATCTATTCAAGTCAAACTTGACAAGTAATTTTAGCCAACGACTTAAACATTAGGTGAAATATTTTTTTTAAAACCAACATTTCATTTCAACGTTTCCTATGGGAACGATCCCGTCTCTGGAATGCTGCAACATCTCCCCTTAACGTTTCCCGAACGAAACTTTGCAGCTTTTTGACTCAAAAGCAGAATTTTCAAAGAAAATTATTTTGTTTTAATTTGCAGATGGTTTACACAGCCTGCAAATGAAATAAGGCACGAAAAGGCTGCAGGGACGGTAACGCAGGATGCAGCAAAACCAGCAGCGGAGCAATATTCCCAGCTACCACCTGCGAGGCACGTTCCGTCCGTGCGTCGCTGTGTAAACGGGGCAGCAATGCTGCTGCCCAGAGCGGTCGGAGCTCGGAGTCCAGCTGCAGGCGATGCCAAGCGCCGCGGGACAGCAGCGGGGACCTCCGGGCTCACCTGCGGTGCGATATCGCACTGCACGGCAAATAAACATGAGGCCCCATAAAAACCGGTGCGCCGTGACTGGACACACTTTCCAGGACACGTGAATAATCCTTGTTTATCTTAACGGCTCCGAGAATGGTGGCGTGCGGATCCAGGTGTTTTTTTTTTTTTTTTTAGCAAGGAGGAATTAAACTTCACGCAAGCGCTACAGCTCTTTGCAAGGACATCTGAACCAGGAGCAGCGCTTGGTGCCGGATGGAGCTGGGGGACACGCCACGTGACGGGCACAGAGCTGATCCGAAATAACGGGACTTTCCAGCAACACTGCTCCCAGGGCTCGGTTTGCTTTATCGAGAGAAAAGACGTACCCTGGGGCCATGAGAAAGGAGGAGATGCTCCAGTACTGCTGTGATAACCTTCAGTGGTGAGAGGTCTTGCTTTCCACAGGGAGCTCGGTGGAGGTCGCGGCCCCANGGGGGACACGCCACGTGACGGGCACAGAGCTGATCCGAAATAACGGGACTTTCCAGCAACACTGCTCCCAGGGCTCGGTTTGCTTTATCGAGAGAAAAGACGTACCCTGGGGCCATGAGAAAGGAGGAGATGCTACAGTACTCCTGTGATAACCTTCAGTGGTGAGAGGTCTTGCTTTCCACATGGAGCTCGGTGGAGGTAGCGGCCCCACTCGGGGCTTACACAGGCTCAGAGAGCGTTGCAAGGTGGTTTTGGGGTATTTAGGTTTCTTCGGGTACCACCATCTAAGCACCAGTGCTGCGCGCAGGATAGGATAAAGGAACTATCAGCCAATGCCCACCTAAGGTCAGAGGCTCTTTCAAGACGCACCAAGCCACAGGGGGAAAGGAGACATCCCCGCTCTGTACGCAGCATCTGGCAACAACAGCAATAATGAAGGTGAAGTTATTCCCAAACCCTGGGCTGCATCGCTGCCTCTGTGCTAGCCCAGAAAACAATTATCTGGAGAAAGCAGGTCACACCTACACTTCAAAGTCATCTAGTAGTTATAGCTGACTGGCCTCCAGATACCGCTGGGAACAGGCTCAAAGGACTGCAACACCCATCGCGGGGCACCACCTATGGGAAAGCTTCTGAGGAGCTCATCCTAATTCATCCCTTCGGGAAACGAGATTCACGGACACCGGCCTCCCGCTCAGGAGGTCTTCTCGGAGGTCCCCGTCCCCGCAGCACCGGGACGCTGTGAGTTACGTGGTCCCCCGTGGAAAAAGCTCGGGGTGACCGGCAGGACTTCATTAACTTGGGATGAAATAGTAAATTACGGTCAAAATGAGTAGGGTTTGAATTTAGGTTAGCAGCCCAAGTTTAACCCAAAGGCTTTAATTTAGGCAATTAAACTAAATTACAGCCTTGACTTTACTGATAATTAAACTGAGATTAGGTAGCACAGGTGAACCAACCCAAGTTAGTAAGACACGCTCTTATTTTACAAATGTACGTATTTCTGCAAACAAAACACACAAGAGGCACTTCTAAAAGTTTCAGCCTTGTCTGAGAAAGGACCTCCATCATCAGACAAAGGCTCCCGAGGTGGACGCTGGGGAGGAGCAGCGGCGCAGAGAGGTGGAGAGGAGGAGGTGAGGAAAAGCTCTTGGAGGTATCCCCTGTTCGCTGGCTGGGTACACAGAAAATGGTTCACATTTCTCACTAACGGGGCTGGAGTTGCCTTTGTTGCCCTGCTAGAGTCAGAACTCGCTTTCCTGCTCTCAAAGGAGAGTGATTACCTTGGTATCAGCACGATGCCAGACCCAAACTCAGCCAAAACTTCACTCCCGGGCTCACAGCATGGTGTAAGGGGATCTCCTGCCTCTTGGTCTGGGACTCGCGCCCGCCGCCACCGCCTGTCCCCTCTGCTCAGCCCGGGAGGAAGAAAGGAGGAGGGGAAGGGAAGGAAAAAAAAAAGGCTTTGGAGATGGCTCAACCTCAGAGACGGCCTCTGCCACGTCAAGGGGGGCTCTCACCCGGCGGGACCTGCCCAAACACAGCTCCCTTTGTTTGATTAGGAGGAAAAACTACAGAGCAGCTTGAGTGAACACAAGCATTATCCTCTGGTGGAGGAGGAAAAGTCCATATCAGAGCAAGCTATCTGCATCAGAGCAGCAAATTCATTACATGCCCGGAGCTGCAGGCTGCATGGGAGACACTCCCCCAGGAGCTACCTGGAAACCCCGTGTTTCATCAACAGAGCAGGGTGGGGGCCCCCCGTGCCATCACCCCATACCCCAAACCTGTAGCTACAGCTCCTCGTGCTCACAGCTCTGCCTTTTGTAATTACCTCTCGAATTCCTTCCAGATGAGTGACAACCGCATCACCTCCACCCTGGTGCAAATGTGAAATGGAAAGAAATTAATTTCTTTTTACTTGGTTGGAGGAGCTGTATTATTACTATTATTAACCATGGACTCCAACGCAGTTGGCGTATTCTTTAGCCAAAAAAGCCAAGTTTCATATGTAAAAGGAGCCTGAGGGGAAAAAGGAAAGTACTGACGCATCACGCTGTTAGTAACCAAGGGTGGGTTTCAGCCTGGCTAACTCTGCACACCCTGACTCAGCCATCTGCTCTACCCACGTCGCGGTGGTGAAGGTGGAAAGTCACCTCCAGGGGCCTCTCCGTCCACCTGCCCCGGGATGGGAGACTCTGCCGTTTGCTGGGGATCGCCACTGACGACGCAGCAATACAGAAAAGCTTTCCGAGACGGACAGTACCCCAGAGAGCAATTCCCAAAGGAGCAACCGCATTTGAGAAGACCGGCAACTTGCATCTGCCTTCCTTGCTCTCTGGGACTTGCGTCTATACGAATCAAACAGGCTGTGCTTGGGGGAGGGGAAAAAAAAATAATAATCAATCTCATGCATTTAAGCCACGCCATCTGTCAATCGGCGGGCAAAACTCTAAGGCTGATCAATAATCCGCTGCCTCTCGGATGCGGAGATGTTGGTTGTGATCCATTTACTTCCAGTTCCCATAGGCGCAAACGTGCAGAGGGTCCGACCCGATGAGACAGCCCCGCTGGGCAAAAATCGCAGCGTTTAAGCCCTTCCTTACACTGAGAGCTCAGCCTTGTGATAGACACCAAAATAAACCAGCGCTCGCTACTTATTTCCCCCTTCATTTAAAAACCCAATTGCAAACGCAATCCGTCTGCAAGAAAGCAGCCGAGGAACCAACGGGGACAACAAGGTATTTCGGGGAGGTCCCTTTACCCACCTGCCTTGCAAGACAGGGGCAGACGGCAGCGTAACACCCCTCCACCGTGGCGATTCCTCAATATTACGTTATCACCGCAGCCTGCAGCCGCTCGCACTCGC
Organism: Himantopus leucocephalus; assembly: GCA_003993805.1. Lineage (NCBI taxonomy): Eukaryota > Metazoa > Chordata > Aves > Charadriiformes > Recurvirostridae > Himantopus > Himantopus leucocephalus. The sequence goes on from RSEF01000032.1 coordinate 1,123,917, forward strand.
GGACAACACGAGCGGAAGCTCTTTGCGGCGGGGGGGATGCGTTTGCAAGTTCACCCTCTTGTATAAATAAGTGATGTACGAATCGCCTTTTCCTGAACAAGCCGAGAGGCAGTGAGGGCCAGAAGCACTCGCCGTCCCTCAAAATGAATTATTTTTCACGTTTTTTCCTGTTTGACTTGTAACTCAAGCTGCCCGCGGTGCTAAACGCAAAGCAAAGGGCCGCGTCGGCACCTGCGGCTGAGAAAGGTCCAGGCTGCCTCACGGCGACCAGAGTGCTGCGGGTCTGGGCAGGGGGAATCCCTTTCCCGGTGGATTCAGGCAGGCGGGATCACGCTGTCAGCCGTGCAGTGCTGACAGAGCTGATTAAATCGTTGGGAAACGACGTCGTGTTTATAAACTGCGAGTTGGGAACAGCCCCGGAGCACTCCATTTCCATAGAGAAGCAGCGGATTCAAAGCAGTTCCCATTGCCACAATCTTTCCTCCTCTTTTTGTTTGTTTGTTTCCATCCTGCCCAAACACCGAAGTTCCAATCTCCAGAGCTGAGGTACCGATATTTGTGATAGAGCTCAGTGGCAGCTGTCAAAACCCACACGTGAACAAAAGACCTTGTCAAAACATTTCATTTTCATTCCTATATTATTTTTTTTTTTTTAAATGATAGAAGAATAAGTTTGCAAGACACAGGATTTGCAGAAGAGAGCAGCTCAGGGAGCTGAGCCTTTATAGGGATGGACGCAAAACTACTTCTGCAGATACACTGAGGTGGCAGAGAGGGGACCACGCAGTACCTGTCACAAAACCCCAGGACAGAAGAATTTCCTGCAGGTCTTGCTGTAAAACGCCGCTCTGCCCGACACAGAGCCCTTCCCTAACGCACACGGGACTGTGGCTTCTCAGACCCCGCTTGCGGACGGCGAAGGGGCGAAAGCAATCCCGAGGGATGAAGTTTTTGAGCGAGAGAGGTGGTGTTGAGTGACAGACAATTTGAACGGTGTTTTCCTCCCCGTGCCCACGGTGACTCACTGCAACTTTCCAACGCTTTGAGATGGCGAAGAGCCTGGCTGTCTACAAAGACGGCAGAAGGCGACAGTTATTCCCAAACAATACCACTGTTGCTCAGAACCTGGCTATATTATTTCAGAAGGGTGTGTGTGCGGAGTGAGTTCACTCTCCAGAATGCTGTTGGACATGCCAAGCTTAATTAATCAGAAAGATGATCCACCTCATCAAACCCATCCCAGTCTCATAAATGCATAAAAGGGCTCTCCTGAGCCCGTGCAGAGCACAGGTTCATCTTTCTCCTTTCCCTCCTACTCCTTGCTCCAGGCCAGCACCTTTGCTCCTTTATTCTTGCTGTAGCATCCATCCCAATCCAAAAGCCAGCAATGTCTCGCCAGTCCACCGTGAGGATTCAGAGGGGAAGAAGTGGCTTCAGCGCTGCTTCGGCCGTCGTCCCAACCACCTGCCGCACCAGCTTCAGTTCACGCTCCGTCACCCGGGTCGGAAGCTGCAACGCTGGCAGCGGGTTTGCTAGGGTTGGTGGTGGCTTTGGAAGCAAAAGCCTCTACAATGTTGGTGGATGCAAGAGGATCTCTGTGGCTGGAAGGGGTGGTAGCTTCTATGGATCTGCAGGTTTTGGTGGTGGCGCTGGTAGCGTGTACGGTGGTGGCTTTGGCATGCCAGCTAACCTTGGCTATGGATATGGTGCATTTGGTGGTGGCATGGGTGGCCCTGGATTCCCAGCTGGGGGCATCCACGAAGTCTCCGTCAACCAGAGCCTTCTGAAGCCTCTTAACCTGGAGATTGACCCCAGCATCCAAAGGATCCGAAAGGAGGAGAAGGAACAAATCAAAACCCTCAACAACAAATTTGCCTCCTTCATTGACAAGGTGAGACATGAGCTTCCCTAAATATCTTGTCCTGATTTTTTTTGATGGGGACTCTTTTCTTAGCTGCTTTATGAGGGCATAAGCTGGTGAAGAAGGAATAGAAGTGAGGAATGAGACTGGAAGATGCCCAGTCCTCAGAAACTCCAGGGAACGGTACCTGCTACATAGTGGTTGCTATGAATTAATCATCCAGTATTTGAGGTCTTCTTCATTTGCTGCTTGCTTTCTCATAGGCAGTGGAGAAAGCAAGCTCTAAAAGACAATCCCATCCTTCTCGAGATGTTGGGCTCTCTCCATTGAGCATTACAGGAGCCTCGATAACAGTTTTTTAGACGGTGAAAGTGAGATGCAAACAACCCATCTAAAATGACCCAGAAAGGAATCACATGAATTGGCACTAGGGAGAAGGACGCTTCTCATTGCCTGAATTTCCTCAAAGGCATTTAAAGTTATCACCGCCACAGGACCAGCGTGTTTGGACTGTTAGTTCAAAATAGCAAAATCCGATCCGACACTGTCTGCCCACTCCATTTCCTTGTTAACTCTATTAAATGTACAAAGGCATCTGCTTGATTTCTGGTCTGGTTGAGCAGCTGCTCTGTAGTTTCAAGGAAAATGCTGCATTATTTTGGAGATTTTGGGGGGGGTGGGGGAGCTATACCGAAGGGAAGGAGAAACGGCACTTTACTATTGTTTTCTCAGTAAGAGTTCAAAGCCCGTTTTGCTCTTATCTGATTTTTGCACGCACCCTTCACACAAAACGCACCTTGTCTTGATTTAGCAAAGCAATGAAGGGGAAACATGGTGCAAGAAAAGCAGTAATCATTCCGGAGTTTGTCTGCAACTCTAAGCGAGGTCCCTGCAGTCAAACAGCAAATTCCTTCTTCCACCTGATGAGAATTTGGCTGTGAAAACCGGCCGGGAAGAGTACTTCCCCGCCTCAGCTAGGACTGAGATCCCCCATTAGCATGGAACGCTCTCCAGAATCTCTGTTCTTTCAAAACATCTTGAGGGTATTTCTGCTTGCAGGTCCGATTCCTCGAGCAACAAAATAAAGTGCTGGAAACCAAGTGGAGCCTGCTTCAGGAGCAGGGGATGAAAACAGTTAGGAACAACTTGGAGCCGCTTTTTGAGACTTACATCAACAACCTCAGGATGCAGCTGAACAGTTTGCTGAGCGACAAGGGGAGGCTGGAAGGAGAGCTCGTCAACACACAGTACATGGTTGAGGATTTCAAGAAGAAGTAAGTAGAAGCAGAGCTAGCCGTCTACTTACCTAGGTAAGGTACCTTTCTCCAGTCAACATCCCTTAAGGCAACTGGGGGATCCAGGAGAGTCCGGGACACAGGAATTCCCGACAGTGGAGGTTGTGACGTTTTCTCAAGATAAACGGTAACGGAGTAACAGATCCAAACACACAAACATTTCGGGAATAATTTAGAATATGATCAAAGACTTATTAACTAAATTACCTACGGAGGGGGAAAAAAAAAATTACACGGTAGGTCTGAGAGTTTCAGGACAGTGTGCTTAATTTGCTTAAGACAGGCAGGAGGAGTATCGCTAATGGCCAGAAATAGGAAAAAAAGAATAGATTCTTTAACATTTTTTTTGATGTACTTGTTTTAACTAGTTTAGCCTAGGAACATGCTCATGGTCTCTTATTCAGATGCTCTGTAGGAGAAAAGAACACTGTATGCAAAATGCTCTTAAGGAAGTTCATTCCAGCAAACTAAAATCACCTCTGTCTGTTACTTGCCTAAACAAATGCTCCTTCTGCCTCCCTCCATTAGGTATGAAGATGAAATCAACAGGCGCACAGTTGCAGAGAACGAATTTGTGACACTCAAGAAGGTGAGAGCAAATTACAGAACACCACCGGGCGATTATTTGCAGAGCTCGAATCTCCTATTCATTCGCAAATCCATCCATTCGTATTCCAAAAGGGTTTTTTTTTTTTTTACGGTTTCTTCCCTGGACTGTTATTGCAGAGATACGCCTATTCCTGACTCGCTAATAAGAGTTTAAAACACATTACTTAAATTTCTCATCCTCCAGGATGTAGATGCTTCCTATATGAACAAGGTGGAACTACAAGCCAAGGTAGATGCGCTGACTGAAGAGATTAATTTCCTGAGAGCCCTCTATGAAGCAGTGAGTACAACCACCTCCCAAGACACTTCAGCCCTCAGTTAAGAGCTTCCCTCCCTCCCTTCCTCAGAACGGCTGTAATTTCTTCCCCCGGGAGATGCTAAATCCTTCACCTCTTTAGAGTTACACCAACCGTCTTAGCCGTTTAGATAACAATCTGCAGCCTCTCCCAGGTCTGCGCGCTCATCTGAGGAGGAAAAGGCACCGCTCGGGTGAATGAGCTCACCCAATCCCCTGTGCGCTTCGCAGGAGCTGTCTCAGATGCAGACCCAGATCTCCGACACCTCCGTCGTTCTCACCATGGACAACAACCGGAACCTGGACCTGGACAGCATCATCTCCGAGGTCAAAGCGCAGTACGAGGACATCGCCAACAGAAGCCGGGCTGAAGCAGAGTCCTGGTACCAAACCAAGGTGAAGAAACTGGGGGTTTCCGTGCTGTTATCTTCATGTCTTGTCTTGAACAGATAAAGTCTTCCAAGACTCTTCCAAGAAAGCCTTCTCAAATATCCACCTTGCACAGCAGCTAGTCTGGGCGCGAGGAGGGACTCATGCTTTTAGCACCCTCCTGACTCCACAACTGATGGATTTTTCCCTTGGCTGATTGTTCCTCTCTCTGTGACAGTACGAAGAGCTGCAGGCTACGGCAGGCAGGCACGGGGACGACCTCCGTAACACCAAGCAGGAGATCTCCGAGCTCAACCGCCACGTCCAGCGGCTGCGGTCTGAAATCGACAGCGTGAAGAAACAGGTAAAGGGCAGCAAACCCCACATTTTTAACCAATTTACCCCCTGACTCGCAAGGGAGAGGAAGGAAAACATCAGAGGCAATTTCGGTAAGCTCTGCTCTGTTTGACTCTCTCTCTCTCAAAAACAGAACTGTCACTAAAACCAGTGAAGCTGATGGC
>RSEF01000032.1:1145991-1156978 GCA_003993805.1 Himantopus leucocephalus
TTCGCGGCACATCTCGGCACTTTAGGGGGTGCTCTGCATTTACCGGCCCCGTCCGGAGCACCCCGAGGACTGCGGGATGGCCGGGAGGGGACGGACAGACGGACGGAAGGACGGAGGGAGGGATGGAGGGGTGGAGGGACAGATGGATGGAGGGATGGACAGACAGATAGATGGACAGATGGATGGGTGGATGGAGCGATGGAGGGATGGAGGGATGGAGGGAGGGAGGGATGGATGGATGGATGGATGGACAGACGGAGGGATGGAGGTATGGATGGACAGGATGTATAGAGGGATGGTGGGATGGACAGATGGATGGAGAGATGGATGGGTGGATGGAGGGATGGACGGATGGAGGGATGGACAGATGGACAAGACAGATGGAGAGANTGGACGGACAGATGGACAGATGGATGGATGGATGGATGGATGGATGGACAGATGGATGGACAGATGGACAGATGGATGGATGGATGGATGGACAGACGGATGGAGAGAAGTCTCAGAGACCCCTTTCAGAAGGTTTTAAAGTGGGTCCCTGCCCCGCAGCTGCCACCCCATGGCGACGGGGAGCTGCCGCGGGGTTGGGGCAATCCGTGGGGCGCGCGTGTGCCCGACCGTCCCTGCCGCGGCCTTGCGGAGCCCCGAGCGAGTCTCGTTAAAGCTCGTTAGAGAAACGCAGCCCTACGCGTTAACGGAGCTGCACAACCTCCTGGGGTGAGGCTTCACCTCTGGGCGCGGGTGAGGACGCGGAGAAGTTGGTTATTTATATCTTTCCATGGGAAGAGCCGATTTTCTCCTCCCGGGCCGACGTTCAAGCCTGGTCTGGCAAAGCTCTGGGGGGTGCGCGTAGGTCTGGGGTTTGTCCCCCGTCCTCAGGGAGAGGAGAACCCCCCCCGGGAAGGTGGACGTGTGTGTGGGCGGTGCTGGAGAGCAACGGGGATCGACGGCTGAGGAGCTCCTGGACACGGCCGGTGGGGTGTCCCGGTCCTCAGTGATGGAGCCGTGAGGATTTGAACCCGGCCGTAACCTGATGCGGAGATTTTATCTGGATTTCGGGTGTAGGAAAGGAGCCTGAGCTACTCCTCCGAGTCTTTAAGAGGAGGACTCACGTCTCCTGCGTTTGGAGACGTCTAATCTCCGCCACACGCTACGGCAGCTTTGCTGCCGTCACAGGAGAGAGGAATCACTGGAATTTGGCCTCTCCTGCCATCCCCACCGTGGGGGGTTAAAGCAGGGACGGGTTGTCCCATGGGATCTGTCCCCGCTCCCCACCCCACGGCTTTGGGAGGAAGGTCGTCTCCACGCCGTGCTTCCCACCCCGGGGACGCTCATCCCAAACGTTTGCCGCGGCCGGGTCATTCCGTCCTGGTGCCGGGCGGGTGGTGGTGGCCAACGTTGGGTCTTCGGGAGACGTCGCTCCCACCAGCGCTTTGCTCCTGGTGAATTCACCAGCCCCCGGCGAGCGCTGGAGCATCCGAGATGCTCAACCTTGGGATGCTGGATGGATTTGGGAGGCAGCCCCGGTGCCCCGGCGAGGTTTTCCCACCCCACCGTGGCGGGGCAGGACTTCATGGGTGTAGCAGGGCGCTTCGTTGGCTTCTTGGGCAAGCGCCTTGGCCGGCGGTGGAGCCGGGAGCCGTGCCAGGAGCCGGTGGCGGAGCCACCCTGGGAACTCCCGGCAGCTACGCTCTCCGCCTGGGCTCCAACAGGTTCCTTCGGTTTCTCGGCAGAGCTGCCGGTTGCGTAAGGTCGGGGAGATGCGGCCGCCTCCTCCTTTCCCCCCCACCCTCCCCCGGGTCAGAACTGTGTCCGAACCCGACCACGTCCCCACCAACAGCTGGAAAATGGGGGATCCCCCAACCGCTCCCCCCCTCCAGGAGGGTCTCCAGGCGGGAGCGGGGCGTGCAGGATGCTCGTGGCCAAAAGGGATGGCGAGTTTCCCCTTCCCGTGCCAGGCGAATCCCCCCCACCCCCGGGGCTGGAAACGTCCGTCCCTCCAAGGAAAACCCGATGGAGGTGCGGGAGGAAAAGTCCTCCCTTCCTGCAGATGCGCCCCGGCCCGGATTTGCATGTTTGCAGGAAAAAAAAAAAAACCAACCCAAAAAAGCCCGGTGTGAACAGGCTCAATGCTGAAACTGGTTCCCCAAACCTCTCCCATGAGTGTCTCCAATAAATGGGGTAANGGGGGGGGGGGGGAAGTTTTATGGGTTCTTATTTTTGGGATAAATGGGGATCCTCCGTTGGAAGGCGCCTTCAGACACCTCTGCTCATTAAAATATAAATTAAAAGCGGTTAAGCAATTAAGTCGTATTTTTTTTTTTTTTTAAAACAATGGGAGCTCGTTGATGGGCTGGCGCGGGAGCGGCTTTGCCGAGCGCCACCACGTGCTGCGGTGGGGGCCAGAGACCCCGCCGGGAGGATGAGGACGTACCCCGGTGATGCCTGGAAGGGTTCCGCCGTGGGAGGGATGGTGAACGTGGTCCCCCCCCGGGTCCCCCCGGGGTGTGGGGCAGGAGCTGCTCAGGCCGGTGGTGGCATCTCCACCCTGTTGAGGTACGGCGAAGGGCGCGCGGAGCGGAAACGTGGAGATATTTTGGCCTCTTCAAAGCCCTCCGCGTCCCTCCAGCCTCAGCGCACCCGTCGGAGGGATCTAAAATGACTTTAAAACCTTCTGAAACGGGTCTCTAAGACTTCTCTGTTGACATAAAACTAATTTTATAACCCTGCCAAGGGCTAATGCTCTCTGGTTGTGAAAGAGTTTTTGGGCAACCCAAGGCAAACCTCCTCCGAGCAGGAGGTTGAACCCGAGTGCATCTGAGGCTGCGATTGGGAAACCACGTTTTCATTGGAATTCAGTGAACCAAGCACCTGCCATCAGGCTCCAAATGAGTGATTTAGCTAAAACAAGGGTCTCCCTCCAGGCTGTAATGTGTCAAGGAATTTGTAGCGCTTTGTCATTGCCATGAGAGGCTCAGGAAGGCCCTTCGTGAGTTGACAGTTGCAACTAAGGGAATTTGAGTTGGAGTTGTGCTTCCAACACCAACAATAGCTTTGTTTTTCTTAGCTCTCGAGGGAGTGTTTTGAGGCAGGTCATGGTGGTGGCAAAGAGAGGAGGGCACTCTTCCAAGCCCTACAACAATGAATAGAAGAAAAAGAAAAAGACATCTCCACTCCCCTGACACCCGGCCAACTCCCTGAGCGCATAAAAAGGGGCACTCGGGCACTGCACCCACAGGACTCACCTCCTCTTTGCCTCCCAACCTCCTCCTGTGCACCGCACCGCTCCTCTCCTCTCGCTTCCACGGGTCGACTCTCGGGGACCCGTCGCCATGTCTCGCCAGTCCTGTGGTCTCGGCAAGGGATTCAGCTCCAGCTCCGCTTGCTTCGGAGGGAGGAACAAGGTCACGTTCAGCTCTGTGTCCCGGGGAGGATGCAGGGGACCCGGCAACGCCGGTGGCTTCAGCAGCAGGAGCCTCTATTGCTTGGGAGGGAGTAAAAGCACCTCTCTGGGAGGATTCGGTGGCGGCGGTGGTGTCTGCAGAGGTTTCGGGGCTGGTGGCCAAGGCGGCTTTGGCTACGGCTATGGTGCTGGGGCAGGATTTGGTGGCGGCTATGGTGGTGGGGCTGGAGGCGGCTTCGGTGGAGGCCTCGGTGGCGGTTTTGGTGGCTTTGGCGGAGGCTTTGATGGCGGGATGGGAGGTCAGGGCTTTCCCCCTTGCCCACCGGGCGGCATCAGGGAAGTGACCATCAACCAGAGCCTGCTGGCCCCACTCAACCTTCAAATCGACCCTGAGATCCAGCAGGTGCGAACGCAAGAGCGGGAGGAGATGAAGCAGCTCAACAACAAATTCGCTTCCTTCATCGACAAGGTGAGAGCGGCTTCAACCCGGGGCTGGGAGGTGGAGGGCTGGGAGGTGGAGGGCTGAGCTCACCACAGCTCGTGCTGGTCGCAGTTACCGCGAGACACCCATCCGATAACACCCAGAGAGTGAGGCGCTGCCCCAGAGCACCCCAAAGAACCCCTCCAGACAGAGAGATGGTGGCTGGAGAAGTGACTTTCCTAAGGTTACGGAGAAACCCAGGAGTAGGATCCTTGGTTTTTAAGAGCACGGTGCTGGACCATGTGCCTACGTGCAGAGCATCCTCAGAGGAACCTCTGCTGAAGGACTCTGTCCATCCGTGGGCTGAAGGATTTGGGGTGTTTTGGCCTATTTCTAAGGAGAAGATGCCACAGCTATGAGTTCACTGTGTTCCTCCTGTTTAGGGACTCCAACCTGTGTTTAGGGACTCCAACCTGTGAGGTTGGAGAGGGAAAGTCACCCACCTTTGCCTGCTCATCCTGGAGTTGTGGTTCCACCCATCCAGTAGGACCCCGGAGTTACGGCTCACTGGAAATGAGAATAGGCAGGAAGGCTAAACTCATTAAATGGGAAAAAATCATGGAAAACGTGTGTGTGGGAAATCAATAAAGAGATGCTTTCGGGAATAGTCTGACTCTTTTTCTGCCCACCTCTAGGTCCGGTTCCTAGAGCAGCAGAACCGAGTCCTGGAGACCAAGTGGAAGCTCCTGCAGGAGCAGGGTGGCACAGGGACGGGTGGCAGGAACCTCGACCCCTTTTTTGAGACCTACATCAGTGGGCTGAGGAAGCAGCTGGACAGTCTCTCCAGCGAGAAGCATCAGCTGGAGTCAGAGCTGAAGAGCTTCCAAGATATGGTGGAAGACTTCAAGACCAAGTATGTTGTTCTCGGTCCGGTCACGGTTGGGTTGTCTGGTGGTGGAAAGATAGAGACAAAAGCTGACTTTGAACAGCCAGAAAATCCAAGGAATCGTAAGAAATGGCAATATTTCACTGGTTTCAACAATTAGAAAATGTAAAAGGTTTTGGGGGTTTTTTCGCCAACGGAGCTTTGACACAAAGCAGCGATTTTTCAAGGTATTTCTCAATATGTGCTGTTGTCTGAGTTACGCTTCTCGCTAAAGCGGGATCCTCTACTGTTTGTCTTCCTCCCTTAAGAATCTGTGGCATTGCGATTTAATGAACTAATTAGATCAGTTGCTAAATCCTCCTATAATTTCCTCACGGATTTCCTCACGGTTTCCTCCCGATCGTATCCTTCATGATTTGAAGCTTAGAGCTTTCTTTGGAAGGATGATGTGAGGTTAAAAAAAAATAAATATTAATTTCCTGCTATTATTTATTAGATTAATTTGTCCATCAAAAAAGCAAGAACAAAGCCTGGAGGAATGCCTCCACTGAAGAAGTTAAAAAAATGGTGGGAAAAGGAGTCTGGGACTCATCAGGACCCAGCAGACCCCTTGTTCTGCTGAGGTTGCGGGTTGCAAATTGAGTTTGTTTTGGGGACCTTCTCCACCACTTCAGGGTCTGCAGCAATCACCTGCCCCGACGAGCAGTGGGAAATGGCCCACGTCGAGGACCTGAAGGTCCTTGGGTCTTGTAGAAGGAGCCGGAGAGGCCGCGGCCACCAGGGCTCGGTTCAGGCAGGGAGAGGATTCCTCTTCGCAGGCTTTCTTCAGCAAGGCGTTGGACACGGCAGGAGCCCGGACTCATCTGGGAAGGCGAAGTGCCGTTGTTCGTCCATAAATCTCGTTCACGGCAGGTCTATTTTTGCCGCCTTCGTTAGTCTGAGGCCAACAACCTCTCACTGCCAGCAGCAGCCGGAGCCAAACCAAGCACAGAGATTCAATCTCCCTCTTTATAATCAACAGGTACGAAGAGGAAATAAACAAAAGGACAGCTGCGGAGAACGACTTTGTGCTCCTCAAGAAGGTAAAGTATTGTATTTTATTTATTTTTACGGCAAAGACACGTCTTGGTTCAGGGGATGTCCTGCTTCCGCCAGCGCTGGTTCGTTAGCATCAGAGATAAACCAGGACCCCAAAGTGTTTGTGCCGTAGAGAAACGGAGCACCAAAGGGCTCACGGTTCAGTGTCAGAGAAAAGGGTGAAGGTTTTCACCTCCCGTTTCTGCTGCAGGACGTGGACGCAGTCTACATGACCAAGGTGGAGCTTCAGGCAAAATTAGACTCTCTGGCAGATGAGATTAACTTCTTGAAGTACCTTTATGAAGCGGTAAGTGGTCCAGCCGCTCTCTGTGGGGGGGATGCTGGTGGGGGGAAAGGGGCTGTGACACTGTAAGGAGATCACGGCAGGGCTAAAGCCAGATGTGGTGTGAATTACAGGAGCTGTCTCAGATGCAGAAGACCGTTTCCGACACCTCCGTGGTCCTCTCCATGGACAACAACCGAAACCTGGACCTGGACAGCATCATTGCAGAGGTCAAAGCCCAATACGAGGAGATTGCCAACAGGAGCCGAGCGGAGGCTGAGTCTTGGTACCGATGCAAGGTGAGTGCTCCACACCTTGCTTGTCATCACGGATGGCTGAGGAGGTGGAAGAGTCGCTGGTGGTAGCTCGGATGAGGCTGAGACCTGGGATGTTGCTGGTACTGGTGTAGCCAGACCGGAGCCAGCGTACGCACGCTTGCCTTGGCTTGCATGGGGCGGTACGGAGAGCCGTTGTGAGGAGCCACTTGTGGTGGACCTAAGGTGCTCCTCTCCCTTCTGCCTACCAGTACGAAGAGCTGCAGGCCACCGCAGGCAAACACGGAGACAGCCTTAAGGACACAAAGGCGGAGATCTCTGAGCTCAACCGCATGATCCAGAGGATACGGGCTGAGATCGAGAGCGTGAAGAAACAGGTAGGGGTTGCTTTTTTTGAGAAATGGGTGTGAGCTCTCAGTAATGCGCTTCGGAGCTTCCCTAAAAGCAAATAGTCTGGTGACAATCATTGTAAGCCGGAGGGAACCTGCTGGGCTTGTGAATAGCTGAGCCCAAATGACCTGGGATCATGGCTTCGTCCCCGACCGGCCGCCCCTGCCCCACTCCTCACGTCCACCTCTTGTCCTCCAGTGTGAAACTCTGCAGAGCTCCATTGCGGACGCTGAGGAACGCGGGGAGGTGGCCCTCAAGGACGCCAGGGCCAAACTGACTGAGCTGGAGACAGCCCTGCAGAAGGCGAAGCAGGACATGGCCCGGCAGCTCCGGGAGTACCAGGAGCTGATGAACGTCAAGCTGGCCCTGGACGTTGAGATCGCGACCTACAGGAAGCTGCTGGAGGGAGAGGAGTGCAGGTGGGTGAGGGTACAGCAAGAGCTTGGTGGCATCCTGCTAAATCAATGGGAATAAGGTGGCACATCACATCTCCTCTATGAAAATGCCAACGGTGCTGCCGTTAGCCTACGGTCCTATAGCTGCCGTTACTTATGCCCATGGTTTGATGGACCGAGCCTGGCTTCATGGAGTTGGACCGGTCCAGATGCTCTGGCTGGAGCTGACGCTCCGTCTCTTTTCCTTGCAGGATGTCTGGAGAGTGTCAGAGCTCCGTGAGCATCTGTAAGTACCATTCCCCGCCCCCGAGGGAGCGCGGTGGGCTGGGATTGATGCTCCAAAGCGTTACGGTGGCATCAGAGGTAACCTCGCGCCTTCTGTTCTTCTCTGCAGCCGTGGTGGGAGGCGGCAGCAGCTCTGTCGGAGGCGGATACGGCGGTGGACTGTGCCTTGGAGGAGGAGGAGGAGGAATGGGATTCGGAGCCGGAAGCGGGAGAGGCAGCTGTAACACCGGCGGCGCCGGCTTCTGCTACAGCCTTGGTGGGGGCGGATTTGGCTCCGGGGGAGGATTCGGCGCTGGGGGGGGATTCGGCTCCGGAGGGGCAGGATTCTGCTCTACGGGCGGTGGGTGCAACTCTGTGGTGGTGGGGTCTGGCACCATGCTGAAGAAGAACACCAGCTCCATGTCTGGCAACCGAGGGTTCTAAGAACGTCAACGATCTCATCAACCCCCACCCCCACCCCCCTTCCCTGGCACCCAAAGGAGAAAGGAAGCAAACCTCATGACGGCCACCACCCCCCCTCAACCTCCTCGCCAAGGTGGCAACCACCTATTTGGTTTTAAACCTCCACCGTCCTTCAGAAACTGCACATAAGAGTAAGACACAGCTACACCCCCCCAGCTAATGACTGAGATTCTCAACAGCGTTTGAGACCGGCTCGCTGCCCCGGCGCTCCCCTCGAGACCCTGTGAAGCTGCTGGTCATGGGGGTGCTGGGACTCCTTTGGAAGCAAGACCTGCCTGTCCACCAGAAAACCCCGCGCACGGCTGGGACGCGGCTCTGAAGCAGCCGTGGTCCGAGCGAGAGGCGTCCCACCAGCGACGGGCGGAGGTAGACGGGTCCCCGCGCTGCTCCGAGAACGCGTGTCCCGCGGAGCCGGCGGAGAGGCTCGACGTCTTTCACGAGATCGTGTGCTGGATCCAGACGTGGTGCAATTTCAATCGGTGCTACTCATCAGCCAGGGCTCAAGCTCCAAAACAAGAATTTCCTCATGGTGACTAGTCCCAGCTGAAGACATTTCTTGCCCCGCTGCAGTTTGGCTGTTTGTGTTTTTTTTTCCTAAGCAAGACACCGGCATTTCTCCCGTGTTCTTTAGAAGCTGTTGTAAAATGTTTAGTTTTGCTCAGGGTTTTCATTGTGATCATGGGAACACTTGTGCTTGTTTGCTTAAACTTTTCTCCTTTGGCATGCGACATACCCTAATAAACACTAGAGGCAGTCAGCTCGTGTGGTTTTCTCTCTGACCAAAGAGTTTCGTGTTGCAACAAGACTCCGCTTTTGCTGAGATCTGGAAGTGTTACCTGACTTTCTCTCGCCTTTTGAAGTTTGCATTTAGAGGAACCAACGCGACCGCGTAGCCCGGTCTCCCGCCCTGCTCACCCCTCTCTTTCCAAAAATTTGGGTGGCTTGTGAGGTTGGCAAGGAGGGCGAAGATGGATGGGGATGGGTCTCACAGGGGTGGGGTGATCGGGGTGGTGAAATTGCTGGGTCAGGCTCGGCGTGACGGGCTGATCCTGCTGAGGCTGTGAAACGCACGGGGTGCTCATCCGTGGGAACGAGCCCGTTGCTGGCAGCGCGGCAGGAGAGCGGGAGGCAGCAGGGTTGAACCTGGATGCTCCTCTCCTCTGTCCTTCTGCTGGTGTTCCTGGGGTGGCCCCGTTAGGGCAGAGCAGACTTTTGGACTCAGTTGACATTGGGAGACCATTCTCTTCCCCTTTCTCTTTCCTCTGTTGGAAGGGACCTTGAAGACCATCTGGTTCCAACCCCCCTGCCCCGGGCAGGGACACCTCCCACCAGCCCAGGGTGCTCCAAGCCCCGTCCAACCTGGCCTTGAACACCTCCAGGGATGGGGCAGCCACAGCTTCTCGGGGCAACCTGCCCCAGGGGATCACCACCCTCAGAGCGAAAAATTTCTTCCCTAGATAGTCCGCCCTTGACCGACCGCTGCCTCCACCCGTGCTTCCCTCTCCTCCAAGGTGGTCCCGATGCCGTGGTGCCCACAGCTGGTGCTGTCACGGCAAAGACACTGCACAGCCCTAAGGGCTTTTGGGGCGTCCTATGAGGGACGGTGTGGAAGAGGGAAAGGTGATCATCACCCCTCCAGCTAATTCAGAGCTCGTTCCTCAGCATCCACCGTGCTGGAGCCAGCCCTGCAGCTTTTACTGTTGTCTGGACTGGCCGGGGACCCACAAGTTGCTTTCAAGGTGTCTCCAAAAGGTAACTGAGAACATGGGAAGAGCAAGATCTCAACCTTTTGTCAAGCCCTACCTCTCCACAAAACTAGAATATTTTTGATGACCTGTAAATTTAGAGCCAAAAGCTCCTGGTGCGGTTTGACCCCTTGCTCGGGAGAGCTTGAATCACGTCCCTGGTCAACCGCAGACCGGCTCTGCGATCCGGATGAGTCATTTCATTTATCCCATGCTCCGTTTGTAAACGCTGGAGACATAAACCAACCCGCCACCGCGGAATGTCACCACGCTGCCAGCAAAGGCGTGTAACCGCTTGGATGGGGAGATGGTTTGGGCAATGGTTAAATATTCCAGTGAGTTGTAAAAGGGACCTGAGATGGCGTTGAATGAGAAGACATCTACTTCCCTCACAGTCACCCCAATCCAGCGGCCTCTGCGTAAACTTGCCTCCAGCAGATGACTCCCGACATCAGTGACGAAGAGACAAAAGGCTTCTAGGGGTGGACAAAAGCCGTAGTTAAAACAAACAGACAGCGAACAGCCCGCGCCTTTTGTTCCGATGATTGCACCAGCAATTAGGGGAAAATTCTCCTGGGCTGGACCCAGATGTGACATAATTTCTGCCTTTTGTTGGAGGAGCCCTGGTTTGTTTTACCTGCCCGAAATAAGCTTCATTGAATTTCGTCATGATTCCCCCCACCCCGCATCCCCCTCCTCCACCTTGTAAAATCTCTTCTAAAGCACAGTGAAAACACTGAGACGCCAAAGGTTTCATGGAAAGTGTGGGAATTAAATGCTTTGCTTCGCTTTCGCCCCCGAATCTCTCTCTTGCTGTGGTGGAAGAAGCTCAGCGCAGGTCAACCGACAGCGTTGCTGCTGAAATGAGCCTTTTCCTCCAAGTATTCACGGCTCGAGCACCTTCTCCTGTATTCCTGCCCGTTTGTTTTTATAGAATCACCGAAACATTTGGGTTGGGAGGGACCTTTAAAGGTCATTTTCCTTCCTCAGGGCTTTGGGTGCAACGATGTTGTTTGAGATCCCCGCAGTCTCAAGCTGCCTGTTGCGTTTGAAGTGGGTGATGGTGTCGATATCCAAATCCCGGCTGGATTTCCTAAACTTGGCAGGCGACGCGGCCGTGACTCAACCGGCGCGTTTATCTAAACACGGGGCGCTCGGGACTCCAGCCTGGTGCTGACTTAACGCATCTCCTCCCGGCGTGGCTGGGAACCCGAAAGCTTTCTGATCACGTCGTCCCGCCCACAGGAAAAAGAAAAAAAGAAAAACAAACAACAAAACCCCCAGAAAAATGTAAGCACGTTTTTGGTAATGCAGAGGGAGGCAAGAATCACAGAATCACAGAATGGTTTGGGTTGGAAGGGACCT
>RSEF01000032.1:1157978-1168777 GCA_003993805.1 Himantopus leucocephalus
AGAAGAAAAGAATGGCTTGGAAATACGCAAAATAGCTGTGGCAATAAACGTGTTCCTGGAGAAAATGCAAAATGTAGAACATAATTTCATTAATTCTTCTAATAAAAAGTTGCCTAAAGATTCTATTCTGCTATCTAAGCCATCTATAGACATTATTTAACCCCTAATAACGATGTCTCACTTAGGTTGTGACCGAGTGGCTGGAGAAAGACCAGCACTTTTTAGATATTCATCTTACAAAGGACCCATTCAGGCTCTAGAGGAAATTATTTCTCTCCAGTCTTGCAGTAAAAAGCTCAGGGATTCAACGGTTTCAGTTAGAGGAAGTTAAGCAAAGACCTTGCTGCTGGAAACCTCAGCGAGCAGCCCGTTATTGCGTTATTTCCGAGTCTTTGATCTAGCTCAGTGTCTTGGATTACTTCACCTTTTTGAGCTCCACAAACTCCTCTTCTTTAGACGCGCGCCTGTTGATCTCCTCCTCGAATCTGTTGCAGCAGAGAAAAGAAAGAGGCAGCTCATTGCCCACCTTACTTTTTCCGTCAAGTGGATCAGACACCAAAAGGAATCATCCCGAAGGGAACGTGTCAGATTTCCACTTAACTGCAGTTTCCGCCAACTGCAAAGACAATTGCAAACCCTCTGCGAAACTATAGGCTAAAAATAGGCAACAAAATGTGATATAGATCGGTTCTAACATCCCTGTAAATTCTGAATGAAACCCCATTTTGGACATATATTATCTTTTGTGTGCAGCTGAGCCAGAAGAAGTGACGACTCTTCTCAACTTGACTCCGCTGCTCAGCTCTGGCCCTCCCCTCCCCGCTGTCCAGGTTGACCACAGCTACCAGCAGCAGTAAGGAGTACTGGGTTTCTCACTGCCTGGGGGAGGAAGGTCATGAAGGAGGACAGGAGGAGGGGNACTGCCTGGGGGAGGAAGGTCATGAAGGAGGACAGGAGGAGGGGATCATAGAATACCAAGTTGGAAGGGACCTCAAGGATCATCTGGTCCAACCTTTCTTGGAAAAAACCCAACCTTTCTTGGAAAAAAGAAGAGTGGGATAGGTCTACAGGGCCTTTGATTTTCGTCTCACTGTTCTGGGTTATACCCTCACCAAATCGGCTTTAGTCTTCCAGCAAAGTCAAGTCCCGTAACGAACCTACTGCAGAGCAGTTCTATAACGGCTACAAAACTCTCAAAGGGGAGAAGCTGAGCTACGCCATCCCAGACCGCGATTATCATTGCCTTGGAAAATTCCAGGATGCCTTTTCCCAGAGAAGCTGTGGCTGCCCCATCCCTGGAGGTGTTCAAGGCCAGGTTGGACGGGGCTTGGAGCAACCTGGGCTGGTGGGAGATGTCCCTGCCCAGGGCAGGGGGGTTGGAACAAGATCTTTAAGGTCTTTTCCAACCCAAACCATTCTGCGATTCTACGATTCCCAGACTTGTGATTATTCACCTCTTTTTATAATCTTCAACAAGCTGAAGCATGTTATATGCTTCTGGATCCAGCTGCTCCTTCTGGTTCTGGAGCGTTTCTAGCTGCCTCTGCAGGCTGCTGATGTAAGATTGGAAAAAAGAGGCGATATTTCTGCTCTCTTCCGGTCGGGCACTTTGCTGCTGCAGAAGTTCCCATTTGGCCATCAGAGCCTGGTTCTGCCGCTCAAGACATTGGACCTGAAAGGCAAAGCGGGAGAGCGTCTCAGCCACTGGAGAGCACTGAGGGAGACACCAACATCAGCGGTAGTCCCTATAGCAAACCAAATCCCAATTAGTATTTCCAGCGGAGTGACATCTAGAGGTTTCATCAGGTGGGACCAACTGTAGCATCACTGGTACCAACACGAGACACCTTGAACTAACTGGGGGGACACCTCTTTTTTCACCAATTTGTTGCATAAGAAGTGTATGATTTTGCTGCTGCTTCTCAAAGTTGATGCTCAAATCTTTGCTGGCTTTTCATCTCTTAAATGCACCATATTTAAGGGGGTGATTGGGGTGGAGGGAGATTTCAGCTGTTTCTGAAGTACCTTAGACACCCAAATACATGTGAAGAATTCACCCCCTCTCAGAAGATTGCACAGGACTGCTCTCTTCCTAGACATATCTTGCCTCAGAGAAGGTGGTCAGAAAGACCTGTAACATGCAGAGCTGGTGTTTTTGAAAAACCAGAAAGAGAGCATCTCTCCAGCTGGGACACCGGACTGGTGGTAACCTGGCAGCTGACATCCAGAAGGTTTTTTTTAAAAAAAGTCAAAGATGCTCCTGTTTTTCAGAACTAAGCACGCTTAAAACTTCCGGGTGTAACCAACAGCTTTTCTGTAGGGTAATACAAGAAGTCCTTAAGTCTTCACGAGTGACAAATACTACAGGCTTCCATCCTACGCAGAGACACACGCCACCACCCAAACAAAGGCACAGGTCAGGTCCATGTGGGTGGAAGTGTTTTTGCGGCTGTTTTGTTCCTGTGTCTGTGAGTGGAACCGAAGGAGAAGGTAAGACTGGAGGCAGAGGAGAAAGTATTGTCATGTAAACCAAGGAAAGATGTAAAGAAGAAAGATGTGGGGGCCATCGGCCACCTGAAAGAGGCCAGGACCTCCAAGTAAAGAAGTCACTTGTTTCGTAATTCAGAGAAATGCAGCATTTTCCTTTGCTTGAGAAAGAGAAACAGAACACACCAAGGATGTCCAAGTCCATCACCCATTTCTCCTGCTAGCACCAAGAATTCTCAGGCCCCAGAATATCACTAGCCACGCAGAAACCCTCTTTCCTCAAAAGAGGAGTGAGTTAACGTGTCGGTGACACCCCGGTAGTTTGCTATTGTCCTGCCGCAAAGGACGACTCAGAGATACTTATCCCAGGGCTAAACGCGATTCACGCAACCGTGTTTATAGCAAGCTATTAAGACTTTCACAGCAGCGTAAGGGAACCCAGCCAACGCTGGGATTTTGGGGGGGAGAAGATGCAATGCAAAGCTGTCCCCGTGACTCACACAGGCAGAGCAGCACCCCTCGTGTGTCCCCCTTCCCAGATAACGGGTGAAAAAGAGAACAGGGACTCACCTTATCGATGAACGACGCAAATTTGTTGTTGAGAGCCTTAATCTGCTCTTTCTCATCTGACCGCACTCTCTGGAACTCGGGGTCAACTTGCACTTGTATTGGCCTCAGCAGGTTGGTATTGACATGGACCTCCTCGATGCCTCTGCTAGCACCAGCCTGCCCAAAGCCCTGCCCAGCCCCTTGTTCCCCAAAGGCACTTCTACCAAGGCCTCCTCCAAGCACCTCCCTGCCTGAACTTCCTCCATACATGCTACCAAGCCCTGCTCCACCACCCTGAAAGGTTCCCACAAAATACCCTCTTCTGCCAAAGCCCCTATCAAGATGTCTCCTACCACCAAATCCCAGGCACCTTCCATATCCTCTTTCTTCTCCTCCATAGCCTCCACCAGCAGAAACATTCCTAAACCCACCAAGGTTGTGGAGACTCCTGCTGCCGTAACCATACCCATAACCACTGTATCTTTCTTCTCGATTGTCTTCGCAGTGGCTTATGGTGGATGAACTTCTCCCACCACCCAGTGTGCCACAGTGAGCAGAAGAAGAACTGAAATTCCCATCCCCGAATCTGGAGAAATGTCGGCTCATAGCGTCGCCTTCAGAGCGTTCAAAGACGAGAGAGCAGGTGGGGAAGGTTGTAACACAGAAGGAGAAATGAGAGAGAAGGATCCTCAGCTCCTCTGGTGGGGGTGATGGAAGTTCTCCTTTATACGTTCTGGAGGAGTTAGTCTCCATTCCGTGGTAATTAGCAGGTCTGTTAATGTTGTTATTGGGTTTGGTTCATCAGGCAGCAATTAATGGCTGCCTGAAGAGAGGTCAGAGTAAACACCACACACCAATGGAGGAATTGTGAAAGTCCCCAAATCCTGCTTGACTCATGAGATTTGCTCAGATGAGATTTCCTTATCTCATTAGCCTGCCCTCCATCATTAATTACAGCTCGCACAGTTATCCATGCACATTACCATGATTTGTTCTCTCTCAAATTTTCCCCACCTCTTTTGGCATTTCATTTCATGAGACACAAGGCCTTGATGTTGTCCTCATATTGACTTGGGGGCAGCTCGCCTTGCTTCACCGCATCACCAAGAGAACCTACTACAGAAAGCAAAGATGACATCTCCCTGAGCTTCCCAGTCTCCGTTTTCTCTCATTCCCAGTATATCCACCCATGAGTAAGTATTGCTTCTGCGGGGAGAGGGAAGGTGGTGTGACCTGGGCTTCTTGCTAACGGCTTTAAAAAAAAAACCTCTGCCTTTGATTCATAAAGCTGAAATAGTGTCCAGAAAACAGAAAAAATGGAATCTCTCTGTATCATTTTTAGCTTTAAATAAATGGATACAGAGTTTTAAATGGAAAAGAGAAAGCTCCAAGATAAACTTTAATCAATTCAACCAAACGTTTAACTATTAAAGATGAAGATGAGGTCACCTTAGGGAACAGATGACCCATCACTTCCCTATACTAGGGACTCTTGGCCCTTCTGCTATGACTGCTCCTGCTCTTCCATGCGGGAGCAGTTAGACCACGAACTGGAACTACCTGTTTGTGGGTTGCTGGTTTCTGAAGGCCCCACCGCTGGCTAGCTGAGATATCAAACAGAGCTGGGGTCTGAGCTTTTCTACCCAGAGTCTCCCACTGAACATCTGCCTGATCCATCCCTCTTTTCTCCCCTGTGTGCAGGACTCCATCTTTCCAACCTGAACACACTCCGGTGCAAGACTTGATGGCCACGGACTCACGAAAAGGCGTTTGGGAGCCAAGTCCTGCTGCTGACGATGGCACTGGGAGTCTTCAGCCTTGACTAATAGCTCAAGAAGACAACTGAGATCTGGTACACTGTCTCCAAAAGCACTGGTGGAACAATTCTCACATGGGAAGCACCTCCCCTTCGTCCCCTACACAACATTAGGAGGAGCTGGGCTTCACCCGAAGGGCACGCTCTTCCTTCCAAGGGGCTGGATAAAGCCACACTGTCAACCGTTCAGTTACATAGAGGTTATGTGGTCAGGGCTTCGCAATCTTTGGCTCCACTGGGAAAGTGCCTCATAAATCCCCTAAATGAAAGGTTTGTAGAGAGAGGCAAGAGCTGTTATTAGACCGGCTGATGTATCTAGAAGCGGACAAGAATTTGGACTCTCAGTGACCAGACAAAGGGATTTTCCCAGCAGTAGACACAGTGTTTTCCAGACAACCAGGTGAGAAGTACTACTTTTCCGTACCAAACTTGGTCTCTTATAGCCTTATACCAGGAATGGCCAACATGTAGCCCAGACCTTCCGTTTGTGCTCCTTTTTTGTAATTAAACTTTACTAGTTACCTACATTTTACTGAGAATTTCAACCACATTTCATACTGATTTTCCCCTTTTTATATACCTATATAGAAATCTGACTTGGACTGAGAATTGCGTATCCCACTGGAAATAATAATTATAGTGAACAGAAAAAAACCCATGTAATTACCGTGATTTTAAAGTGAGTGGGGTGAAATCTGGAAACACATCCACTTCAACACACCTGGGGAAGGTTTGCCAAAGCATTAGGATTTTACAGAAAATCCTGTTCTGTTTTAATTGGGCTCAATCTTTTCTAGATCCCTGGTGCATCTCAAGAGAAACCAATGTAAATTGTCCTCCTTCACTCCCGTATTTCAGTCAAGCTGAAAGATGCTTTCAGAACCGTATCCACTCCCTGCAAAATTCTCTGGAGGACAAACTGTGTCCGAACAATGCAGAGACCAAAACTCCTGTGTGACCTTGGAGCTGTTGTTAGGCTGGGGTAAAGATTAGGAGGACAATGTATGACTTCAAGTCAGGAGGAGGTGAGAACCCATGGATGTGACCCATGATTTTGCTTGCCTTAACTAATGATTCCTCAGCAATGTGCACAAGAGTTTCTAAAGGATTACTGGTTCTCACCTGTCAGTTGAGTTTGTGAACGACTGCTTTGGGTGCGACACATCTTCGTCCCTGCTCTTTCCATTTTGAGTGGCCCATTCCAATGCACACTGCATCAGGCGATACTTCAGACCATCCATGGGGATCTTGGAAGGAAGTGTTATGACCTAGGGGAGGGAACGCCCACAGACCAAAAAGGCCAGCTCCGTGTGGAACAATGGTTAGATAGATGTCTATCCAAAATCATTGCCCTAAATGCATACATCAGCTCCCTGCATGAAGCAAACCAGGTGGCAACTCATACAGAACCACTGCCTTGATCTCCGAGGCAGCCGTGTCCCGCTTGAGAACGCCTCCTGCAAGCCCTGCACGAGCGGAGCAGCCATCCCACCCCACGTGCGCAGCGTGTGGGCTGCTGTTGTGATCGTCGCTGGCACCAGCTCAGCCTTGGCACAGCAGACCAAGCCACACCTGAACCTGTTGAGCTGGCTCCAGAGGCAGCCACGCGTCCAGAGAGATGTTCACGCATCCTGCGGATGAAGGGGGAGCTTCCTGTGATACCTTCCTCTTCCCTGCCGTGAGTTGGCATTGCTCTTGGATGGGCCGGGGTGACTTCTGCTCTGATCCTTTAAACGGAACAGCAAAACAGTTCCCAACACACACGGACCAAAGGGAGCACAGGTTCAACCAACATCACAGAATCTACCAGGGAGTGGAAGCCTTCAGGGGCTGTTCAAACAGCCACACGGGTCAACCTGGCTTTTTATTGCTGGGGTTTTTTTAAGATAAATTTAAATTGCACCCCAAAAGTCATTCATGTACAACTGGGCTTCTGTTGCTGTTGGAGCAAGCACAGAACATCTGTGCGTTATTCCTCCCATCCAGAACAGTCCATGAAGCAGGTGACGGTGTTCCTCCCATCTGGAGATGCCTTTCTGGATGGTCTCATTTCCCTCTAGGGGCCGTAAGGGCACCTGGAGAGCTCGCTCAGCTCCTGGCTTTAGGGTGGTGACAGTAGTGCGAGTTGAGCCGTCCTCCATCATACCCACGTCCCTGTGCCAAGGGTTGACATTTTCAAACCATAAAGACGGTTCACAAACAGACCCGAGCTTTAGCTCTTTGAGCACAAACGGTGTAGGAACCTGACAGCCTCCACAACCCACCTCTGTGTCTGTCCACCTCCAGTCAACCCGAACAATACACAGGAGTAATTCTAGCGCTTAGGCTGGTGCTCAAGGAAACACCTCAACGTTCTTGTGGGACCATTTCAATCAGCTATACACAGAGAACCTAAATGACTAAAATCCTGCAGACGTCTCAGAAGAAAGATGTAGCTACTTTTCATCACCACCAAACCGAAACTAAGGATCTTCACAAGCCACACGGGCAGAGCAGAGGGTAGATAAATAAGTAGAGTGATGTACTTATTACTATTAAATAACTCCTGCACACCAGGACAGTGGAAACACAGCAGCGTAGCACAGCAGTACGTTAATAAATACAGTACTTAAATTTAATAGCTGCCGAGATAAAGTAGATAGATATGCACACATAGGATTGAAATACTAGATCTCGATCACCAGTTGCCTAAATACCTGCATAAGTAGGGCCCTAAGTCACTGAGAAAATGGGGCTGAGATCACATAGACACATGAATGAAAAAATGCCTTTCATCCCACAGACTTTCATTTTCTCCCCCCTTCCCTCACAGGGGCTGACAGCAACGTTTTTCTGTGGCCCGCGAGGGCTGTAAGATATTCTGAGGAGATAACAAAAGGAAGAGAAGTNCAATGTACACAGACTGTTACCAAAGAAATAACTTTCTCCTACAAAAAAAAAAAAAAAAAAAGAGTGAAACACTGGTATTCTACCAAAGATTTATGCTACTTTGATTCTGAGGCTCGCCAGCTTGGAGAGCACCTTGCCTGCAAGAATATATTGTACTACCTGCCTGCGTGGTGGCTTTAGAGTCCACCTTCGGCTGCGAGGAAGCCAGGGACAGGCAGGATGGATTCTACGTGGAGTGGGGTAGGTCCCCGTCTTCCAGGAGCAGGTCAGTTCTCACGAGGCTCTTGCCTGTTCGAGATGCTTCAAGTGAGGAGAGGGGTGGGCTATGATAAGGCTTGAGTTTAGTCTCAGGTCTGGACCAGCAGGTATTCTTCTAATACCAAACAAAGTATTCCTTTACCTTGTAATCCCGTTAACAAACGACTAATGGCTATTTTAATAAATGGCTAATTATTCTAGGTTAACAGGAAGGTAAACAACTCAATAACTTACTTGTAAACACCTATAATATAAAATTATCTATTCAGAAAATACTAATCATAATTATGATATCTGTTAATCTCTTATTTCCCCTACAAGAATGTGAAAGTATCAATTTAATATAACACGTGAAAATAGTGAAGTGATTTTTCTGTTGCTGTTATTATTAACAATTCCAGTGAGTGGATGAAGTAGAAGCTTGTNTTTTTTTTTTTTTTTAAACTTTATTGGCTAACCTAATGCAAAACACCGCGCTCTCTGATCCCTGAGATCTCTTAAAGGCTAAGCAAGTCCTGGTTCCTCCACACACAGCAAACCTGCAGCTGATGCCCTCGAGCTGGGGCGTGTGGTGCTGGAGCACGGCAGAGATGAAATCTCCAAAGGGTTTCAGGAGGGGGAGAGATGCGGCCTGCAGGAAGAAAAAAAAAAAAAAGAAAAAAGAAAAATGAGGATGAAGAGGAAATTGGGTTGAACTTTAGGTTAAATGCACCAGGTGTCATGAGAAAACATGACTTTTTTCTATGTGCAGCTGCTCCCCAGCAGAAAAATAGTCAATGTACATGGCCTCCGTGATATAAATAGAGGAGGAATATTAGGGCGGCTTCACGGTCAAGTGGGAATAAGCAAAGGGAGTTGCGGAAGCTTCAGTAATTGGCACCAGCAATCAGTGCTCACAGGAATGGCCTGAGAGTTCAGGACTTTGAGGACCACGTCTAGGAGGAGCCCGGGACAAGCAGCTGAACCCAGCCGGGTTCACCCATGGCCCACAGCGAGTAGCTGCACGTGGTGGGTCTCATCTCACGCCACCCGAGCCACTCAAGCCATGGGACTCACCCCATCCAGCTGAGCCCCAGCCCCGTCCCCGTCCCCCTCCCCCTTTGCAAGGTTCCCTTTAGCAGCCAAAGGCATTAAACATCCCGGTAGTCCGTTCCACTTTTGCAAAATTTAAGGAAATGCAAGAAAAGCCGCTCATGCTCAGCAGATCTGTCTTTCCTCAGTAGACCGGGAACCTACAGCTCACTTGGTTGGAGGGCAGAGGCAGAGAACGTGCTAAGAGGGCTACGGCAAGCATCAAAAGACACTGTTTATGCTTGAGAACAATTTTAATAACATCCCTTCCCACAGGAAGTTGAAACAGCTGGAAATAATTCTGGCAGATGTTCAGAATCCAGTAAACAACGTGATTACCAGCCTACAAAAGAAGTGGGTCCCAGTGCTGCCTTCTCCGGGCAGTGTCATCACCTCTGGGAGGTTCACCACACCCAATCACACTTACGTATCACCTGGGGTGGCCTCCCAATTGGCTCAGAGCTGATAATTAGTCCCATCAAGGTCAGACTTCGTGATCAATTGAGTAAATCACTCTTTTGAGTTATTGGAACCTCAATTGCCATCATTAGCCCTGCAGCAGCAATAACAGCACCCACAGGACAGCAAAACAGGTGGAGAAAAGGCAAAGCAACACAAAAAGCACCAGAACGTTGGTAATTCTTAGACTAGACCTCCTGCCCAGCGAGGGAAGGGTCTGAAGAAGAGTCACCTGGTGTAGGTATCATGTGATGCCCAACTCTGAAGGCTAATCTAGCTCTTCAGGCTCTTTGCAGAGCTGGTGAAGAGAGCCCACCACCTCCAGAAGGTGATGCCCTCTCTGGAGAATCCATCCTTGAAGGTGTCTTTCTTTCCCCACATAATAGCGAAGTTAATGCCCTGGTTTCAGCTGGGACAGAGTTAATTTTCTTCCTACTAGGAAACATTTTGGATTTTGGTATGAGAATAATATTGCTAACACAAATTGGTTTAGTTGTTGCTAAGCGATGTTTGTGTTCAGTCAGGGACTTCTTCAGCTCCCCATAGAAGCTGGGAGGGAGCGCAGACAGGACACACCAGCCAAAGGAATATTCCATACCATAGATGTCATGCCCAGTATGTAAATGGGGGTTGGCTGGGGGCAGGAATCTGCAATCACTGCTTGGGATGGGATGGGCGACTGATCATGAGGTGGCAAGCAATTGTATTGCGTCGCTTCATTCTGTGTATTCTTTTACCATTATTATTTTATCTTGCATTACTGTTTTATTAAACTGTCTTTACCTCAGCCCATGAGTTTTCTTTCCCCTTTTTTCTCCCTACCCTACTTGGGGGTGAGTTAGTGGCTGCGTGGTCCTAGTTGCCACCTGGGGTTAAACCACAAGAGTTAGTCAAAGTCTCGTTTAATCCAACCTTACAGATAATGTGTTTTAAGGAACGACACTTCTTAGCCAAGAGCACTCTTCCATCAGAGGGGTTCTGGNAAGAGCACTCTTCCATCAGAGGGGTTCTGCCAGGTACATTGTGCATGTCCACAATTTCAGACAAGCCACATTCCTCCACTCTCTCCCAGGTTTCCAATGGTGTGACTGGTGGCAGATATGACGAGGACCAACAACTGAGTTTGACGCAAAGGTACAAGAAGCCCCAGAATTCATCCCCATCACCCCCCAGACCCATTACACCACCAGCTCAAAGGTGTATGTCATAGACTCATATATGGTTAGAGTTGGGAGGGACCTTGAAGATCATCCAGTGCCACCCCCTGCCC
>RSEF01000032.1:1177912-1188203 GCA_003993805.1 Himantopus leucocephalus
GGGGATGGGGAGGAGTGCCCCTCTCCACAACTCCGGCGACGGGGAAGGGGCTGGTTGGGGAGCGGGCCCACGGGGGGGTGGTCAGGGGTTGCAGTGGGGGGCCCAGGGGGGGCTGCAGAAGGGGGTTTGCTGGTTGGAGCAGTGGGGTTTTGATGAGGTGAAGAGGGTGGGAGGGGGCCGGGGGGGAGCGGGGCGGCCCACGCTGAGTCAGGGCCGGCAGGGCGAGCCGTGGGTGCAGGGATGTGTGACTGACGGGGAGCGGACGGTCGGGAGCGTTAATACATTATTTATGCCGCAGCCCGTACACGTAGACAGCCCAGCTCGCCCATTGCTTCCACCCGCTGTCCTTCATCCCTTTCTCCACTGTGCCTCTCCTCCTGTAGCCACCCGGCTCCTAAACTCCAGGGGCAGGAATCCTCTCCCGGTGTGCATGGAGATCTTGCTCTGTGGCCTTTAGTTGTTACCGTAACACAAATAATTAACTAATGAGGGTGGTGAAAAGCAGGCTGAGCTGCAAAGAGGGAAATGTTATTTTCCCATATACCTCCACAGGGCTCTGGTCTTTAGCACACCTAAAGCTTGACTCCCCCCCCCCGGCCCCGCGCCCTTACTCGCTCAGGATTTTCTCCATGAGAAAGCCAGCCGGCAGTAAGTTAGAAGGTGGCTTTCAGTGCCTGGTCCCCACTTTGTTCCCCCGTGGGTGCTCATCGGTGCTGTTCTTGTTTTGTGCTCGATGATGAGTTTCCTGAGCGAACAGAAAGAGGCGTTAATGTATCCGCAGAGGGAGCTGTTGCAGAGAAGTTGTGAAGCTCCTTCCCTGTGGAGATGAGCCCTACACCGCGGTTCCATAGGAAGGAAGGCGAAGAACAGGATTTTATTTGGTTTAGAGAGGGGAGAAAATCCTGTGAGGGATGTGGGATTTCTTTTTGCGGGTGCCTTAATGGTTCCCCTGCTGTAATCATCCTCCCTGGGTGTAACGATCTCTGCGCAGGGGTGATGGTCCCATTGATTCTCTTGCAAAGCAGCTTGCCATCAGAGGAGCTCGAGATGCCCACCGACTACCTGTGGGATCTGCTTCAGTGTCCCGCCAGAGCCTGGCAGCTATTTTCATCGTTTTGAGCTTTTTATGGTGACTGTTTTTCACTAACTTTGTGCTGCGTTTCCCGCTGGATGCCTCTGTTGGAAAGCTCTGGCTGCCACGTCTTTCTTTGGAGGTGTTGTAGATCTTGAGGCCTTTTGCCTCGAAAAGTCACAGGCGGAGGGGGTGGAGTGTTTTGCCGTACTGTTTGGCTCTGGGATTTTGTGCTTTCTAAGCAGGACTTGCTTGCAGAAGCTGGGGGTGCCCCGTGACGCAGTCTGGCTGGAGTATAGGCCTGAATCCAGGAGATTTTGGGACCTGGAGGGGGTCTGGTGGAGCAGAAAGGGCATCGGGCATCAGTGTTTGGTGCAAGAGCTCCTCGACTCCTCATCCCTCGGGTCCGTATCACTCTCCCCCTGTCACACGGCGTTGCTCTCCGTGCTTGGGGCCTTGGTGTTTGTTTCCTTTACTGCAATACTCCGTTAATAATGTAGTTTGTGTGCACTGGGCCAGCAAAGCGCGTGCCGCCCAGCTTTACTCTCAGACACGGTCTGTGTGGAAGTTGTGCGCGGCTTCAGCAGCTCTTCTGCTGTATATCACACAGACGTGGCCGTAGTGATGGCTGCTGAGGTCACCGTTGTTTCAGGTTTGCCAGACTAAGCTCCTCTTGCAGGAATTGTCTAATGCATAAGGTTTTTGTTTGTGTTTCTTTTTTTTTTTTTAATTGTAGCTTACTCTTCAAGGGGCATTTAAATATTTTATGATTTTTCTGAGCTGTGCAAGCCTGAAGCAGAAGATTCTTGTTGGATTCAGGACAAAGGGGCTCTAGAGGTGACTTGCAATCTGCCTATATAGGTACTGCATTTCTTAAAAATAATAGATCTGGGAATTAAAATAAAGGGCTCATTTGTAATGGTATTTTCAAGCTCTTTCTTGGAATATCAGACCTGGAGATTAGCTATAATCAACGAAAAAACTGAGGAAGAGGGGAGGGTTTCTGGTAGAACTCCAGTAATCCCGTCTCCTCCCATTTAAACTGGGGGAGATGAGGGATGTTTTCCCCACTTAAAGTGGGGCAGCGAAAGGTGTCATCTTCTGCTGTATTTGCCATTATTTTTTCCTTCCTTCTTTTCAAAAGCTTCTGATTTTTAGATACTCTGATAAAAAGTAAAACTTAATCTAAAAGACACGTGTTCATCCTCTTAAATATGAAACAATTCTTGGCAAGTCACTGAGACTCTTCCAGATCGCCACGCTGGCAAATCCAATCTAAAAATAGTAGCCATGCAGGCCAAATTACCCAGGACACACACATGTGTGCGAGTTTCCACTGCAGCTGCTCCCCCCAGGGCAGGCTGGTTGGGAAGGGCCGCGGGGAGCTTTCACTGGACGGAGAGGGGACCAGAAGGCAAAGTGCAAAGAGGTCTTTGCCTCGGGAAAGCAAAATTTGGTGTCCAACTCAAGAGTGTGTCCCTCCCGCCACGTTGCTCCACTTGTATCGCTGTGTAAAGCATCAGAACCCCCACCCAGCAATTCCCAGTACCCCTTTATCTGGAAAAAGTGAGTGTGGAAAACGGTGTCTGACCAGGAATCCCCCAGCGCAGCCCCCTCTGAAGAACAGAAAACCCGGGGGCCTGCTTTTTTGTCTTGTTTAAGTATTTATAACCGCTCCAGGTGGGGTTTTGTAGCATCATAGGGATAGATTTGAGAATGTTTTGTCATCTGAAATACGTAATTTTACTTCCTTGCGCTGCAAAACGATACACAATTAGCTTATAAGAGGTAGATGTTTGAGAATAGCTAATGCCCAGTCGTGCTCTGCATAATGCATTCGGTGAAGGAACAATAAATGTGTGGATTTAAACAGAATATAGACAGCTAATTATCTCGGAGGTTAAATGTTCAGTTCATTCCTGAGGAAATACTGAAAAAAACCCCCCACCCCAAACCCCAAGAGTGATATTAAGAAACTATTTTTTTTGTTTTTTAATCCTAAAATGGTTCTTTGTATCGTTGTAGAATTTTACGATCCTTTATGCAGTCCCGTGAAAGGACTTGGCCGGGGCAGGGCGGGCTGCGGGCGCTGGCCCTTCCCAGACCTGTGCTGGCAGCGGCGAGGAGCCCCCGCTCCTCCTTCCCCGCTGTTGTGTGGTGGAAGGAGCTTCTGAAAACCCATTGTCTCCGTTTGAGGGTGGGGGGGGAAGAAAAAGAAACAAACCCCAAGTTTGGAGTGGGGCTTGTGCTGCTCTCGCCCGCCGAGCCCTGCGCTTCCTTTCTTTCAGATGGGGGGCAATAAAGCTGCCTGGCTTTGATTTAAGCGTTGGCCTGATGCGTTTCGTGGTCTGTTTCAGGGGGGGGAAAAAAAAAGTTAGTTCTTCCAACAGAAACGACTGAGGCATCTGTTGAACGTGAGAGATGAACAGGCTTGTTTCGGTCTGCTGTAATTTAACAGGTATTTGCTGAACCCCCCCCCAAATCTCAGGGTTTCAGCGCCATATCGACTCCTCAGGGGTTCAGCGGGTCTGGCAGAACCCCGGCGAGGGGACCCTCGAGGCGTCCCTGCGTGCAGCGGGCGCGTTAACGCTGCTCCTCCAGCTTGTGTTCCCCGGCAGGTAGAATACGGTCCCAAATTTCTACTGTAATTGTCCCTTTTTTTTTTTTTCAGGACACGCTGTAAAACTGAGTTAATTCCCTTCCTGCGTGAGTGTGTTATGGGGGGGGCAGTGCTGTGGGTAAACACCCGGGTCCTCGGAGGTGCTGCAGTCTTGGAAAAATGGATTTTTATTTGAGAGTGATTATAAATTACAAACAGGACAATTTATTCTACCGAAATGCTGTTGTGTGTACTCACAGAGACGACTCTTACGTGCTTGATCAACAAGATTAAAATAGCTTGGTGAGGGACTACTTAACTCAAAAGCCAATTAGCCAGATGCTACTGTACAGCGGGAATTACGCTCCAGCCGGGCGTGAGGCGGTGGCTGGGGACAGCCCACCGTGCCCGCGGCCCAAAGCCGCTGGGGCAAAATCCCTCCCAAGAAGCGGATTTATCGATTCTTCAGAATCTGGGATTTCTCAGCAAAAGCGTCTTCTGTAGACTAATAATAAAAAAAATAAAATATCCAGACAAATTTCTCGCTGTTTATCTTCCTTCCCTTCAAATAGGGAGCTATCGAGTTCCCAAAGTTTGCTGAAATAATCCGTCTAGACGGAGCGAGAATAGCGCGGCAAGCTGACGCCGCGGGGGGGGGAGATTTAGAAGTCATTTCTTTTTGGACTTGCCGCCTGTCCAATGAGATGGAATACGCGGATATTTGTGCATTTAGCAACAATGTGCATTTCCAGTGGGATTTGGAAAAGTTTTGTCGCCAGCTGAATGCTGGCGGCTCTGGGAGGAGTTTGGGTGCTCTGTCTGTAACGGGAGGGAGTTGGGTTTCTGTGGGTTATATTGCTCCCCCATCGATTCTGTTATATCTACAATATTTTATTTTAATCCTGCAGGTAGATTTCTTGACATTTTTGTATTGATGCTTTACTGTTTCTATAGACACGTACACGCTGTATAAGCTGTATATTGCCCTTATCTGAAGGAGCTCGCTGCCTGTAACGAGTTTATTTGAACTCGCGTTAACCTTTGCTATTTTACCAGTCTTGAAACTTCCACTTGGGTTTTAAAAACGCTTGCGTGTTTTACAGCCCCCTCGCGCCGATCTGTTTGAGGTTCCCCGCTAATTGCCGCGACGAAATTTCCAGCCCATCTGCCGGCAGAGCCACCGAGCGAAAGGCCGGGGGTGCGGCAGCCTGAACCCCGACTCCGGCACGAGCCGGAGCTGCTTGTGACTGTCTGGCTCTAGATTCTTACCACAGGATGTAGCGCGTGAAATATTAATTGCATCATCAAGGAGTAAAGATTTGCCATTTTATACCCGTCAGATATATCAGCGGGGTTTTGTTGCCGGTCCATTATTTTATTACTTTTGTGCTCGGAATTTAGCTTGCCAAAGAGTAATTCAGAACCTGCTGTCTGTTGTTTGTTTTCCCCCCAAGACTTAATTACTGTTTATTTTTCTCCTTTGAAGTGGTAAAACTATATTTCTTGGGTGATAAGGTGTAGTGTTTTTCAGGCTTTTTGAGATTTCCTGATAACTTCTTTGCTGGTTAACTTTTGGTTTTTTTTACAGCCTGTTTCTAGACTTTGTCTGGATGAAGTGTTCCCGCAGTTATTTGCTTTGCGGGGACGTACATGCAGAGGCAGTTTTGAAGTGTTCCTTTGTTTCACGAATTAAGTTTGAGACGACGTGAGGGAGTTCACGTAAAGTACTCTCGAGCGCGATGTGACGGGCTTTTGTCAGTACCTGTGTGTTTCCACGCTCCCTCCGGATTAAAGCATGCTCGTCTTTATTTAAAAAATGAAATTATAAAGACAACTCTAAAGCACAACGGTGGGGGTTTTGTTTTGTTTGTCTGTTTTTAAAACTCTGAGCAATATAGACAGAAGGCGTTTAGCTCTGGTGTCATAGGTCAGTGCGTGAGCACTCGCCTTCTCCGCAACCCAACGTTATCTGAAAATCGCAGGAGGTGCCGGCGGTTCCCGGCGGTTCCCGGCAGCTGGACGGCTGCGCTGCCTGCGGAGCGTTTCCTGGTCTGGACACAAAGCAGGCAGGCAGGGAAGTGAAACTTGGGTGTAATCGTGCAAACCAAATCACATCGGCCGCGCCGGCACGGCCGGCGGAGCTCAGAGCTCGACCTGCCGGCAGTCTCCAGGCGTTGAGCTCGGGGGCCGCTTGCATCCCGACGTGGCAGCTTAATCCCTCGCTAAATTCTTCGGCTTCTGTATTTTTGAGCAGAGTTTCAAATGCCGCAATTTTTACGAGGTGGTATTTAGTGCCTCGAGGCATCAAACCGAATGAAGGCATTTAACGGGGAGAGCTGAAGGCGGCGAGGCAGGAGTTTGTAACCGCCCCTCGTGTCGGGACTCTCTTTACAGGTAAAAAATTCTTTTGCACAAGTCTTTTTTTTTTTTTTGCGCAGGCAGCGAGTGTTGGCTGTCCCAGATTTAGATTGCTGGGGTCACTGGTGAGAAATAAGTTTTGAACTCCTGTGTAGCTAATAAAGGAAAATTCAAATGATAGGAAACGTCTATTTTTAAATCAAAACAGGCTCGTTAGGATCCTGTTGATGACCCCTGGGGCCGTGTCGCCGTTCCTGTGTTGCAGGAGCGTTGCTGCATTCCTCAGACACGTAAACCATATCCCTAAAAATAATCCTGGTCATCAGGGTGGATGGGAATTGAACTCCTAATTATTTCTGGAGCAAATTAGATGCGTGTTTCTCAATGCTGTCATTTCATTTTTCAAGAGCGTGTGGGTTTTGCTAAAACGTACAAGGTCTCCTGATGTTTACTAAAATATTTCGCCTCTTCGGTTACTTGCGTTTTACATATTGAAATAGCAATTTTTGTGGTTTTCCCACCCTGTTGTGAATACGGCTTCGAGGTTTTTGTAACGGGGGCCAGATCCCTCTGTGGGCTGAGGCGGGTTTGCCGTGGCAGAGAGGTCTCTATTGTTTCCTTACCTTGTGTGTCCTGTTGTTCTTTGTTTAACCTGTCATCCGACTTGATGTGGTGCCTGCCGCCCCTGCTTCCCCCGGCTCCTGAAATCAGGAGCACCGGGAGCACGAGGAAACCACACGGCTGTAATGCCACGCGGAGCTGCCCCTGCGCCGCCTCGCTGGGGGAGGTTTGTCTTCCGTGCTCTGTTGAAATAAGCGTTTAAAATTGGTATGTTTTTGGGGGCAGGCAGCAAAGCGAATTCCCTGGGATGCTGGTTGCGTTAACACACGAGAGGTTTTAGAGTTCGCGCTGTCGTGAGTGTTGTCGCCGAGTGTAGGTACCGTGCTCTCGGTCCACTGTCTGATGGCTCTTACGGCCGTAAATGCTGGCGTTTGTGTAAATGTTTTTTTTATGATGGGTTCTAAACCTCCCTGGTTCTACCGCTTGCATGCTTAAGTGATGGTGTCTTACAGTAGCTGCGAATGAAGCCTGTTGAAACTGTACCAACTCTGTAGGGCTTTTGTTGCTTTATATTTAATGTTGCTTTCTTTTTTCTGGCTAGTTGTGTCACCACACCTTTAAACAAAATAGAAATTTTACTCTTCAAAAGCACGAGCAAGACCGCTCTGACAAGCTGGGAGGCTCGGGGTCTGCCTTGGCTAGTACAGCAGCAATTTTCTTATTTCCTTTCTGTTTTTTTTTTTTTTTCTTTTCCTTCTTTCATTTTCAGAACCTGAAAAGACCGATACCAACCGCTGCAGCCGGGCTTCGTGACAAGAACTTGCTTTTCGGAGGAAGGAGCTGTAGTGCTCTGCTGGCCTGTCAGCAGATTTCTGACAACTCCAGACCCCGTTTGCCCTCGCAGCTGGGATTTTGCCATCCCAAACCAGCTAGCTGCCGCTTCCCGCCTTGATACAAGGCGGCGTGCGAATTGCAGCTGCCAGCTGTGTTGCTGAAGGGCGAGGACTCTCTTTTTTTTTTTCCTCCCCCTCCTGTATAGCTGGACATCAGAGCGAACACGCTGAGATGTCTAAAAAGCAAAATACAAAAGGTAAGATGCATGTGAATGTGATATAATCAAATGCCAATAAACAGCACTATCGATTCCAAAGTTATCAATTAGGAAAGGGGTTAATTGCTTTTGCTATACTTCTTTCAAGGCTGCTGCTGTCACTTGACAGCTTATTGTCACTATCTTACTGACATCGTATAACCTGTTGGGTTTTGTGACATTTTTAGTAGCATTTCAGTTGTCCAGCTGGACAGTTCTGATCTCAGGAGTTCCTGTATTATGGTAATACTGCATCGCTTTCACGGCCCAACAACAGGAGGGAAAAAAATAATACTGTTTCGTAGTTGAAGAGTTGCAGAGCCAAACTTTTGTATTTTCCTCCCCCTGGCTGGGTACGGGCGGGATGAACCTGAGTGGTGCCTGGCGCTCTCGTGGGATTAAGTCTGCCAAAACTCGTGTGTGTTCCCGGGCAGCCCCCGGCCACCCTCTCGAGTGCCCCACGGACACCGGGGGTTCAGGACAGGCTTCGGGCTTGGACCTGCTTCTCCTGTCTGTGGCAACTCCTTGCCAGGAATCCAGCTAAGAAACGAGCCGTGGGATAGCTCCGCTCAGGCCCTCGCCTCTTGACGATGCGATTCAAACTAGACCTATACAAATCTTTTTCCTTCAATAGGTGCAGAAGGGTGACGAGCACGTGCAAGAAGCTTTTTCCCTTGCTTTGTCTTCAAATGCCCGGGCTGGTTTTCCTTTTTCTGCCATCGCGTGTTAAGTGGCAAAGCTGTTCCGGCATAAAGCAGCTGATTTCGGGGAGGGATCTTATTTGTAGCGTGTGAAACATTAATTCCAAAGTGTATGTGTGGTGGGGGGAGAAGGGGGGCTGAGGGTTATGGTTTTCTTTTTATTTGAACGGACTACTAATTAATAATTTAAGGCGAATGGGTTTGACAATTCATGTCCTCTACCTCAAGAGAAGCGCTTTTGTTCTCTGTAGATTTTTTTTTTTTTTTTCCTAGCAGCTTCAGCATAGAAATGGTGTCTACCTGCGGAGCCTAGCCGTCCTTTGACAGCTAGATCCATACATGATTCAAAGCAATTAGCGACAGTTATGGAAATTATTGTATAGGGTAATTTTTGAGTGATTTTTAAGATGCTTTATTTGTATCTGTGCTCTCGGAAGCCTCAGTACAAGTCATTAGGAAATTGCCTTCTCTCTGATGCTGGAAACGGCGCCCGGTGGTCATCGGTGCTGAGTAGATGTGCAGAGAAAAACACACCTTGAGACGGCAGCAGAGAATTAACGGGTGTAGGTAGGGGAACAGCGGGAGAAATCCGTAGGGGACAACTGGGGAAACCACGGGCAGCTGTTCCTCTGAGGGACTGGGGGGGGTTTGGCGAAAACTGGCCCAATTCCTGCTGTCGGTGGTGTTCGGCAGAGTGTGTCATGGGGAGAACGTGCTGGGAAGCGCTGGCACAGGTTGGGTTCCTAAAGAAAAGTAAAGGGATCTTGGCCATAAATATTTGACACCGAGCAGGAATGCAGAGTAGGCTTTAATCCGCACTGCCACCGGGGATATAAAATACGCCCTGCTTTGTTAAGCAGGCTGATCGCCGGTCCGCGCTGCAGTGCGATGTGGACAGAAGGGAAGGGGAGAGTTAAAGCCGCAGACTCCTCCGGCGGTGCCCTGTCCTGTTTGGACTGTGATTGAATTTTCAATTACTACTTTTCTGCTGCTCTAGAATGTTAATGTGGTCAACAAATATTTTCCAGTCCTCTGTAAAGGACTGTACCTTGGCCAGGTAAGGAATGTCTTCTCAGTTTCTCTCTCTTTCTGAAAGCAAAACAAAGCCCCTTTGCAGAGTAACAAAGGGCTGCTGAGAAGTGTTGAGAGAGAGGGGATGAGACAGACCTATTTTTAATAATGCGGCCGTTCTGAAACCGAATGGGAAGCCCACCTGCTCCTTAGAAGTGCCACGGAACACAGAGAACATCTGAGCTGACAGAAGGGTATTTTTAAGTCTTTCGAAAATATATATGCAAAGTTTGGGTGCAGAGTCATGTTCTACTCCTGAATATTGCTGGCTGTAAGTCAGTCTTCGCTCAAAAGATCTATGCTGAGGAGAAAACCCCTCAATCTCTAAACCCGGGGGCGTAATCATCCCCATTCGAGATCCGAGTGTGTGCATCCACATGTAGGTCCGTGTCTGGGTCATACTGGATGGCGCATTTCAGCTTTAGTATATTCTGTAAGGGATAATTTAGAAATTCGAAGGAAAGGTAGTGTCAGGGATGCCAGATCTCTAAATAAACCCTTCCCCAGAGTCCAGTCGGTTTGGTGGTTTGCTGCTCTCTGAAGTGATCTTGGATTCTTAGTGCTTGTGGTTTTCCCCCCGCACAAAGCATGTGCTCTCCCCCTCATCTCCCTTCTGGCTCGATTAATTGATTTGAGTGAAAGCAGCCACCAGGCTCAGGAATAACTGGTGACCCCAGGATACAAAGCAATCACATAAATCTTGTTTCCATCGGACGTCGGCCACAGTTTTAGGCGTGCCGGGTTCCTGAATAAAACAGCGCTCGGGTTCCTACTCATGTGGATGCATCAAGGAGCCATTTCAGTTGATGGAAAACTGTCCGACACGAATTTGGTAAAGG
>RSEF01000032.1:1189203-1202640 GCA_003993805.1 Himantopus leucocephalus
TCCCTTTTTCTCCCCGTTCCGGTCGTGTCCCCCCCACCCCCCCGCCCCCGCCCCCGCCCTGTCCCCCCGCCCGCCGTCTCCGCCGCCCCGCCCGGGCGGCCCGCGCTGGCCCAGGCCCGGCCCGGCCCGGGGTGGTGGCGGCGGCGNGGGGGGGGGGGGGGGGGGGGGGGGGGGGGGGGGGGGGGGGGGGGGGGGGGAACGCGCCGCCCGCGGGGAATCCGCCTGCCGTGCCCTTCCCCCTCTGGAGTGTCCCCTTCCCCCTCTGGAGTGTCCCCTTCCCCCTCTGGAGTGTCCCCTTCCCGGCTCTGGAGTGTCCCCGGGGCTCCCGCCCTTCCCGGGGGAGCGCTCGGTGGCGGTGTCCCGCCGGGTGTCCGCCATCTCCGGGCGCCGCTGCGAGGTTCGCCGCGGTGTCGGTGCGCGGGGGGGGGTCGGCAGCGGCCGCTTTCCTCGGCGGGTTGGCGGAGCACATGGCAGCAGGGGCTGCCCTGGCCCGGGTACGGGGGGCGTCCCCCCGCCGGCCGGAGGGCCGGGAGCGCCGCGGCGGGCTCCTTCCTCAGCCGTCCGGGGACACCTGCCAGAGGAGGAAGGGAGCAACAGGTAGGAGAGGAGGCCTCGCTGACAGCCAGGCATCCATTCTGGCGCCTCGGAAGTGCCGAAATGTTTTCTGGTGTCCTCCCAGACGACGTCTTTGCTTTTGAAACGCTTTCCTGGAAATATTTCTGACCTCTGCGGCCCTGCTGCGTGGAACAACGGGAGTGAAAATGCTGGAGAGTTGGCTGGCTTGGCTGGAGCGTCTTCAGGAGGGATTTCGGAGGGTCTATGTAGGCCACTAATGGGATACGCGGAGGGGTTGTTTTGTTACTTGGTGTTCTCTGCTCTGTGACACATTTAAATCCTCACAGGCCTTTTTTGGGCCGTCTGCCTGAGCCGTCAAAGTTGCCTCTGACTCCTGCCGGTGCGGTATTCTGGCAGCAGGTTTCACAGGCAAGCTGATACCGCTTAAAGTCTCCCTCCAGTCTGTTTGAACTGGTCTGATAGCGGTTGTCCTTCTGAGGCGCTGATGCGGTGACGTAGCTGGTGGATTGTTACCTCTCTTCTGTCATTGTGTGAATCTCTTTTAATCTTTTTCCCTTATTTCCTTTGCAATTTGATGTAGATTATCTCTTTGTCGTAGTTTAGGCCAAATCGGCCACTGGGGACGATGGGACCGACAGATGCTCCCCTCTACCTCTCTTCAAAGAGAGAGGCAGAGGAGGGAAAAAGAGACTGATGAGTTTAGAAAGAACTAAACTACTTTAATGAAATATTAATAACAAAATAAAAAGGAAAAAAAAATATACAAAACCGTATCAAGCTCCCAGGATGACAGTCGCGACACCGGCTGGCACTGGGGCAGTCCCAGGCTGGGCTCAGTGACGGACGGGAACTGGATTCCGGATCTGCATTCAGGATCGGGACCAAAGGCAGGACACTCTTTCATCGATGGCGACCCGTTCTGGTTTCCAGCCGTTGTTCTTTCTGGCCTCTTCCTTTTTGTTTTAAGATAGGCATGAAAGCTGAGCTCAGGCCTAGGCTGCTGCACCAGCCGCTGGTTTTATAAAGGGCTCGATGGTGCTCTGTCTTTCAGAGACCGCTTGCAGGAGGGTGTTTGCCTTTCAAAAAGGCACCACAGATCTGGGGGAGTGCTGTGCCAGTTTCTTAAATGGTGGGCAAGGCTCTAGCCAGTTCATAACTGGCTTATTGAGGGTGATCTGCAGACCCCAACGGTTTTCTGCAGTCTCTCTTATTATCAGTTGTTCCCTAAACGAGCAGCCATTCCAGCTCTTTGTTAGGCCACAGAGAATCTGAACTTGTTGGTAAAGTCCTTATTTGCCTCTTTTCTCTCTATAGTCTGTACTTGCCTCTGCTACAGCTGTGTCCTTTTGAGTTACTCCAACTTACTTGTCCTGCACAGCGTTTGGTGTAAGATGCCTCTTATTTCACTCTGTCCCAGGATATGCCTTTTTCTGCCACGTCTTTGCCTGTTTCCCACGCAGCCTTGGGTTGATTGCTCACTGTACTGTGAGTGTGCTACTGTGAGCGAGCCTGGCTGACCTGCGCTACAGTTAGCTTATCTATCAAAAGTAACGAGGATGCGGTGGTCAAGACGTCAGGGTTGGCTGTAGAGACCCATTCTAGATGTTGCTTTGAGTTTTGATTTGGGCATGAGGTTTACCTTCGTGTTCTTTTCTGCCCGTCAGCAGTGCTACACGCAGTAGCCCCTGCACTGTGAACTGTTCCTTGTGAGGCAGCTCCCTGCTCCAAATGAAAAATATTTGATAATAATAATTTAAAAAAAAAAGTGGGAAGCGGCATCACCAGAATCCTTGCTGTACACTGAACACTGACTTGTGACCTCTTCTGGAGTTTAAAATTCCCCCGTGCTGGTTTCCAGTTTTATATCTCAGCTAAAATGTGACATGGAGGATCATCGCACCTCCCTCGCATTTTTTGTCAGAGATGTGTCTGTGATGATTTCACGTAGTGTAATTGTGCCCCAAAACAGGTGTTAGATTTTTCAGAGTGGTGAATTGATTCCTGTTCCTGGGAACTGATTTACCAGCTTGTAGATACCACCAAGCACCCTACTCAGCGCATCTGTCTAGCCTGAATGACCTGTTGCTTGCAGGTATTTTCTGAACATAGAGACTGATAAACTCGGAAATGCGTTAGCTTTTCTCCTGAGCACTTAAAGCTGAGCTCAACTGCTTTAGCTCTGCCTGTTCTTTGTATACTTTTATGATGCTTCAGTGTTGACAAAAGATATCTGGAAAACCAAGGCGTATCTCTGGCTGTATAGCTGATAATGCGGCTAGGTGTGCCTTAGTAGTGGGAGCGGTAAGGGGATGCGCTTCACTGCAAGGAACGCTAAGGAAGCTTCTGGCAGAAGTGCCGAGGTTCCAACTTTCCAGGACAGGCTTTATTTTTCTTAGAGCTCAAGGATGCCACTGTAATTGTGAGTACAAAGAAACGTTGAGTTTATTATAGCTTCTGCTGCTTTTTGTGGCCTCTGTTCGTGCAAAGCGATCCATTAGAATCTGAACCACTCTGCTGAAGAGGATTCGGATGCGATGCGAGCTGGAAATGCAGAGCTGCTGTTAATCCTGCATGTGTTGCTGAGTAGGTGCAGATTACTGTCTGTCTTCATTTTTGGACCTAAGTCAAAGCTTAAAAAATGTAAGAGACCTAAAGGGCTGGGGAAGAGAAGTACTAGAAAGAAGACTTGATAAAGGGAGATAACCTGCTTGGGGAGCTGGAAATATTGCCAAGCTTTGGTGCCTGTTTATCACCAAGCAAAAGACAGGCTGAAGAGTTATGTCCTACCAGTAGGGAAGGGTGCTGAGGGAGAAGCTCTTTGGCGTGGTGTTGTGGCTGCTTCTTCAAGATCCATGGAACGGCAGAGCTGTCCTTACCTGCCAGCTGTGCTAAGACGGCTGACTGGCATTACAAACACAGATACCGGAGAGCACAGCACGCTGTCGGCCACCGATACCCCAAATCATTGGTGTGCACAAGAGTTCTTTTCCTCCATCTGCATGGGGAGCAGTGGGAGTATGTTGTGGGACCTGGTTTGCAGAAAGCAGATGAACACACGCCTGTTTACAAATCGAAACAGAGCCCTTGTGAATTCTAAATTTCTGTCTCGGTGCTCCTTTTCCTGCAGGCAGCACGCAGAAAAGTTCCACACGTGGCTGGTCTCAGTTTGGTTTTCTGTTACCAGTTCTTGTTGAGAGTCTTGTCTTATCTCTTGCCTTGACCTGTTCTCCATCTCCCTTTGAGAATTGGAATCTGGCTCCCCGTCATTACTTCAAATAGTTCTGATTA
The DNA here is from genome assembly GCA_003993805.1 of Himantopus leucocephalus. Lineage (NCBI taxonomy): Eukaryota > Metazoa > Chordata > Aves > Charadriiformes > Recurvirostridae > Himantopus > Himantopus leucocephalus. Next base: position 1,193,068 of record RSEF01000032.1, read on the forward strand.
CTTATGCTCTGTTCATTTTTTATTTCTATCCTGTTCGCCACCTATAGCCTATTAAGGCTGACTGGCGTAACCTCTGCGTCCTTCTCCTTGAATTTGTGCTGGAAATTCTCGATTAAATTACACCAGGTATGCTTGCTGTAATCTTCCTTCCTGATTAAATGGCAATACAGTCGTTCCCAGGTCATTTGCTGAAATTTGTTTTGTTTTTTTAATAGATGTTTTCTTAGGGTCTCACCTCTCCATCCACAGCTCTTTGTATTTTCAATGAGCTGTTAAACATGTAGTGGTAAAGATTTCCCCATGTTCATTCCTGTTTCTTTGGAAGGCAAGGACAGATTGTATCTGTGTAGAAAACTTTGGAAACTTAATCCCGTGTATGTGAGTGTATTTACAAACACAAGTTTTTTTATTTTGTTTTTAATGGAACAAACTAGATGATGAGGAAGGAAATTAGACTGATCATCTTCTTCTTTGGCCACCAAGATGGCAAAGAGTGATGTTTGACGGCAGCTTCACTGGATAGTAACCCATTATTCCAGACTCCGGGGGTTGCACAAGTGAGGATGGATCTCAACAGGTTGTTTGCAATGATGATGCTTTGCTGGAGACAGCACCTGGCTTTTGAGGGGCTGGATTGACTCCCAAATCAACTCCTGCCAGTTGTGAAGGAGAAACATCACTTGGCTGTGGTCTGTTCTCTTATCTCTCCCCCTGCTTATGCATGGGCACTGGTGCCCTAGAGGTGAGTAGGATATGGAGCAAATTGACCCCTTAGTTACCAAGCGCTGCAGTTTTTGCTGAGTGGTTCCTGAGGGACGGTTTGAGCTACCGCATAGCATGAACAAGATGAAACCTGGAGTGATTTGACGATATCTGGCAATGGTTCGTATCATTGTCCTCCTCCTCTTTGGCTGAGTGGTAGTAGCTTTGCGTACTTACACCTTCCTGGGATCAACACTGAGAAGTTATCTGTAGCTGTATTGCTCTCCGTTCAGATAATGTTAGTCAGTCAAGCGCTGCTTTGAGCTGCCGCCGTCTGACCTGTGGGGGTCAAGTCTCTAGGCTGGCAGTGCACTCAGCGGAGCGGAGTTAAAGGAACTAGTTAGTTCTCTCAGATTTCTTCTCGGGTATCTTCATCGTTTGTTGCTGTTTTGGGACAGGATCTGCAGTCTTTCAGGGTACTAGTCACTGGGCTGGAAGAAGCAGATGCTTCTAAATCTGGCTGTTCAGCTTGCCATAATAATGCATCGTATAGCAGACTGTGGCCTCTTACACTCTGCGAGTTGCAACATTAGAATTTCTTAGATAGCTGTGGATCATCTCTTGCAGAGGTGCTGGAGGAAGCTGATCTGTCCATGTACCACTCATGCAGTGGTACTTCTTGGGGTCCCAGGCACAATCTGATTTACCCAGGCCCTGCGCTTGCATAAAACTAGCTCTGTTTTTCTGGTTCCAGCATTACCTAGGGCATTGCTCAGCAGCCTGCTGTGTGGTGTGCAGAAATATGGACTATGCTGACAGTTGAAGTTAATCCCTTACTGGGGCAAGTACAGTATTTCTTCCTCTGTCTAAACGGTTGCTTCAGGCTCCCCACAGACTCACTGCTAGCTGGGTATTTTAGAATTGGTTATGGTGGGCTTAAAGTTTTGAGTTTTCCTTGTGGCTGAGAGCAGCGCCAGGGTGTTTTGACTGCACTACCCTGCATCCCATCTGACTAGAAACATGATGTAGCTGGTTTAAATAGCATGGTGCTGCGTATGTTTTTTTGGCTTGTGTGACAAGTAGGAGCTAAACCCAGCAAAGAAAGGTTTAGAGTGGTGTACTACGTATGTCCAAAGCTGCACTGACTTGACTAATACCAGGTGTTCTGTTATCCCTTGAGCTAAACCATTGCAACTTTGCATGTCGTGTTCTAGATGAGTAAAAGCTGAGGCCTGGGAGTACGCTAGCACCTTCTCAAGTAAGATGGATGTATAAGGAAGCAAGTCCCGGAGAACTTACCAAACCACGTGCAGCCACTCTCTGTGGCTGGGAAACTGTTGCATATGGACCTGGGATTCTGTTACTGCCTGGAGCAGTCAGTGTTGGGAGAAGGGATAGCAGCATTGCTGAGTTCCACAGAAGTGGAGAAGTGTTTGTGGTTCTTGCCGGTCCCTGTTGTAGCTGTCAGGGGTTGTCTGTAGCAGGCTCTGAAAGGAGGTGCAGGGAATAGAGGGGTCTGGTCAACTGAATTGAAGGGAAGGAAAGTGCTATACTGATGGCAAGGAATTGGCTGTGGCGGAAGCAGACCCTCTTGGTCAGCGCTGGCCTGTGGATCAGAGCAGTGGAGAATGTCCATGACAAATCCCTTTTTCCAGCTGTTCGGCAGTACCTCTTGTTTCGCCTGTGATATCCTATCCTCTCGTCAGAGCGCAGATGCATCAAGTTCCCCTTATAGTAGTGATGCCATTTGTGTTGCTAAATTTAAGATTGTGTCAGTGCTGCTATTCTAAAACCCTGTTTTCAGGGGGAAGGTGTATAAATCACCCATTTAAGAAGAAAAAAAAATAAATCTGTCTGTAGGACTGGTCCCAGGCTTAGCTTCGGTTCAGTGCTTGAATTCTTTCAGAATCACAGAATGGTTTGGACTGGAAGAGACCTTTTGAAAGCTCATCTCGTCCACCTCACTGCCATGGGCAGGGACATCTTTCGTTAGATCAGGTTGCTCGAAGCCCCATCCAACCTGACTTTGAATACTTCCAGGGATGGGGCATCCACAGCTTCTCTGGGCGACCTGGGCCAGTGTCTCACCACCCTCATCGTAAGAAAATTTCTTATATCCAGTCTAAATCTGCTCTCTTTCAGTTTAAAACTCTTGTCCTGTCACTACAGGCCACGGTAAAACATCTTTCTGCATCTTTCTTGTAAGCACCCTTTAATTATTGAAAGGCCTCAATAAGGTCTTCCTGGAGCCTTCTCTTCTCCAGGCTGAACAGCCCCGACTCTCTCAGCCTGTCTTCAGCCTGTTACCTTCACCTCCACCACTCTACGCTCCAATTACTTGTAAATGCGATGTGTGAGCCAAAGCTTTCTCTGATTACGGTGGAGTCTGGATTTCCCTCGCTGTCTTCTGGAGTCCCGATCTATCTATTTTAACTTTTATTTCTTGTCTTCCTTCGTATGGTAGATGCTAATGGATGAAGAAGAGAATTAGTGTATTGGAGAAATGTTAACTATAAGTAATTTTGTCATTGTGTAATTCCTACCTAGAATCAGGTGGGGGAACAGAGAGTGCTTTCATAACAAAATGGGTGGAGTTGCATGAAAAGTGTGAAGAATGCATGCAGGTAGTCCCGGCACTGGTGGTTGTGAGCTTATATATGCATGTACGCAGTGTACTTCATCTCATTGTATTGTGTAGTAGAAAACTTCAACTAGGTCAGTACTCATTTAAGAACTTGATTATTTTTTGGTTTTGGTTTTTTTAAGGAGGAGGTGGCTGCCATAGAGGCTATATGGCAGGATATGCATCAAAACTTTCGGAACAGGTTTTGGAGCTGCCTTTTCACCCACCTCAGTCACTCCTCAAACACAGCAGGCTTTGGGGTTGCTCAGCAAGGTGCTATTTTCTTGAGTAACTTAGAGCAGGGAGTCCAGTGTAACGGTGCAGCAAGAGGCAGGAAATGCCGCTTGGCACCTGAGCACTGAAGACTTTTCAAAGGGCTATTATTTGGCTAAAGATAAACTCTTAATGAAATGATCTGGCCAATAATCTCTGCCTCTGGTACCTCCTCTGCATGCCTATGCTGAGTTGCGTTTCTTGCCTTAAATTCTTCACAAACATACTTTTGTGGCCTGATCCAAGGGCCCCAGCAGAGATTGAAGCCCACATCAAAATGACTTGATGCCTGGTGAAATTATGATGAACCGCTCACCATGACTGAAGGGTCAGAAAACTTGTAACTTGTTCTTCAGCCCCTAAAGTGAATGAAAGGCGGAAGACATCTGTGTCTCTGCTTGTTGACATAGCGCTGGCAGGAAAGTGGAGCGTTGGGAGCCCTGTGGGCCAAGTGAATTTAACTTTTGCCTTGGTCTGAATCTTTTTTTAATTATGCATTTTGGCAGTGCATACAGCTGCAACTGTAGGTGGTGGTGTATCTTAAAGACTTGGAGAGGTCAGAGAGGTAAGTGGCAATGCTGATCAGTGCTTCTGGGTCTGTGGCAAGGGAAGGTGACACTTCAGCTGATGCTACATTTGCATCTCACTAACTAAGGCTAAAGCCATCAGCCTTGAATGGGTAGAATAGTTTTGGCTTTGGATGCTGTTTCCAGCTTATGTCAGTACTAGATTCTAATAATAACCCATTGTCCTTCTCCCGGTTGCTTTCATCTAAGGATCTCAGTTCCTTAGGAACAGCAGTTGCCCTGGGAATCGATGAGGTGTAACTTCCGTACTGTTAAGGAGCTCGGAGCGTGGCATGGAAGGGACTGGGCTTGAAAAGATCCTGCAGTCCTGACCCTCAATCGCCACCTCTGCCTGAATGAACTGCTGTCCGGCTTCCTCTTCCTGGTGCCAGATACGACTGCAAGGCTGACTTTGCCTCTGTAGTGGCTTTTTTCACATCAGCATTGCTGGTTTTTAAAGTGTAAAATTCTGGAAGTTAATGCTAGCAAAACAGGTACTGCTCTATTTAGAGTGATTAGATTATTTTGTTGCTGTTTGTTTGTAGTTTATTGCAGAGGCGCTGAAAGCCCTGGCTATCTAGGTGCTTTGTGTTTGGATGCTGGGGTTTTTGATGGACTTCATAGATGAATGCAACATCTTGGCACCTCCAGCTGGTGGTGGCATGGTCTGCTTGCTCCTGCTAGAGGACACGGCTCTGGGGAGAAGGCATGGTGGGGGAAAGAAATTTAAAGCTTAAAAAACTTAATATAATTTGTGGGGTACCTTCCTCTTTGCAATGGAATACAGAAGGATTGTTGATGACCAGGCAGCCTTTGTTTCCAGCAAGCATCTGGGTTTATGTCAATGCATTTCTCTTTAATTCTGGCTGATTATTCCCAGCACATAAGGTGAATAAGGGTGTTTGCAATGTCTCTTTTTTTTTTTTTAATGCCTAAAGGCTTGTTCTCTGGCTTAACTGTGGGATGATTTGGCTGTGATTTAGAGGTAATTAGTGCCACCTAGTAACTTCCTCTAGCAAGAAGTTTTGCTCTGTATCTGTGTCCATAAAGGTACCCCAGCTCTGAAGACCGAGGACGGTGACTCTACAGAAAACCAGCGAAGAGACTTACTATCGCCTCTATGTTCAGCAGTCATCAGGCACCCAAAATACATTTGACTTGCTTAATGTGCAAAAGTGCTCGCAAAAGAGACACTGCTACTCACCCAGTGTTACGGAACGGTAGTAGTTACAAGGTCCCAAACACTGTTGCTTTCCCCACCCGCTCTGGGACCATCGCAGAGACCCGGCCAAGTTCCTGAAGGGTCTTCTAATTTGGTTCCTTAATGCTTAGATCCGTCAATGATCTAGTATATATCCTGTTTATTTCTTCTTTCTGGATAACTGCTTTAGGATCACTGAGAAAATAGCTGCCTGGTGACGCGGAAGTGCAGATATCTGAACGGACTGCATGCTTTTCAACTGTTTCCATAAACATAGCCCAAGTAGAGCTGTGGCAAAACAGATCTCTGGAGACTTTAGTGAGAGTACAGGCAGATACTGTCCAGTAGAGTGAGGTAGCCTGCAATAAGCTCTTGTTTCTGCTGCCCAACTGGTTTTATTAAACCCAAGTTCAACACAAAAGCAGAACAATGTATGTATGTGTCTGTTCCCCAGTGCAAGCTTCTCAACAGCTTGTTTCAGGCGACAGGTTGAATTGGTGACTCAATGTAATGTCTTCCTTCTGAATTGTGTCGCAAGAACTTTACAGCTTGGACCTTCCTGCCTCTCCTTCCTTGTCTGTGAGCAGTAAGTGTGGAGCCATGCTGCTGTCAGACCTCTGGGCGATCCCGGTGACCTGCTGAACGCGCAGGATGGGCCGTCAGTGCGTGTTTGGATTTTAGCACTTCAGCTTTCTGCCCTTTTTTGTTGTCTTATTGCTTTGATTATTATTGTCTCTTTATAAAAACGGAGGAATATTACTAGTGTTTAGAAAGGGAACAGCAGTCTGCATCCCAGGCTTTGTTCGGTGTGTGGCTGTGGTATTCTGGCAGTCTGAACGGTGGGTGCAACAAAATATTTCTCCTGTAGGAGAAATTGCTTTGGGTGTGGGGAAAGGGGAAGGGAGGCTTTGCGATCATGCAAGGAGAGGGGCTGTATAAGCAGAGGGTGCCTAGTTGTGAGTCGGACTGTGAGTACTGGAAGGCTTTTCTTAATCTGATAATGGAAATTTGCTGTTTACCAAAATTTACTGTTAATGGGTGACATCTTCAAAAGCATCCCAAACCCACCTTCAGTGGATACTCAATTTGAATTTGGCACTTTGGCCTCACTTGGAAACAAAGCCCTTGGAGATCTTCCTGCAGGTGACAGGTGCCTAACCCTGAATCTTCTTGAAAACTTTTTGGGAATCCCACTGGCTGCCCTCATCAGTCCCTGAGTACTGGAAGGCTCTTGTTAGTCTGGCCTAAATGCGAGCGCTTTTGGAAAAATAAAACCAAAGTGACTACTTACAGTGAGCGCTTGCACAGACCCTGTTGCTGCTACAGATGCTACAGGACTATATCCGTCACTTCATAAATCTTCTCACATACGTCCATTTGGAGAAATGTAATGTCAGGAAGTACAGGCGGAGCATGGAACATGGTGGGCAAAACGAACGGGATGTGGCAGTGCTGTGGTGAGGCCAGACCCCGCTGAAGGAGGGAGATCCTTTCTAGATCACCTGCTTGGCGTTAGAAACTCTCTCCCCCAACTCTTTTAGCTGCTGCTTTAGACATGTCTTTAAAAATACAGCCATCCCTGGAACTGGGGTGGTGGCACTAGGTGGCTTCAGGTGGGGACAGAAGGGTGCCTTTCACGCGAGAGTCAATGAGGCAGAGGGCTTTTACTGAAGACTTAGATCTTCTCTCTCTCTCTCACAGTGTCAGTACTTAAAGTTAAGTGACTTCATATGGAGTGTGAATATATGGGGGGGAAAAAAATACGAGTGGAGGGCGTGTACCGACTCTCTTGTATGAAAATTTATGTGTGGGCAATCCAGAGAGAAGCCTGTTGCTCCGCAGCAGCTCCTCCAGCGTGCATGTTCCTGGTTGTGGAGCACGAGGCAAGCACGTGCTGCATGAAGCCTGCAGAGATCCGAAGAGCTTTGGTTGCGAGAGCTGTCTGGAGAAGTACTGGGACGTAGAACGAGGAACATCGCCGAGCGCAGGGATCCCTTCCCTGTGGGTGCCACAGCGGGGGCTAATGATAAAGCTGGTTTGGTCCTACCCCCGTGTCCCATCCCGTCCCTGCCCATGGCGGTACGTGGAGGGATTTAGAAGGGGTTTGCAGCACTAATATATTAATCCTTTCTACCCCACTGCGAGTAGGTGCGGGTAATCCCTCTTTTACAGGTGGATGATCTGAAGAACAGGGAGAATAAATTATTTGGCTGAGATAGCATCAACAGGCCGAGCTAAGCTAGGGTAAGAGCGCAGGAATCCTGCACTTCCCTGGCTCGCAGGCCAGTACTCTGCTCTGAACAGGTAGAAGGGTTTATAAGTGTTGTGCTGCCAAAGCCCTGATTCCACGGGACAGTGTTTTTCATTTGCTTCTGTGTCAGTTTTGATGGGAGCTAGTGGTTATGAGAAAAAGGCTGAGGATGCCTGAATGAAGGAGTCGTTCTGGAGGCCAGCACAGAAGGAGTCTCTAAGAAACGTATTTTTTAAGTGATGTGACAGCATGAGTATGGGAGCGAACAGTACAATTTATAAGAAAGCCCGATGTTTCTTGTGGCTATTGGGCGGGAAGTGAAGTGCAGTAATGTATACCTTAAGGTTTTTACTGGAAGTATGATTAATCCAGTCACACAATGGAGCAATTTAATAAAACCATGCATGGATTTCTCTCTCTCTTTTCCTTTTTGTTGTTTTTTAAGAGCTGGAGGTGACATTTGAAAGGATAGTGGGATGTAGCTGAGGACCATAGTTAGTTTCCCTCCCCCTTCAAGTATATCACACTCTCCTCCATCATTTTTTGAACCTTCTCTCGATTTCCGAGTCCTCATAAACCCAGCTGGAAGACGGCATGACCTACTAACTGGATTGAGGCAAAGGTGAGATGTGCTTGTGCAGAGACGTTTGTGTGTCTGAGTGTGAGCAACAGCAAGAGGAAGAGCTGATGATTCCCCGCCTGTCTGTCAGTGCTGGGATTCCCCTGCATGCGTGTTGTCGATGGGGCGCGTGCGGATTTATGATTTTGTATGAAGCCCAGTTTCATTATGTATTGGGAGCACAAGCTGTCTTTGTGTACTGCAGGCTGAGTCACTGCTGCCTCCCAGTGAATTTTGGTGATGATTATTGAGTGTGGGCAGATGCAGCCTACTCTTTATAGCAGCTCGCTTGTATTTTTTTAATGAAGTTTTAAAATTTTTATATTGCTTTGACATGCTTTTCTTTGAGAATCTAATTATCCTGAGCTGAGTTTAGACGCCAGCGCCACTTTATTACAGGAGTTGTTTGCTGTATNGGGGCTTTAGGCATACCGTCTATTAGGAAATAGGATCCCGTCCTGCCTGCTTCCAACGAACAGATGCTTTGAGCCCAATCCTTCTGTTGTGATTTGACCTTGGGAGGGAAAGGGGGGAGCATAGATGGAAAAGGGAATGAAGACCCAGAACATGGGGAGAATGCAGGGAGGTGCTTGTCTTCTGCCTCCGCAACTGGGGGCAGTTGGTCCAACCTCAGAGCTGCTGCTTTCTCCCTTTAAAATTCCAGTAGCCCAAAAGCAGGGAGGCTGCCCTTCCCTGGGTCTCCTCCAGATCAGTTTCAAACCAAAGCTGGGACTGCGATTGTTTGGCTTCCTTTAAAGAGGGACATGAGGTGTATGGAAGCGGTCTGCAAGGTGGCAGCGGCTGATGGACCTGAAACCCTCTGTGGTGAGTGCATTTCGGACACAGTCCCGCCGGCGCACAGCTCCCCCGGACAGCGCAAGTGGTACTGGCACGACTCTCAACTTTTACACGCATGGTTTATCTGTGGGATTTGAGCAGCCTGGGCAGTGAGACTGCTGCGCTGGTACAGCGAAAGCAATTCCGCCCTCTTGCCCGATGCCGTGTTTGCATAGGTACAAATGTGCTTTGTCTGATACAGCTGCTGCTTGTGGGAACGAGGTACTTGGATAAGGAAACCGCTGGGCTGTACCTACGCTGAGGGTTGTACCAACGTAATTATAGGAATAAATGAACTGTTCAGTGAGCAGGAGAACTGGTGAGCCTGGCGTCTTAGTGATCAATGTCTTGTGGATGGATTCTGTGCTCAGGATTGATCTCGGCATTCCATCTTGCCACTAGTGGGAGCGTTAATAGGTTCTCTTTTATCTGGTTGCTTATCATAAGGCTTTTTTGGGGGTTTTGACAGTTCTGTCAGAGTACCCTCACAGTGGCTGCTGT
>RSEF01000032.1:1203640-1228760 GCA_003993805.1 Himantopus leucocephalus
CCCGGCCCCCTCACACACACTCCTCGGCCCCCTCACACGGAGTCTCCGTCCCTCACAGCCCGCTCGCACTCCCCGGCCCCCTCACACGGAGCGCGTCTCGGAGCCCCTCGCGCTCCCCGGTCCCTCATGCAGAGTGAGTCAGTCAGTCTGTCTGTCCGTCTCCCTCCCTCCCAGCCCCCTCACACACTCCGGGCCCTCCTCTCCCACNCCTAACACGGAGGGTCCCCCCGCCCGGGCCGCGGGAGGCCGTGGCGGCCGGGCCGGCGCCCCGAGGGCAGGGCACGGCAGGGCAGGGCAGGGCAGGCGGGATCCCGGCGCGGCCCGGCGCTCCTCACCTTCGGAGAGCTCCAGCTCCAGCTCGGCCAGCTGCTCGCGGACCTCGCGGGGCAGCGAGGAGACGCCCGCGGCCGCCGGCTCAGCCATGGCGGGCGGAGGGGAGGAGGGGGGAAGGCAGGTCCGGCCGCCGGCTCGGCTCGGCGCGGCTCCGGCTCAGCGCCGGCGGCTCCGGATCGCGGGCGCAGCGGGAGCGGCCGCCACCTCCGCCATGCTGAGCCTCGCCGCCGCCGTCACGTGACGGGGCGGGGCCGCGCGCCCCTCGGCGCCGCCGCGCGCCCCCCCGCGGCCCGGCCCCGCGCCGCACTCGCGCCGCGCGCCCCCCGCCGGCCCGCGAGCGGCGTGAGGGAGCGGCGGGACGGGGCCCCCGCGGCGGCACCGCGAGACACCCGCGCGCACCCCCGGCGGCGGCCGCCACCGCTCCCCGCGGCCCCTCAGGTGCCTTCAGCGGCGCGGCCGGCGGCTGCGCCCCCCCGGGACTGCCGCTCCCCCCCACCGCCGCCCTCCCCTCAGGCCAGGCCGCCCCCGCGCCCTCCCCTCAGGCCGGCCGCGCCCTCCCGGACTCCCCTCAGGGGCGGCCGCCCCCTCTCCGCCCGCTCCCCTCAGGGCGGCCGCCGCTCTCCTTGAGGGGTGAAGGCCCGCACAGCCACCCCCGCACCCCCAGGGGCCCTTGGAGACGCAGCTGAAAGCACCCTACAAAAAACCCGCAAAAAAGCGTTTTCCTGCACTCTCGTGTGCGGAGCGTTCCCTCCAGCTCCTCTGCCGGGCGGAGGCCGCGGTAGGAGCCGGTGCGGGCTGCGGGAGAGCCGGGCGGGGGGCCCCCCTCCGCCCCTTAGCACAGCCCAAGGGCCGGGGGGCTGGAGAGCGATGAGCGGCCGCTGAAGTGTCCCTGCACCAGGACAGGCTGAGGTATCTAGAGGAAAAGAGAGCCGGTTCAACATCACAACAGCAACACAGGCAATTAAGAGCTTGGGGAGGGGGGGTGTTGGTTTTTTGTGTTGTTTTTTTTTCTTTTAAATCAGCTTTATTTTTCTAACTGTTATTTCAATTTCCCATAGCACCTTGGCAATGTCAAAAACAAATACAAATACATGTATTATCATTTTAACATTTAAAGCATGAACCTACTTTACACAAATTTTGTTTTGGACAGTTTTGACAACAGGAATATACCAGAACAGACAAAGTATAGAAGCCAGATAGGTTGCTTTTTCTCCTTTCACTGAAGCCCTACCACTTTGAAGAGAGATCGTAAATGCCAAGGGGAAGCTGGATTCATCCGGGAGGAACAAGATGTCTGTAGTAACTTGAGCTCAATATATTATCTGAATATTTTGTATTCTATAAAAATTAGAACAAAAACCATTTATGCACAGTCTGTTTACATTTGAAGTTGCATTTTTGGAAACTGTATCCATAACTGAAGCTCCATAAAAATAAACCTCTGGTTCTTAAATATAAAATTTTAAAGTTGTTACAGGTTAGTTTGCAGATGGATTTTTCAGAAATAAGTTGCTTTAACTCCATTTCAAGTCCTCCCAACTGTACATTAAAAACAGACTCAATTAACCTCTTGAAGTGCCTACGCTAAAGGCACTTAAGAGAAGAGCCAACTAAAATACTACAACAAACCAAAATTATGTACCATCCTAAAGGAAGCTCAGACTATATGTAATATATACACACAAAGAAGAGCATGATAAATCATTCAGATTAATGGCAACAATCTTATGTTTCAGAAGGAAATATCAAAATTAGAAACAAAAATTCTATTGCATATCTGTAGTAATCAAGGATTTACAAAAAAACTTATCAGAAGCAATTTCCCCCCGAAGTGCATTTCTGTTGCATCGTCTGTAATACAATGGCGCATTTTACAAATTTAAAATATCATCTGTACATACCAGATATTTTACCCCAGGTGAACATTCACTTGGGTAACAGTAAAAATAGCGGACATTTTCAAGACAATTAAGCTGATATTGACAAAGTAGTAAGGCCATAGCTATTTAACTACAGTAAAGCATCGATTAAGTCACTTATTTGCTACTGATCTGCCACAGTATCATCTTTCTCTTCTGGTTAATACAGTGGGTTACTTTTCTTTCTTTTTTTTTTTTTAAACTTTTTTTTTAAACCTACTGCTAGAACTGCACCATCATACTGTGCCAGGCTAACTTTTTTTAAAAAAAAAACAAAGATAGCAGGAATGTAAGATACTATAAAACTAACTTAATTTTAGAAATCAAAAGAAAAAACTTTTTGCACTTTTAATTTTAATATCACATGCAAAGAATTACTTCTCTTTTCACTCCCCAGCAGAAGTACAAGAGAGTGGCCCAGTCTTTTCCATGCACAGTAATTCGGAAAAGAACTTAAGTGGGGAAGTATACTCCTGTAGCTAACAAAACTCAGCAATTCTGAAAACAAGTCACAGTTCATAAAACTGAAAGGTACATGTGATTTGCACCGTCTGGTATTTAATATCAGCAGAGCAGGAAAATTGGTGTTTACATCATGTGGTAAGCTACCAACCACGGAGAACTGTTATTTGTCACTTCAAGTGCACACCAACCATCGCTGTTGAGCAAGGGACAGTTTCACCTCTGCTGATAAAACGACACAGCTCAAATGGAATCAATGAGCTGCACCAGCCATCAGTCTGGCTCCCAAACGATCGCTGTGTCCCCGATTCCCCCAGTCCGTCAGAACAGGCAAACGTGGTGGGCAGAGACACAATGCCTGCCCGCGTCCATTACGGGGATGAGAATGTAGCAGCTAGCCCGTCTAACTGATACGTTTGCCATGCAATACAAGTACTGCAGGAGAACTTGCACACAAAACTATGGTTTTCACAGCCTTTATATTTACGTGGTTATCCCCCCCCACCCCCCCAAACATTAGAAAGGAAAAAAAAAACCACAACCCAAACCCCACAGTTATAAATGGCAGTGGGGGAGGGAGGAGAAGAGAAATGCTAATGTTAAATCCTTGCACGCAGGTATTAAATAAATAATTATGAGCGCCCTAATCTGATAAACGTTTGAATATGCTGGAAAAAGCCAACAGGTTTACAGACTGATTTGCATACACTGTACAAGAGCCATAATCTGCTGCTGGAAAACGCACACCCAGGACATAGAAAGCATCCTTTCCACGGTCAAGTTTTTCCAATCACCTTACAAGAAAGATTGAACTGCAGTTATTTTTCTTTCCACATCTAATAAATGAAGAAGTTACATTTCACAACTGTTAAAAACTCAGATACTTTCAGCACTACAAGGTTATTCTACGCACTGCACTGAAAGCGCATGCCTGCGTGGATCAGAATTAGCACGCCGCCTTCACCACGGAGGCCAGAGACCAACGTCTGCAGGAGCCTCGCCCCAAATCCCTCTTCCCCCGAGCAGCAAACTGCTGCCGGCAGCTACTGGCATCCCAGCACTTACTCAACTTCGCAATGACAGCACGCATCTATCCTAAATATCTGTGACTATCATACAGGTTCGTTTTTTCCAGTTTGACTGCAGTAATTGTTTATAGCCTCTAAAATGATTAAAAAGTAACTTTGAATTCATTGCATTTCAGAACTTTAACACTTTTAAATATTTAGACTTCTCTATCATTCCAACAAATGTAGCATTATCGAAATAAATGGAGAAGAGTTCTGTAAGCATCCCTAAACTGTAGACATGATCAACGATTTTTTTTACTAAATTAAAAAAAACCTCCCAAACCCAGTACAGGTAGTTTAAAAGTGGATAATGATTTTGGGGTTTTTTTTATATATATATAGGTATATATATAACATGCGTAGAAATGAACAGTTAACTGCATAAATACATTATATTGTGTTATGAATCAAATCAAAGCAATTGCCAAGCTGAATAATAAGTTAGAGAAATGACAACTCTGGCTTTATATATATATTTATAAAAATAGATATGAGTGTTCTCAAAGCAGTTGATAGAGAATGCCTACTGAGTAAGAAGTCGCCAAGGGTTATCTGGCTAAGAAATCAGAAGATGAAAATTTTCACAGTTATTTTAACTGCCACTTACATTCATTCTAATGGCAACACTAGCATATATTACTAAGATGTTTACTGTATATATCACAATTGAGTTTTCCAGTGTTCACAACTTACGACTTTAAATTTGTACACTTGCTATTCACTAAAAAAAGAAAAAAAAAGGTGTGATTCTTACTGCTGGAAGCTACTTTTCCCTAACACTTTATACAGAACCTTGAACCCTGGCATGCTGATTTTGGCAGATTAATGCACTGAATTTTCCTATTTCGTCATTATGCTAATCACCTTTAAACCTAACCACTTACTACACCATAGTGTTGCAAATTTAGTCAGCATACAGCTAGGCAAGATGCTACCTTTCAAGTAGCTTCTCTGAACATGAGGGGTTTTGTTTAACTCTTCACCTTTAGTTCCACTTTAAGCAGTAAAAAAAAAAAGTCAGTTGCTACTACATCAGCTGTAAACAATGAGTTCCCAGTAGATATAAACCCTGATTTCTAGTATACAGCATCCAATACCCTACTCCAGAACACGAAGATAGGTCAGTATATAGAAAACCCAGCCACGTCTCCCATTTGCTAGCCACTCAGAGAGGCATCAGTTTAACCCTGGTGGGGCACACAGAACTCCGTGCCCAGCGTTCCCACCTGCAAGGCAGAATGCCACATCTGCAACTGGAATTCCAGGCTCTCTACTTGTGAAGCTAACATCACGTACTGTGTAGCCATCCATCAATCCTACACTGGACCTGCCTCAGGAAAACATACCAAGAAAAATGCACAAAAGTCTGTAATAAAGAGATTAGAGAAAGTAACAAGCAAGAAAAAAACCAAACCAAACCTAAGAAGTTGCCCTCAAAAGAAGGCGAGGAAAAAGGGCAAATTAAAAATTCTGACGTGCTCCCTTCTGCCTCCTTCCAATTGCGTCTAGGAGACAGTTTTTGCTGTCCGTGTGCTCTGATCTACAACCCAGTATCCTGTAAGAATTATTGTTTAGAAAGCTTGCTGAAGGAATTATTAGTAAGGTCAAGAGATTCTACTTCAAGCTGGAAACACAAAGTTTACTACAGTAGTACATTCAGTTTCTCATCAGTGACTAAGTCATGACAACAGTATCTGGCTGCACTCACTCCACTCACACGCCGACCAAGCACCTCAGCTGCAGACGTGCTCTGCAATGCAAGGCCATCAATGGCAGACACATCATCTGACAAGCCAAATGTTAAATAGGTTAAAAAAAGTTCTAATTTTACAGAAATGCTCATTTTTCAAAAATAATATTC
This sequence comes from Himantopus leucocephalus, assembly GCA_003993805.1. Lineage (NCBI taxonomy): Eukaryota > Metazoa > Chordata > Aves > Charadriiformes > Recurvirostridae > Himantopus > Himantopus leucocephalus. The sequence continues at coordinate 1,209,289 of RSEF01000032.1, forward strand.
TCTTATCCTTTTCCTCCTACACTGAGGGACACGTTAATTTGTCAATTCATACTCTTTTGCTTTGTCAAAATGCTAGTTTCACAACCCCAAAACTGATTTCAAGCAGGAAACCCTCTGCAAATTAAAAACAAAAATACAAAAATTATAATCTCTATATTTATATTGATTGGAATCCTCCAGCATTTGTGAAATCACTTTTAGAGATGAATTTTGGGACCCTCCACAACTTCTCCACACAAGCCACGCTCCAGTTCAGTATTCCCCTTCATGAATACTTCTTTCTCACAGTCTCCTTTGCTGCTTATTAGTCCACAGCTCAACTTAAATAGAGAATAATTGGCTGGACAAGTGTTACTTTGGTGACCGGGGTGGCACATACTGCTCCTTGCCAATACGTCGAGGTGCTCCCTGAGGCGATGATCTGCGTCCAAACTGGCGCCTCTGTTCCCTGATTTTTCCAGCAGCTCCCCTGGGAGGCCCGTTGCCTCGGAACCCAGAATAATCCTTCATTCGACCTTCAACCTTATCATGAGCCTTCTCCGAAGCCTTCTCAGGTGTGCCATTTTCTTCATTTTTGGCAGGGGGAACGATGTTGGTGCGATGCTCCCTAAGAGGCTGAACAGGAACTGGAGGAGGCTCCTTTGGGGGCTTCTGGCAAACTTCAGCGTAACTTAGCTTGCGTGGCTCCTTGGGGGGCAAGGGAGAAGAGCCAGGTTTACGTACCAGAATAACCACGCTATGCTATTCCAGACGATCCCAGGCACAACAGTAAGAACACGCACAGTGAGTGATTACACCACAGCTGTGGCAAACTGCACAAGAGAAGGTCCCAAGTGCTACATCAGCACATCTGAGAGAAAGCTCCCCACGCTCCCCGCCCACTCCCTGCAGGGCCTTACCTGCATCGCCGAGGCAGGAGCTGCACTTGCACTAGTAGAAGGTGAAGTGGTGTTTGTCCTTGGCGGCTTTGCAGCACTGACAGGAGAGACAGACACTGGTGGGGAAGCGTGGCTTGTAACATCTTTCTGAGCAGACACTTCTTCCGGTTTGCTGTCCGGCTGAACTGTGCTGTTAAATCAAGAACAATTTAACATTAAAACCTACTCACACAGAAATTAATGTTTGAAGTCAGGACTGCATTTTTTGCAGAACAGGACGGTACAGCCATTACCACCACCATTTGTTATTTCCATCTAGTGGCCTCCAGAGAAGCTGCCCACCACAGACGGAGAAGAAACAAGAAACATTATTGCCACCTTGCTGGACAGCAGCTAGAGTCTTTGCTAAAACATGTAAATTTTAATATTCTTGATTCTAGTAATCTGCGTACCTTAACACCACAGCTTCAGTCTGACTTGGTGAACTCACACTTGTCACGGGCTGTTGGACAGTGCTGTGCGTCTGTTCTTCCTGAGCAGGAGCTGGACAGCTGGGCAGCAGATCTTTGCTTTCCTGTGCAGAAATCATAAGTTGCAGAATATGGAAAGATTGCAGATGTGATTAAATTGCTTCTCAATACATGAGTTCAAGACCTCTGAAAATCGGGATATTTCCAAAGGCTGCTCAAGTCCTTATTATAGGAATTCTATTATTATAGGAACTTCTTTTGGAGCATTGTCTCTAAAGCAATCACTCTTTATATGGGCAAAACAAATAGCGGATAAAACAAGAAGTACAGCTGGATTACCCAGATTATCAATGCCTGGTCCTACCAGCTCAATTAACAGGCACAGCTGGAAACAGCCCCTGCCTACACTACACACAAACTACTTCAACAGCCAACACTCCTTATTTGCCTGCTTTATTTCAAAACAGTACTGAGCTTACAATACTGTAATTACAGAAGCTTCAGCTAAATACCTGCAAAAAGCCAAGGAAATCCAAGAACAAAAAGACAGAAAATGCACTACTGTATTAACAAACACAGTATGATGTTTGGGCTTAAAGCATTCTCATGGGCAGCTCAAACACAAGCTGGTTCTTCTGGCAGGGTTGAAGGGAGACACAGCATACGCATACTGCCGTGCACGTGCCAGAGACAAGAGCGGGTACCTTTTCTTTGCAGACTCCTTTAACGATATCAGACATCCTGCTCTCCAGCACAGGCTCTCCTGGTATTTTTGCTGTGCTGCCGGGCAAAGGTGGGAAATTTGATGCTAGCAAGTCAAACTTTGGTGTCTGAGTCTTTGTTTCTGCTGAAGGCTGAGGTCTCTAGAGAAGGAAAACACCCGTTAATAGAGCCGTAACACCTTGCATTAAAAGCGCTGAGCAAGTGTCAGGGAATTTCCTAGAAACACTGAATACCCACACTGTAATCTGAGGATTTAAGGACCATGCCATTCCTTCAACAAATGCAAAGCCAACACATTGTGCTTTGTGCAACCCCCTGCAATAAGGGAAGTGAAACTTACTGAAACCCGGTCATCTTCTCGTCTCCTCCGACCTCTGAAAACGTTCCTCCTTTAAAGGCAAAAAAAAGTCAGTAAGTGCATTCATCTCGCTGAAGTGCGCACTCATCTGCACAAAGGGGAGTCTGTGACAGGGGATTTACAGCAGCCTACTGATGCTTCTCAAGATACAGTTCTGGGATGTTCTCCATCTTCAGGAGGGGTCAAAGCTCTTACACTCTTGGAACATAGCCAATACGGGAAACAATTTCTCTTTTCTCTCCCCGTGGAGGAGGTACCCTAGAGCATTGTATCTGAACAAGCACAGTGACAATTAGACTGTAATATTACGGAACAGTATCCTATAATTTTATAGTAATAAACTTATTCACCTGATTTCTCACATATCTGTTTCGGTCACTTATTTTTAGTGTCCGAATGCTGAATTAACAAACAAAAGATAAAACCAGTTGATCTTACAATGTTTAGGAGACCAGATTCCCCAGCCAAGGATTTGCTTATTATTTGCAGCAATACAAATACCAACTTTACTTCAGCAACTGTTTTAATTCTGGGGACAAATCAGGCAGTTATTTTGAAATAAAGACACCTCACTGCAACATATCTGAGAGAAGCCGTGCAGTCAAGCATGAAGCATTCATGCTCCCAGGTAAGTATTTATCACGCCTGGTTTATTTAAATGTCAGTTTTCTCCCGGTCAGTCTTTGCAGACACACGTATTGTGCCAGTGGTTGATGATCCTTGGCTCATACAAGCCATTTGAACCTCCAACACCATGACCCGATGGCATTGTTGTGTTACAGCCAAAAGCAGTACACGCTGTTCTTTACCTGCCCCTGCCAATGCCATAATCGCCATTCTGCTCCATCTGTGTGGTGGGAGAATCCTTCTGGGAATAACCTTGGTCTTGGTGCCCAGGTAACGTACTGTTATGTCGTTCCATAACAAAATTCCTTGAGTTAGTTCTGTTCAGTGGTCCGTCCCCCACTGGCATGGTACTGACGGCAGCTGGACCCTCCACAGCGTGTTCCGCGCTGTTAGACGATCGGAAGTGAGGCTTCACACTGCAGGACACAGAGCAGCCACTGTGTAATCCAGAGTTAAAGAACACAACACAAAACTACCACCAACTACAGTTACTTTGTAGCTGACAAGAAAGGCGAGGTCAGTAAGTACTGGAACTCCATCAGAGAAGTTGTTTCCTACACACGTTTGTCAAGAACAAAGAAATTGTTCTTCCTTACCTCCATCTATTCCTTTTGTTAATTTTTCATGCAACCTCCTCTCAAGTGTTGCCATTTGTAGAACACTGCCCAACAGATACCAAAGGGGGAAAGAAAAAGAACCAAAAACCAAACCAACCAACAAAAACCCCCACAAAACCTAGGGGTGGTAGAAGAGCCAGAAGACCCCAAAGAGGGAGTCTCCATTTGTCTGGGCCTGAAGCACTGGCACAGGGTATTGGAAAGTGATCTGCAGAACTACACCGAGCCTGAGGAACAAACCGATCTGGCCACAAGCAAAAAAACTGAACTGAAAGAAGAAGCCAGGAGTAGATCACGACTGAATAAGCTGAAGAGAACAGGGGAGATGAGGCTAGGGTAGCCAAGAGCCCACCTCCCTTAGTGGCTTGAAAAGCCAGGATCTCACCCTTCTGTTAGCAAACACCCACAGTGCTGATTCTGCAGTTTACAATACCCCAGACATTCTGCCTAGGTACTGATTATTCAGCATTAAAGCTGTATCTCCTTCAAAGACAGATGCAGCTGTGCACGCTCAGTGTTTCTGCAAGTTAAGGCTCAGGGTCTTAAACACAGAATTACGCAGAAAAACTCTGACCTACCATAACATGGAAATTTGCTGGAGCAGCATTCAGACTATTTTTCACTTCTGCACCTCGCTGTCTTTTCCAGACAGCAGCAACTGGTTTTGGCAAGTGACACAAGGACCTTAAACTATACCTTTCTCCTCTGGTCAACCCTCCCCATCTCATAATTTAAGGACAGAAGGAGGATGTTGCATGCTTATTGTTTTTAAACAATCTCATGATAACATTCCATGCAATCAGAAGAAATTCTCCCACTGCCAGCCAAAGTATGATTCCTGTCCGGGAGGAGAAGTTAGCTTGACTACATGGTCTCTTACAGATTAATCAAGCAGCAGCCTGAAAGAGGGTCCTTTCTTTCAACAGACCTTAAATCATGCCACTTTGGTTTCTCTAAGCTATGCGACTATGGCAAGGCATGTTGTGGATGCCACAGACCCTACACTGCCTAACAGAGAGGTAGTTTCCTTCCAGCTTCCACCTATAAACTTGTACCCTCCCACTTGGCCAGAGAATTTAAGTTGGGAGGAAAAAGCAAAATAGGAGAATTCAACGAATGACAAATTATCATTTGTTAGCACTAAATCAGAACGGCAGTAAGTGATGCAGCTGTAGCAGCAGCAGATTCCTCCTCCCTCTGCTTGGTCATCATCCTGTGGTATTTTAAAAACCTACTCCACCACTATCTGACTTACTTTTCCATAGCCTTGCAATTAACATCTGGAAGTTTTGCAGCATTTCATATGCAACCAAAAAGCAGAACAAAAATCACCTTTTAATAGCCCAATTTTCAGTGGTCAAATTAATCTGCTTTACCAAAGACATTTCAAGTTACATTTTAGATGGCCGGATAGAAACATACAAATTTAACCAATACTAGCACTCAGGATTCTCTGTTACAAAGACTCAATCTTCCTTTCCCGCATGGATGTTGCAACAGATCAGGGCAAAATAAATGAGGGGCTTAAACAAATGTTTACCTACAGAGAAATCCAATACTTAACTATGAATTGCCTGCATGACAAAACAAATCAGGCTTAATCAGCCTGGACAGAAACCCAAAAGCAGCAGCTGGATGAACCTCTCCAATTGAATCCTTCTGCAGCTCAAGAGAAGATACGCTGAACAAAGATTAATTCATACATCACAGCTTCAAGAAACATTAAGAACCAGTTTTAAGGACCAAATAAGGTTGCTTTCCATCGGCAAAGACCATAGGGAGAAGGAAGGAAGCTAAATAAATTCTTCCATTTTGTCAATTCGTTCTTAAAATGGAAGATTGTCAAGTTATTATTCAGCCCTCAGATCTCATAATCTTACCCGTCATTGAGAAGGCCACAATCTTGTCTGGGCAGAAGAGCAAAGCAGAAAAGACAAGGAAAGATAAGGAAGAAAAAAAGCAGAGAGAAGGAGAGATGATGTGAGAGAGCAAAGAGAGGAAAAGCATGAAGTGCAGGCTGCCCAGACGATCGACTGTTGGACCTGTTCTCTCTTAGCGCGATACTTGATCATCACTGGGCCAAACCTTCGAGGCTGTGCCTCACTGTTACCTTAGCAGTCTCCTGTTTGCAAAGGAATCCTACTGAAGCATAACTAACGTCTGCTGCCAGAATACAAAGATTTATTACCGCAAAAACAGAGCTTTGTATAGCACAAAGGCTGAGCACGATTGGCAGGAAAGATAAGACAACCAAGACAGACCAGCAGAACCTGTACACACTTGACCCTAAAGCTGTAATTTCACCATGACTGAAGTTTTACAAATGAATCTTCACATAACCAGCAGAGTTTAAAAAGCTCAAGAATGATACAGTCGTGATCTATAAGGCAGCAGTGAATGTGTGGGCATTTCAAGATGCTAATATCTGGGTACATACAATTCTTGTACATTTTCAGCACCCATACTTCTGAGAGGATCCATATACGTGAGAATTTTACAGGCTTTAGGTTTGGGCACAATTTAAGGCAAAAAAAAAACGCAAAACCCAAAACCTTTATGAAAAGGTCTTAGCTGGGAGCTGAGCAGCTGTAACTGAATCAGCTGCCCCGTCTTCTAAGTAGAGTTACACTACCAGCTTCACAGCCTCTATTAAGACTCTGCTGAGTCACCGCAGACCAAATTCTGAAGTTCACCTTCTGCCAACAGCCACAAACCTTAACTGCATCACAATACCATTTATGGCACTGGCAGTCGTCAACCGATTTCTCAAACAGTATAAAAAGCAATTCCCATGCTACCAACCCGCATGCTGAACACAGTGAAAGAGCTTGCAAATAATACAATTTCCACCCACATAAACAGATTACTACTCCATTGTATTTACAGAGTACTGCTACAGCAAATACTGTTTCCTCCTCCCCAGTGTTTATATCTGAGTCCTTACAGTTACCAGGAAAGATGGGGATAAAGCAAATAAATTACAGTAACAGACTCAGCATCAAGCAGTTTTAGCATACAGCAGTGAGGGCATGCAACTCAGCTGCATAAACGGAATGGCTCTCTGCAAGACTAATCACACACAGGAAAAGCTCACATTTGTGCTGCAGGAGTTTATAATCTGCGTATAACAAACATAATTAGAAGTATTACCTTAGGAGGAAGTTATTTGTTTCTCTGCAGAAGTTCCTCTCAGGCTTTTAAAGGAGTTACCTTTGCTCTCTCCAGCACATATGTCCATTATTTTAGGATCTTAAACTGCTGCCTTTCTTTTAATTTTATTTTATAAATCAAGTTGAAAAACATCATACATATTTGATAAACAAAATAAGTAACCTAGTCCCATCAGATGGCACTGCATTCTACAAGTGCAAGGAACACTTCAGGATCTCAGTACTGTAAGTTCTCAGAGCGCAAACAACTGACAGAGCTATCTTACCGATTTCTATGGAATGGGCGACCTATACTCAAAGAAGCAGCATTTGTTTTATATGATCCTGGTGTATTAAAGCCATTCACAAATCCACCGTTAGGAAAGGGGGCCTGCAACAGACAGAACAGTCTCAATGGCTGAACTAAAAAGAAAAACGTTTGCAGTTTCATGAAATCAGCTTCGGCAGTTATTCATCTAGCCCATTTGTACTTTTACGCTGGGCTACCGTATCCACCACGTTGTAAGCTTACTACTAAAGAGAAACCCCCACCAGGCTAACAGTCTGCACAGCTACGTCAGGATCAGAGTCCTCCTGGTCCTGGAAGAGCTGCAAAGCTCTTCCTGTAACACTAGCTACTGGATAACGGAATTTCACACCAAAATTTCTTGAAATAAACAGCAGCCAATGGTGAGACATGCAGCCTCTCTGACAGTCTTGCTTTATGAGGTCCACGACATAACATGAAGTATCATCAGAGGGATCTGTCTGGAAAAACTGTATGTTCTACAGCTAAAAAGCTCACTAACACTATTGATCTGTTAATCATTATTACTTAACAGCAATAATTATTACTAGTGTTTTGGGCTAGCTCCCCTAATTTTCATCAGCTGTTACTTACCAGCGGTGTTTCAAAGTAAGGTGCAGGATTTGGAGACCACGTCTGAGGCACAATGCTGTAAATAGAGTACTGCTGAGGACTATATACAGGCTGCATAAACAGTGGTGAGGCAAACTGTGCTTGTGTTTGAACTGGCTGAGTATAAACACTGGAATCCACTACCCGGTAACCATTCTTAGCAAAAAAGGTGTTGATGGCTTTTATCCTTGCCTGCAAGATACGAAATCACACCACATACATTAGTTGGGAGATAAGGAGAAGCAGAACATGAAATCTTTTTTGCCTACTGAAATGATAACAGAGAGGATGTGAAGAGGAAGTAGGTTGATTACTGCTTCCAAATGAAAAACTGATAAAAATCAATAGAGATTACATTCTTACAGCATGCTAAAGGGAAGGAGACACGTGCTGCTTTAGCTAGAGAATCTGTCAAGTTTGTCAGACAAACGCTCCTTTCTGCAGCAGTAACTGTGCAGACTCCAATTCTGACAGTTCCTCCCACAGTACAAACAGCTTGCTTCAGCCTTACTTGCAGAGCAGCTAACTCAAGCTAGAGACTCAGGATGGCAAGCGTCCCTCTCCTGAGTTCTGCAGACCCAGATTCTGGGGAGAGTGAAGAAGGAAAGACGAAATAGGAATGTATTTCACACCTCATGGGAAGCAGCACTGCGAACAACCAGCAGCCACTGAGCTGTAATTTTTCAAAGCTACCCATGACCTCATTCAAGTTAGCAGCCTACAGAGCAAGTGTTATGAACCATCCCACTGCTAATTCCTTCGTTCCCCCTCATAAATGCACACTATCATTCAAATAGAAACAATATATAATTCAATTCAAACGGAAACCTCATAAAGCAGCCTTACCATTACTGGCTTGCCCTGAAAGGTTTTCACTTCTTCCCTCAAGTATTTAAATGCCTGTGGATACAAAAAAGATTAACATTAAAGTATCTTGATAATATTGTACTTCTCAAAGGATATGACATGATTTAACATGAAGTTGCAGCAACATGCTTCCCTGTGAGCCCAGCTAAATTCATTAACACTTCAAATTCAGGATACGAGGTGTCAGTTATGGCCAGAGAGTACTGAGGCAAGAGGCAGACAAGGGAATTATAACCCTACAATCTCACAACTTTTTTCTCTGTTAACTAGAATTTAAATAACAAAAGGGGGATCAGTAAATAAACATTTCTTTTCGCTGCAGGAAGCATGCATGCAACCCTCTTGAGCAGAGGAAGCATTACTAACAAAATTGAGATGTCATTAACAGTTGAAGGCAGCCTTACCTGTTGCGCATCTGTATCCGACTGGAATGTAACGTACCAGTTGTTGTTGTGAGCAAACTCACAGCTTATCACTTTGGGGCAGTTTTCATTTTTAAACAGAGCCTTAACCTCCTAGGGGGAAGAAGAAGTCAGGCATTAAGGGAACCTTGCTCTAAGCTGTAAATTGAACACTAAACCAACAGAAGTTTACACTCCAGCGCCTCAGTTGCAATGTTCCCTTGATCAGGGATGTTCTTTAATTCCTGTGACAGGTCTGCCAGACAGCAAATTATCCTCTACCTGTTTCGGAATCCAGGAAACAGGTAGAGGATAATTCGGAGCCTAGCCTACTGAACTCCCCAGATACGTGGCTTTAGATCAGACGAGTCATCTAGACAAGAACGACTCTAAGAAATATTTCTAAATCAAGGCAACCTGACAGCTTTGCAATAATCAGATTTTAAAGGGAGGGCAAAGCAGCTGTTCAGTGTTTGCATTAAATGAACTAATTAAAAATGCTAGTAGACAAACAGCCTGTGTTACAACCTTAAAAAACAAAGAACTAAATCATTCTGTTAGCCAAATATCAGTAGGAATTTTATTATCCTCCCTTCTCTGAACATAATGAGCTGAGCTCACACTGGGCCACAATGAATGAGAAATGTTTAGTAACATTTCTTGCTGCCAAAACAACCGTCTGACTTCAAGTAAAGTTACTGCTGTGACAAAAATTCAGCCTGAATTCCAAGCTATGCCCTGGACTGATTTTATTTTTGGATCTGAAAAGAGACCAGTTCAAACTTCCAGAAAAGCCTAGCTAGCTCAGTTTTTGGTGGGGGAAAAAAAAATTATTACTTAAGAGCCTTTTAATATATTTGTAAATAATGGGAAGGGACAACAATGACAAAAAGGTTTTGCTTTGGCTTTTTTGACAATACCTCCAGGCAGAAAAAATTACATATGTGGTTTACAAGAAAAATATCTGTGTTTAATCAAATTAAATACCAGTTGACCTTTTAAGGAACACTTCCTGTTGCTGTTTCTTTTCTATTTATTTACCTCTATAGGTGTTGTTTCAGGGATCTCACGGAGAATGATAATACATCGTTTGTGGTTTGGTCTTACTTTCTCCCCTCTCTCATCCACTTGTACCATAGGAGAAGCTAAAATTTAAATATAAAAGTTGGCTTAATATTGGACATGGTGCACTCAGCAGTACCAAACTACATGATCCAACATGTAACAAAGAACTGCGATGTGCTGCTTAAGAAACCAGATTTCTTGAACGGAGGGTAAAGCGCTGTTTTACCAGCTATATTCTGTTAGATATTCATTACATTTTAGCTGTTTGTCTGATGTTGAGTCCAACTACAGCTCAGGTATCTAAAACACTCAGTCCCAAATTCAATTCACTGCCAGCTCAAATTCAAGTAAGAGGATATAACAACATTCCTAGACAGCGCTCTAATGTGAAAAGTTCAAGCAAGGGTAGGGAAATCAAGTCAGAATAAAGACTTAAAAAGTTCACTTACAGCTGTTTCCACACACAGCCATGTGCAGAATCAGCACAGGACAGTCTCTCAGGAGAATTCTAGCTAACTTTTTCTAATAACCTTTTTTTAGTTTTATCATTTCCAGTAAACTTTTGCACTGAATCAGAAGATTAGATTTACTCCCCGAATAAGACTTTCACTGCTAACAGTATCTTAGAGTGGCCTCTTACTGGGGGGGGCAGATTTAGGCAGTTTATCATAAAGCACAACTGGAATTCAGGAGTCTAGAACAGCCACTTATTCAAACACCTCTGCAGAACGAGGTTCCCGTCGCCATTTACCAGAACAATATGCTGTAACCAGCTAAGAGATAACACATTTCTCTAAAGCAAGGAAGGATTCTTTGTTCTACTAATACAGACACCAAACACCCAGACTTACATCTCAAAACTTCAAGAATAAGGTCCATATCAGTCGTCAGCTTCTTAATACCTTCCATGTTGGCAATTGTCCATATTGGAACAAACTGGTCACTATCCATTTGAGACATCAAGTAGAGATCCTTTGAAAGATTCTCACTAAAAAGACATAAGTTCACTATTTCATAAAAATCTTGAACTTCATTTACAGAAGCCTCAAAACAACAGGATAACTGCAGCCTTAACTATTCACCAATACCATTCACAGACAACTCTAGCCAAAATGTATTCAGATTTTCTCTCCTGGAAAAACTCCTAGCAGATCAAAACTAAGCAGAATAAGATAATGAAAATAAAAAATAAAATAAAAACTTAATGAAAGTTACAATGCTCTGCATGTTAGTCTGCAAAAAGGATCTTGCCCAAGAGACCTCTTTTGGTAATACACTGCTAAATTATCTCAGCATCTTATGACTGTGAAACACATAAGCGATAATTCTCATTAAGGACAAGGATGCACAGACAGGACTGAAACAGCTGAAAGGTGCCACAGGGTTTCTACAGCATTTTAACAAATCTTGTTTCATATTGCAACCAACTCTCTCATCCACAGTTAACATTTTTATGAACATGATAGCACATATCAAGCCAAAAAGAGAAAAATTTGTCAACAATTTTAATAAAGGGTTTATACAAAGTTGAATTAACTGTACTGTACCGTGAGAAGCAGAATTCAAGTTGTTTTTTCAAACATTCTCTAATGTCTTCTGTGGGCACAGTGGAGCTGCCTTCACCTAAAAGTTACCACATTCACCATCAGATCTGTTTCACGGTAAGAATACAATGCAAGAAGATGTTTCGTTGTACAGTAAAAGTATGAATCCTTTGGGTCAGACCAAGAGGAAAAGGTTAAGGGCATGCTTAAAGACCCCCATACTACACATTCTCAGAATGACTTAGATCCCACGGTTTTCACCTGCTCGGCCAAGTGCTCTGGCCGGCTTGGATCTTCTTAAATACGCATGGAATGGAACATTTCAATGTTCCTACTCAGGATTTACAAGTCACATCATAACTGCAGCAGACTTCAGCCGATTACAGACACTGACAGTGGTATTCTAACTTGAAAACTCACCAGACACTTCATAGATTTGGTATCCAAGGTCTTCAGTTGCTAGGACAATTCCATTTGCAGATGCTTCATCAACGCCTGTGCCATTTCTGGTGGCTTCACAAGACGGGGAATACATCACTTCATATTGCTTGCAGCTATCCTCCGAAATCTCTAGGTTACCTGGGAAAAGAACACATCATCAATGGAAAACCTACCATAAACTTCAGAATATTCTCCCGTTTGAAAAATTTTGGCTATCAACATTAAAACAAATACTCAAGAATGCTGTAACTGAAAGCGTCCAGACTTTTAATCTACATTTCAGCATCTACTTTGTATTGGATCGCACTTTCTAACTCTGCAATTTCAGAAAGATCTTCTGGTTTGCATTAGGGTCTCAGAAACAAGTAAATAATAGGATGGTGAAATTGTAAGATCCCCAAAAGTGGCAGAGGATGTAAAAAACAGGCTTTCCACCTGAAATTTAAAATATTTAAATGAGGTTCCTAAAAACAAAGCACTAAAATAGCTTACATCACTTCTTCAATGCATTACATGATTCTTATTTATAGAAAGGACTCAGAAGCATCCAGTGATTGTTATAAAACAAAGTGGAATGACACTGAAATTGGCCAATCTCTTGTTCAGGACACCTCATCTCAGTCTTCACCACAGCTGCTTGAGACAGAAACCAGCGCAATTTTAGTTTAATCCGACAGTCAAAGAAGATTGTTCCAAAAAAAATCTGCTAGATCTTTTCCACACTAACGATGAATCCACTAAAAACCAAACTTTGAGAAGAGATACTATTTAACTACTTACATTAGAAATTGCTTAAAAGCAAGAATGTCATCTATGGAAAAAACGCCTTTAATTTTCCAGCAGCGTAACACTGCCGTGATTGCTTCATATTGTTATGAAGAGACAAATGAGTTTCTCTCAGCCAACGCACAAACTCAGTGCTCTCTCCATTTCTGCTGACTTACCAGAAACTTTTGACAGGGCCACACAAACTGAATCCTCCCTTCTTTATCCCTAACTTTTCCTAAACCTTTTTCCGGGGATTCTTCTGCTTCCTGCTTAGCAGGCCTCTGCCATATTTTGAGTAACCTCAGATATATGATTGGTGCCATATCAACTCTAAGCCAAATCAGAAGAGTTAAACTGTTTTTTAGTTCTGGACGATAGGACTGACCATGCAGTAGGGATGGAGAATGGGGATCGAAATGGAATACAGCCTAAACTGAAAGGCGCTCACCATAGGTGCTTTGCAGCTTCTACTCCAGCACAAATGCTACTATCTAACAGTTCTCAGCAGCACCTCAGCAATTGACCAGGATTGTAGGTGGCCCTCAGACCTTATCTTCCTGTTCACAGGGTCAAGTTTATACTAAAGTGCAGCAATGGTGAACAAGACAAGTCATGAATCCAATTCTACACATTTAGCATCTTGTTTCCCTCTTAGCGCGTTACTCAGTCATCACCGGGCCCCTTGGATCCTGTTACCTGCTGAAGTATTCTGTCCTAGTCAGCTCTGCACACCTTCTGGAATCCCTAAACCAAAGCTCACTGGTCAGACCTACCATCTCGATAAACTCTCCACTGCTTTCTCACATTCACTTCACACTTGCTGCTACATCAGCACTAAAACCTCAAGGAGAAGAGCAAGAGGTTGCTTCTCACTGCTGAGCTCTGTTCCGGAGAACCCTCAGTGCTGCCGAGCCAGGGGCGTATCCCGGCTAGCGTCTAAACACAGGCCTGCGACATCTCACCCTCCGTGTGAGTCCCTTGCGCAGCCGCTGTTTCTTGCCACGAGTGCTCTGTGCCATTTGTTGGTGGCACAGCCTCACCACTCCCTTGGGGCACTTCTTGCCACACTTTTGCGTTAGGGTTTAAGCCAGCACCTTTCGATGTTACCTGCTGAAGAGATCAGAATGCTTGTATTAGGAAAAACCATCCAAACATGCTTTAGAAGTCAAGCCAGACAATACAGGTGAATTTAGTGATTTTTCTATAGAGTTCCACATTGCAAATATCTAACCAGCTATTAAGCACCTATGTGATTTTTCATTAATCAAAACAGGAAAATCCTTGGTATTTTCCAAGTATTTCATTTCTACCTCCATTAGAAGTGTTGCCTTCAACCTCTCTTTGTTGACATCCGACAACATCAGCAGAGGAAGCGGCTAGCCGTCAAGGACTCTGGTAACTCATAAGCTTTTAAAGACTTGACTGTCATAATGCTCCAGTCCCCTTTCACCAGAAAGGGAAATTTTCCCTCCTCCAGACCCCTTCCTAGAAAGGAAGGTAAAAAAACATATTTCAAGGAGAAGAAACTAATGACTTACTGAATTAGTGACATCTGTACCAACCAAGCATCACCTATGCTATGCCAGGATTCCTCCTGAACTTACCTGGGTACTACCTGATTTCCCCATGAGTTTACCTACATCTTTTACACATTAATGTATGCTAATGATTTCCTTAAATCAGTAACCAAGGAGATTAAAGTTTTTGAAATGCCAAGATAAACACACACACCATCACAGCCTGCTAGGAGGGAGGAACAGGATCGTCTCACTTTGAGACTGGGCAAAAAGGACCATAATTAGAGTAAAAGGGTAAAGAATAAGACAGACAAGAGAAACTGCTGGATTCCTGACGCAGATAAACACTTATTTTTACAGGAAAAGATGGTGCCCTCCAAGTGCCTTTCTGAGAGATGCTCAGAAGCTCGAAGGGTGAGGCGTCCAATAACCCAGCAACAGCACAGAGGATACGCATTTTAACGGCTTTTGCTCTACCACAATAAAACCAACTCCTTCGACATAGACAAGAAAACTATGCTTTTGCAAAAATTCTCTTCCCAAGAACTCCTAACGCCCTACAAGCAACTAATAGTTTCCTCCAAACAGATTCCTTCAGATATTGAACGACAGCCCACTTCATGCACGCCATTTGCTTGAGTTTAAAAGGCTAAAGCCATTAATCCTAGCTCATATCTCACAAATTCACAAATAAGGAAGTTTGATATTTCAGAGGCCACTCTGCTGAATTCTGAAATTAAGGAGTGGCTTACTACCAGGCCTCAAACATAAAGCAAAAGGATAAGGAAGCAGTTGCAACAGCTTTAGAGATAATTCCTCTGCCAAGGTCACACCTAGTTCCAAAGCTATTTGCTACAAGGACAAGCCCAAATTCAGCAACAAAAAGCCTCCAAACGCCAGAGAGGTTCAAGACAACCACGAGAGAAGGCAAAACAAAGATCACAGTTTTTGCAAGGCCCTCTTTGGGATTCAGAATCCCACACACACAACTCACTTAATCCACACAGCAGCGGAGTTCTCCCCCTTTCGTTAATCGTAGCAGAAGAATATAGCTGGAAACAGAAAGAAGAACTAGAACTAGTTCAATGTCAAAGGACACATGTACATTTCCCTTCTTAGTATTCAGAGTAGTTGTTCTCCAACAAAACAACCTTGGAAGAAAAACCCGGTAACCTGCTGCACCCACATACTCTCACTGTGGATGCAGTTCAGCAAGTTCGAAACTTAACGCTGCTCAACTGCTGGTCACTCCTGCGATGCAGCGTACCTGTCAGTGTGGGCGCCTGCTCCGGAGCTGAAAACCAGCAGATCCCATTTCCTGGAATTTACTTTTCATCAAAGCAAAAAACACAAGACACATCCAGGAGATGATTCATTATTTTATAAAAATAAACACTGCCTCACTACTTTACGTCTTTGAGGTCAGCATTTAGTTCAAGCTGAAAGTTATTTTAAGGAATAAGTATGATAAAGTGAAACTGAAACACTTTAGGGAGATCACTACACTTCTGGAGGTGATCAGAAGCAAAACACAACTCTGAGTATGGCAGATGATGTTACTCACTTTAGCAAATACCGAAAGACACACGTGGTGACACAGAAGTTCTGAAATCACAGGTCCAAGTGAAAAGTGCTAAGAAACTAAATAGGTTCAAGTTGATAATGTGATGAATGGACCTATTAATACATCGGCTGAAATATGCACCTGAAACAGAGCGTGGGCTACTTCCCCTTTGTTCTAGAAACACTTAATGACATGTAATGCAATTCTGCAAGACCCAGCCCTGATGTCATGCATTTTAACAGCAAGACACCATGGACTCCAAGAGGAGAAAAAGTCCCTAATTTACATAAGCTTTTTGAAAATGCAGTCTGCTATGCTCCAGGAGCAGCGCCACTCCATTCTGGCAAGCGGCTCTTCTGAAGAGAAGGCCAAAATATCAATTCTTGCTTATTTAACTGAGGCTAACAAATACTGAGCCCATTTGATTGGCTGCAGAACAATCCTCCCAGCTGCTATCGGGAACTTTCATGATGAGGTTAAAGCTTTACAGAGTTACAAAGGTTAGGAACACTCGCTGGTATCCACGAGCTGACAAAGCTGTCCTCCTCAGCAGAGCTCCCCTCCAGTTTACATTACTTTCAGCAAACATGGATCAAAGATTCTCCTCAAGCAATTCCTCAAAATTCACTATCAAAGCATCTGCCTCATTTTGAAAGGACAGCAAAGAATATTTTTCTTATTGTAACAGCCTAAATTACATTTAACAGATTCAATTAAGCCAACAAAAATTAAAGTGCTCAGACTTTTTTTTAAAACATTCTATTTTAATATTAATTAAAATGATCCTGCAACCAAAGTCTTAACACTGAGCTTGTGACAGATTTCCCAGAGCAGACTGACTCTCTAAAAGGGAATCTAAGTGAAAAATCCAGATGAGAATTTAATAAAACTTGTGAGGTGAGAATCTAAACATTTTCCAGAAGTGGAAAAGTAAGCAGAGGGAAAAAATCTGTAGGTCAGCAAAGCTATGGGAGGTTGGCAAAGAACAGACAGGTAGGGAAATACGCATCTGCGGTGCAGTCAGGCACGTGCCAGCGTAGTTACCTGTCACCTTCTCAAAGCTTATCCAGGCTGTGAAGCAACCCAAAAAAAGAGAGAAAGCTGGTGTCAAACCAAAAGCAAGATGCAGAACTCCTTTGGAATTGACTGTAGGGTATCATGTAACAACAGTTCAGTACTCTGAACATCCCAGGCAATTCTCAAAACACACATTAACTTGAAGAGTCACAAGAGAGTTACTCCCACTGAATGCAGCTTGGTTTTATCATCAGCCAGTACGAGCACCCCAGAACCAGGGGCACCTCCTTCATCCCTCGGAAAAGCAAACGCACAATCATGCCGTATGAAGCTGGTAGCACCCTCTCCGGTGTGGATGGTGTCCATCACTTCTGTGTGAACAGTGACAATCTGGGGGGGTTGCCACCTAGAGGGAAGCAGGAAGCCTCACCTGCTAAAAAAGAGCAATACTCAGTGCTTCACACAGTCCTGGTTTTCTAGCTAGGAAACATCGCTGGCAACAATTAGGGCAGCGTTTCACCAACCTGAAATGCAAAGATTTCAGTTTTCCCAATAAATTTCTAATATGTTGAATTAGGAACAGAACTGAGCAAAACCCAAAGTGGGCACAACAAGCCATTATCAATTACAGTTTTCACAATGCATTTAATAATATTCCCAATGCACCTTCATTATCGATTCTTAACAGCATGCTGGTCCTGACTCCAAGTGAGAAACAAGACCTACACCAAACATGAGTGCACAAAAAAAAGCACGAGCCTTACACTGCTCCCTCACTGCAGCAAGATTTTTGGGTTAAAAGATACTAAAGAAAAACAAAATTCCACTGTGCACACTGTGAAGGAATCGATTCACAATCACCATGTGCACGCTTCAGTTAAGCCTAAAATATAACACTGACAGGTAAAGCAAGTCAGCTAATTCTCCTGAAAGCTTCAGGACTTCTGACACAATCCGGTTCTGGACCTTATTTTTCAGGCAACCCCAAAGATCCTGAGATAAAAGCTGCTGTCTCCTCTCAAGCATCTGACCACAGCGTTTCAGAATGCCTTGTCAAGAGTTCAAGTTCCCTGCCCTGGCAGTGAAAAGGCACCTTCAGAAAGTCTATATTGTCCTCAGGAACTCAAAATTAAACATTATTGATGCTTCTTAAATGAAGATCATAGAAACTAACTCACAACACTATCGGCCGAAGAGAAAGGAGATCAAACAAAGCTACCGAAGTCAGTCAAGTTTGTACTGTGAAAGGATTCACTGAGGGCCCAGCTGTGTGCTGCTTGGCTTCGCAGGCTCCTCGTGCTTCAGCTCCCTTTGAGCAGCCTGAGCCACAACCACCCTGTACCACCGCTGTGGGTTCCAGAATCTGCCTCGCACGCCCGCTGCTCAGAGCGGCCACCTCCGCCTCGCAGGCTCAACTCCTCTCTGCTGCACTCACCCTGGGGTGAGGTTCGCTGCTGGCAGCTCCAGGCCGCAGTCACTGGACTGCACCTCCAATTAGCTCGGACAGATCCTCTTCAAGTTAAATACTGTAAAATCAAGTTCTTAAGACCTGTCATTCTGTGTTCATGACGTGTTTGTTTCCTCTCCATGCAAGTCAAGTAACATTCAGTTCAGAAATGAAGCAATTAGTTTAAGAAAGTGTTTCCCAAACCTTTTTATTTACAGGTTCTTAACGACAGAATATCTGTCCGTATTCACGTAGAAGTGCACACACACACACACGCACCCGCCTTGGACCGGATTCTCCCCTCGCTGCGCTGCGTGGCCGCCCTCCCTCACTTCTTAATTAGCCCAGCAGCTGTTTGCTTTGTACACTTTTTGGACAAAACTTATTCTCGTGTCGGCGGAGCGTCTGTGCTGTGCACCGGCCCGCCCGCCCCCGCGCCCTCCCCGGTGACCTCCACGCCGGGGGACGGGCCGGGACGGGCCGACCGCGCTCCCCGCCGGGCTCCCCCCCACTCCCCGCGCCCCCGGCGCTCCGGAACGGCAAGGCCGCCCCGCCGGCCGAGCCCGCTCCCCCCGCCGCCACAACCCCCTCCCCCAGTCAACTCCGCGTGTTTAATTAACGCGTGTAACACAGACGCCGCGCCCGGGCCCAGCCGAAAGCGCCGGCGCGCAGCCCCGCGATAGCAGGCGGCCGCCCCGCGGGGCTCCGGGCCGAGCCCGCCGCTGCCAGGACCGCTCGGCTCCCCGCCGCCTCCCCGGGCCTCAGCAGGCCCCGCGGGTCCCGCCCGCCGCCGAGCGGGGCCGGCGCGGCGGCCCCGGCGGCCCGTAACCTTCAGGGCAGGCCGCGGCGCGGCGGCTCCCCCGGAAGGTCACCGCGGGGCCTCCCCTCGCCCCACGCCGAGGTCCCGGCNCCCCGGAAGGTCACCGCGGGGCCTCCCCTCGCCCCACGCCGAGGTCCCGGCACCGGCGGAACCTTCCAGAGCGCCGAGCCCCCCCCCCCGCCCGGCGGGCCCGGATTTGCTGTGTCAGCCCCCCTCCCCTCCCCCCCGGCGCGGAGCGGCGTGCGCGGCCTCCCGCCACATGGCCCGGCCCCGCGCCGCC
>RSEF01000032.1:1228860-1255748 GCA_003993805.1 Himantopus leucocephalus
GGGGAGCATCCTTCTCTTAGCCCAGTCCGGACAGAAGTTCGCAGTTGAACAGAAGAGGGTAACTTGGTGATGCAGAATGTTTTCAAGAAAGCGTGAATTTCAGAAAGTGACTCTGCAGTCTGGGTTTCTCTTGCTAGCTGGAAGGGGCGATGGATGCATTTCCCTGAAGTGGGAGATGCGAGTGTGAAGCTGCAGTAAGCTGCGACTGGAGATGTAACGTTGATAAGTAGTTTCAGGGTGTTTCAACATCACAGCAAAAATAGTGTAACTTTTCTTGTTTGCCATGATAGTTCAACCTGTCTGTCTCAGAGAACCATCTAAATCACTATCTTGAAAAAACATGTACTGGCATGGCGTGTCATTCTCTCCATGACATCAGGTGAATTACGGAGTGTTAGAGAAAGTCCCATTCTGCCAGACTACATCCACCGAGAGCGCAGCGTGTTCATCCGTGGGCTGTTGTCTCTCTGGGCAGCAGCAGGGTGCAGCACTGGAGAGGTCCCTCTGGTTCCAGCACCAGCTGGGCACCTCGCAGACCCAGCGCTGCCAGAGACTCACAGCTCACAACATCACTGAGGCTCCGCTCGCTGCAGCCGAATTCTTCTGGACTGAGGGGTTACGGAATCCCGAGTCTTTGCCATGTTTGAGCGTTATATGCTTACGAGGATTTCAGCAACGTGGTCTTTCTGACATTTGATGGACTGTTTCTATCAAGTTGTCTTAAGGTGTTTCCATTTCCAGTGTGACTAGTGGTCAAGCAGACCTGTCCTCAGACTTTGAGAGTTCTGTGACCTGGCGGTGCAAATCAGTTAAAGAAACTGGTGGAAAATGTGAGAAAGAGATCAGCCTGCCTGATGTTAGCACTGTAGGATCAGTTAGCACACTTGCTGCAGGCATTGTGTGACATGAGTGAGACCAGGGATAAAAGAAAAGAGGAAAAAAGGAAAGGCGTTGCCCTACAAGCTTTATTTTTGTCTTATCAGAGAGCTCTTTAAATTAATCTCCCCTCCTTTCCTCCTCCACAAAAGAAAACTAAGTATGCAAAAAAAAAAAATCTTTTTAGTCTTGTTGGCTTCTGTGGTGAAAAGCTGTACAAAATCTCTTCCCGTTTACAGCAGGACAGGGTAGTTAAAACTATTCCTTCAGATAACTGATAGCTATTGCAACATGAGGTTTCCAGCTGCCTCCATGAACAGACGACTTGTTTCAGCTCACAGAGGAAGCGGCTGCCGCGTTAAGAATGAACACCGCAAGAGTGAATGAAAAATGTTTGCATAGGAATTACATCCGCTTAGGTTTCATAACTCAAGCCTTCTTACATAAATGCCAGCACATTTGGTTTAGAAACCAGAACAAGAGAGGGCATATTAGGGCTTCCCAGAGCTCGTGTGTGTATAGGAAATGCAGAGCTTCACGTGAGCATCCTCTTCAGTCACAGCTCACCTCTCACTCCTGTTCTGGCTTACATCTTATCTCGTACCCCTTTCGTTGCGGCTATTGTTTTATCAAGGGCACTGCCTCAATAGCATCTGCAGAGGAAATTATAATTTTAATCTGATGCCTTTTTTTAAGTCAGTTGATAGAGAAGATCCTGAATGATCAGCACTTAGTGGCACTCGTGCACAGGGAGCACCTGAATGGTGCCTTAGTATTGAATCACTTTGTGAAACAACTTTTCTGCTCACATAATTCGTATTGCCTGACACTGTACTTTCTTCTGAGCAGGTATTTGTGGTGACAAGATGGAGCCTTCCCCATTTAATAGAAGACAATGGACTTCACAGTCTTTGAAAATCACTGCGAAAGAGCTTTCTCTAGTCAACAAGAATAAGTCATCAGCTCTCGCGGAGAGGTTCTCCAAGTAAGTGCCGTGAGGCTGCTGAGTGCGAGCTGTGTGTAGGCTGCAGCTGGTACCTTGAACAATGGCTGCTTCACCGACAGTTGCTTTGCTGCTTAAAAATAGCACAGCTCTGTAGGCACTGAAGTTTCTGGTTTAATATGTGCTAGGCAAAAGTTTTGCTAGTTGCTGACACTATATTGTTTCAGCAGTCAGAATTATAACCTCTTCTTTCTGCTGTCAGAAAACAAAGTGGAATGTTTTCTGTTAAACTACAAACTGCAATTTGTTTTTGAGGGCAGAGTATTGGAATGTAGGCGGCTATTGCCATTAGGGTTTTACTTCATCAGAAACAGTCTTTAACTGCTTAAGCACAAACTACATAGGTTTCTCTGTTAGCATGGCGTTTCCTGCCTGGTGCTGTAAGTAGCAGTAATGCTTTATCAGTTAATTGGAGACCAGTTAGAAATGGTAGTTAGACCAGTTAGAAACGGCTGCGGGTGATAGGTGTAACCCTCTAGGAAGAGTTCCGTCAGAGAATGTCACAGTAGCTGTGTTTTTCACCGATGTCTCCTTCCAGATGTCTCACCAAACTTGTGTAGAAAAGGAATATCGCCCTTCCCTTTTCTCCGAAAGATGGATGGTGGGTTACAGTCAAATCATAAAATAATACTTTATGCACTGTGAAAGCTGAGTGGTGGTAGCCTATAGATGTTTTCTGGAAAAGCTTTTATTTCCTTAAAGAAATATATAGGCTAAATCTTGGATTTTCAATGGGATTTGGGCACCCAAGTCTCCTAGGTTATTGCATTAATAGCACAGCAAGGTTCTGGAGTATTTAAATCTTGAGCATGGGAGAAACTTTATGGAGTCTATAGGGGAAGGATAATTGCAATCTGGACTTCACGCAAGCATAGCTCTTTAAGTTACTCTTTAAGTACTCTGTCCTAGGGAGAAGCTGCTTGCTTTGACCGCTCTTTTTAAGGTAATTTATTCACTCATTGAAGCTTGATTACAGAATCTGGTCATCTTGCTAAATGTTGATAATCCTTTGAAAAGGGCTTACTGGAAGTAATCCAAACTGCTGTTCCTTAATCAGGTAGGGTCCCTTGACATAAGCAGTGTCAGTTTCTTGGAAAAACACAGTCCTACTTACTGGCTTTGCCAACACTGACACACACAGTGAGGAGTGTAATTTTTCTAAATTGCTGTCACCTAAATATTTGTATGTGAAAACATTTTTTTTTCATTCAATATAGTGTTAGATTGACAGTTTTGTCAGGTCAGAGACATGCAAATTGCAACAGCAGAGACTTAAAGAGTGCGCTGTGGTGGGCTGACGTACAGGGTGCGTGCTGCCTGGGACCCTGCAATCCTTGTGTGTTTTCCAGTGTGGTGTTTGACTATCATCCCCACATCTCTCTCTGTTGCCGCTTCCCGTATTGGTCTCTCTTCATCCGTAAACTTACTGTCTCAGTATGTCTCATTCAAATTTTGGAACCTTTATAGTACAGAGACGCAGGTTAATATGTTTCCATTGATTAAAGAGGGCCAGCTACGCTCCTTTAACAGATTTCAGTCTGTACAGTAAATGCAGCTGGTAGAGCAGAAATACATAAGGGTGCAATTTGTCTACTCTCTAGTGTAACAAGGGGAGCAGTCTACATAGGAGCACGCCATTCACAGCAGCAAAAAAATCAATTGTTATAAAGAAAAAATGAGTAGTAGAGCAGGTTTCTGCGTGTAAGGTTTTGGTTTTTTTTCTTAGAAGGAACTAAGTCTGTGATACACATTAGTTATTGGTTTGATACCAGCAATTATTTAAAGTCTGAAGCTGATGACTAATGCCAAAACTTGTCACATCTGACTAATTTGTGCATTTCAAAAGTGAAGCGTGATCACCTTGCGCAGCGTACTAATCAGCACGGTCTGTGTGCTCCTAGCTCTGGATGTACTTATGCCCAGTGGAGTGGTGTGCAGATTGCTGGGAGTTTTCTCTAGCTTCTTAAAGGACTTTGATTCATGATCCAGGGTGGCTTATCTTCAGAGGGCTGTGATTACTGTTTCCACTGCGGGGATGGTTCAGCTGCTTGTGAAGCAACTGCTGAATTGGTGCAGTTTACAACCCAGCATAGTAAAATAAACTGGCACTTATGTAGATTTTCTGCGTATGCCAAGCTGTAATTTGTTACAGTTCAGCAGCTGCTGTATAAATAGCTGAGTTATTCCTGCAAGGGGGCACAGCAGACAGCTGGGTGGTGGAAACAATACAGCTATTCCAAGGTAAACTGTCTACATTTGAGAATCAGAGTGCTTAGGTAATGAAAAATATTAACGTATGCTATTATTGTACATTGAATGACTTAAAATGTTTATATCACTTTGTATTGTTCTGATACTATTTTCTACTATTTTTCCAGCCTTTGACTTTGTTTGATAGGTTTGTGAAGTGCACAGAATCCTTGGGGGGGAGGAGGGGGAAATCTCAGCTGTCTTCAAGAGCATTCAGTATTTTGTTTAAAAACGGGTTGGGTTTTTTTTTTCTCTCTCTTTCCTCCTTCTGAAAGGTACCAGAAAGCAGCTGAAGAAGCCACTGCTGAGAAAAAAAGAAGTGTAAGTATTTGTTTCCTAGGCAATAAGCAACAGCCGGCAATCAGAACGGATCACCTACATGCAGTGTTTCTGTGACAGTTGATTTTTGGAATATCAGAGTTGCTGCCATGTGTCCTACAGAAAACTTGGCATAGACGTAGTGTTTGCTTTTGACTCATTCCCCCTACCCTTTCCCAGTGTGAATGAAAGGAAAGAAAATCAAGCGCCTTGCCCAGAGCTATATGTTGAATCACCAATTCGCTCCTAAGCAAAAGGCAAAACGCGTTAACCACAACACGTGAATATCCTCCTCTTTGTTCTTAGCTGTAGGCAGTTGTGTGGTACCTTTTCCTTTCTTAATGAAATTAAAAAGTCTGCTTAAAAGAAGCTGCCAGCCTCTCTGAAATCTAACGTGTATGTCTTTGATAGCTGTAGACTCCATTAAGGGGGGAACTTCTCTGAAGTGGCTTCCAGGGTTCAAAATGCCGCTGGATGAGCGAGAGCCATCCTTCTGGGCTGTGCTGCAGTCTCGCATTCCCTCCTGTAAACTACATTGCACTTACTGTTCTGGGGTCAGGGGACCCTGGCTGAAATACCGGGCACCAAGATTGCAGGTCTTTCTATGAGCAGATCCTCAATTTAATTTTTATTTAAAAAGACTGGCAATATTTTCAGGATATATGGGTAAGTCTTTGTTAGAGCTTGCTGCTTTGATCTCTCGGGGAGTCATTCTTTTTCTGTTCGGGATATAGGCGTGATAAAATAAGCATTCTAAAAATTACTCTCCAGTCTTAAATTTTCTTCATTGCTTGTGTGATCAGGGAACAGGCAAGTCCCAGGCAAGAATGACTTGTTTTATGAAGTACGCCAGGACTCCATAGGTGTCACGTCCAGAGGTGTTCCTGTGGAAACCTGCGCAATTTTCAGTACATTACAACGTTTGCCTTATAACTTTAGTACTTTCTTTTAAACAGTCAGCAAGCAAGCTGATCTTTTTTGAAGTCTAGTTGGATTCAAGTTAATTTGCAAAGCAGTGTTCAAAATGTGACCAGAAGAGTAATAGGGTGAGAGACTTAAATCCTAATATAGCTGCTAATCCTGTTTAATTCCCGTAAGCCTTGCAGACCTGTTCCACTTGCGATGAGTTTGATACATAGTGGTCTCCATAAGGGAGAGGCAGCATGAATGCAATGGTGGCAGGTATTCGATTTGAATGAATCAAACGTGGGCTTCTCTGTTACTCTGGGGAGACGGAACTGCTTGTAAGCAAAACTAATCCGAAAAGTGCCTGAATACGAAGAGTACTACTGCTCCACGTACTGCCATTGAGCTCGCAGTGGCAAGGCAGCACTTGTGACTTGTGTGCGTGCATCCTGCCGAGAGCTTTCAATGCGTTGAGCAAAATAGAAAGAAAATTCCGGCAAATGATCTGGTATTTATAAACGGGAGCAAAAAGACATTTTTTGTCAGTGCTTAGCTTGAGCCTTATGCTGCGTGGTATAAAATACTGAAGACAGATCTCTTGTGACCGAACCGCTACTGTTCGCTGATAGTAGAAATATATAACTCCAGCAAAGTAGTGGTTTCTGAAAGCTAATCCGTAGACTTTTGGAAGGCCTACTAATTGTTGTCCTCTGAACCAGCTGGAAGACATGGCGGTGTTGGCGCACCACCCGTCTCTCAAATGGCTGCTTTTGCTGTTGTTTGCTTGTTCCAGGACTAGAGACCCTTGTTGTGTGGATTTTGGTCCCTTTCCCTTCACGTGTGGATTGAAGCCTTTTGTGTGTCATTTAACTCATTAGAGCTTGGCTCCCTTTTTCCTTATAAGGCCATCCTGTTTGCTCACTTCCTGCTTTAGCTCCTGACTTTTCTCTTCTCCCCCCTCCTTCCTTCCCTGTCCTGGATGCTTTCTCCATGTGGCACAGTTGTAACTATTCACAGCTGTCTGAAAAAGCAGAGAGCCGAGATCAGTACTGAGCCTTTAACTTCCTTTCGCATAGAAAGGAAGTGATTTAGTGCTTCATCAGGCGCATAACTGGAATTAACTTCTTGTTCTTTGTAGAACGCAGAAAATCTTCCCCCTCATTTTAAAAGGGGGAATCTGAGCATACTGAAGAAGAAGTGGGAGAATCCGGAGCTGGGAAGGGAGCCTCGGAAGGAAACGCTCCGGAGCAGCGGCGCTGAGGTTGGGCAGAAGGTCGCCAGCCCCGGGCTGGGAGCCGGGAGCAGCCCCACTCCTGCCCCGGCCGCCGAGCAGAGCCCGGGGGCTGCTGCTGCCTCTGCGGCGGAGGCCCCTTCGGGCACCCCTGGCCAGCTGCAGTGTCCTGGTGGTGACAGCAGAAAGGCGAAAATGGAAAACTGTCTGCGAGAGTCCAGAGAAGAGGAAAAGCCTGAAGCCAGTGAAAACACGGAGTCTTCGGGGAAGATCGAGAAATACAGCGTTCCGCTGAACAAACTCAAGATGATGTTTGAAAAGGGTGAAGCGGCTCAGCCCAAGGTAAGGATCTGTCCCTTCAAATCGTAAGAGAAACTAAAACTCTGCTGCCTCTTGGGCATCAGGAGAAGTCCCCGGAGGGAGTGGCTCCGAACTATTGACTCTGCAAATAATTGTATTCATTGCTTTAGTTGAAACATAAGGTAGCTGGTGTTAATGACTTGTTTGAGCTATACAGATACTTGCAGAGTGCTTGGAGTTGTGGCTGTTGGTGCTCATTGGAGATGAAAAGTGAATTTGCTTGTGAAAGGGGTACAATTTAAGAGAGAAAAATAAGTATGGAATTTATTAAGATATTTTTTAAAGCAAGTTGGGGTTGTTTATATCTTGTCTGAAGATTAAAAAGAGTTACATGAACATGAATTTTGTAAAATATATATATGCTTATATATATATATGAAAGAAAAAGTAACTGTTTGGAATGAGCTCAACAATCTCGGGCGGTTGCAGTTGAGATGGAAGTACTGCCCAGAGTTAAGAACGTTTTTTTATGTACATCTCAGTATGTGAGTCACACATATGCACATATAGAGAAAGATATATATGTAGTGTGAAATACTCCCATCTTTTCCTTGCTGTTATCTCATTTTTGTAACTTAACAAATGTTTCTTATTGAAAAAAAAAAAAATCCTCACGAGGAAAAATAAGCAGAGATAGCCAGACAAGCTCCTGCCTTCACTAGTTTTGACTTGCAAATGCACAGGGCTTGCATTTTTCCTACAACTGCTCATGAAATCTGATCCTGCATGTGGACTGCAGACTCTGTGTCCCCGGGGAGAATTGCTTAACTAGAAAATGAGTTGCATATGCTAGTGACTTGCAACATAGTCCTGAGGCCTTGATGCTGGTGGATTTTCCAGTTTTCTCATAGTTTCCTATACTTTTGGCTTTGTTTTACTGCGGGTGGTTTTCTTGCAGTAATAAGTAAAACAACTTTTGTACAAAAGTTGTTTAAATACATAACAATTAAGGGCTTCAGAGGAGCACCTCTGTGTTAAAGTGAGTTTTGGGGCTGTATGTAGTAATTTCACAATTTAGATTTTTGTAGTCTTTGTCACTGTGTGAGAGCTGCCCACACTCCCCGGTCCACGGGAAGGGCGGGCTGTGGAGGGTGATCTCCTGATAGCATTCCTCGGAACTCTTGCTGCAGGATTAATCAGCCGGGATTCCACAGGAAAGTACCGTTTTGCAGATGGGCTTCAAGTGACTTTATCTTAGCCTGGGGAATCAACTGTTTCGGAGCTGACTGAATCTGGAACTATTTCTGTCAAACTTAGTAATTCAAATATTGTTGAAAACCGACTGGCCACAGTAAATACCATCCAGTAGGTGTGAAACTATTCAGGTTAGGTTCAAATTATGTTCTTATTCCAAGTTCGTCCGGTTACTTTTTAATTTTAGAAGGGAAAAGCCACGAAGTACTCTACAGTTTAAGTGTGTGTGTGTGGGGGGTGTCTTTGTAATTAGAAAGCACTGTTGTAAGATTTCTGGTTCTGGGAATTTACCCGAGGACCGGAGGAGGATGTCGTGCGCTCATGTGCAGTGAAGATGGTTAGGGCTGTGGGGACACGGATCTTTTTCACTAAGGTAGGAAGCAACTACAGCAATGGGGCAGGTTTGGCCAACTGCAAGCTCTGCAATTGCCTCTTCCATTTATGCTTTCCCTGAACTCTGTCCTTTGATAAATCCTGGATTAAGTGCAAGCAAGGCTTCACAGAATCATTTAGGTTGGAAAAGACCTTTAAGATCATCAAGTCCAACCATAAAATCAGCTGAGAGATGGCAATTTTCCTTGGTATTTACTTAATTCTTAAGGTATAAGTGCTGTCAGAGCTTTGCTGACAAAACATCTGTATAAACTGAGTAGCAACATGGCTGCAACTTCACAGCAGTAAAGATAAAACGACATGCCTGGTTGCTGGGCAAGCCTGTGGCAAGAATCCAGATTAGAGCCTGGATTCCTGACTCAATCACCCACTCTAAGCAAACCTCTTTTTCAGGGTTATAAGCAAAACCTCCTAGTTTACTCATTCAGATCTTGCTCTGTCTTCTGCAATTTAGATACAAAGCAGATCTTCTGTATTGCATCTTCATGGAGAAAAACGCTCTAACCACATTAGAGGCAGGCGTGTCGGTCTAGATTGGTTCAGCACTAAGCAAAGACTGAACATCAGGTCTTTTATCAGTTTCAAAGAATTCTTCCTGTAAGTGATAGCAAAAGTACACACAAGGAAGATGAGAAGAAAAGAAAGAGCAAGCAGATCTCCAGTACCTCTTAAAAAGTTGTCTCCAGGTTGGTTTGTGTTTTTTCCTTTAAGGCAAAAGCTGACTGTCTTGTGTAGCGAACCTTATGTGCCAGGTCACATTTGACACAGTTAGTATATAATGAAATAGGTGTAACTTTTATTTGGTCTTTTGCCCAAGAACTCTTTGTGCCCCAGGCGAAATGCTGTTAACTCTGTTTGTGGTACCTCTGCACTCGCCTCTTTTGTCTTGGAACCTCGGGGCTTTCCAGACACGAGGAATATTTTATCTCCTTTGCAAGCAGCAGGAGCTGTGGCATGGGAATGGTGGCCCAGCCGGGACTCTAAAGGGAACTGAGTGGCATATGCGTAAGGTTGGGAGCCAGGGATGCCTTCATGCGAAAGGTGTTACCTTCCACGAGCCATAATCACCCTAATTACTTGTGGTTGGTCAGTCTATTGATTCTAATGGGGGAAGTCCCTCATCTTCCCTTGGTTAAACATTTTTCCCCTATTACTCTGCTTTTTATTCCACAATATAAAACTGTTGCTATAAAATCTACACTACATTGACTTTATATTTGTGGGTTTTATTACTAAGACATGTACAGAAATATCTCTGAACTCTAATTAAAGCTTTTTTATTTTGGTGTTTTGGATTTTTACTCTCAAGACATAGGATAATTGTGTTATATAGCTTCTCTACAGAAAAGTTCTTCAGGTGAGATTGTCATACCTGTAGATATCTGAGGTGGCAAAGAGGACAGGAGGAGAGGAGCTGGCAGGGTTGTGGAGGTGATTCAGTTGACAGTTGAGTACTCATTAACTCAGCCTGTTTCAGCCGGCCATGAGATGGCTGCCTCTGATAACTGAACTTTTCCTGCTGCTGTGGATTCCACAGCAAGGTGGTACAAGGGGGGAAAAGCTCTTTGCTCTTAAGTCAGAGCTCACCAGCCTTCATGAAGGTCCTGCCGAGTCAAGCAGAAGCGTCTGTTTGTGATTAACATGGAATCCTTCACTGCTGGTAAAACTATGAAGGGTTTTGGTTACTTGGAAGAAAACCTTGATTTTGTGCATGCATCTAGGTAAGGTGTTGGACCCCGATCCAGAATTCCTGGTGGTGGGCACTGACTCAACACTTGTCATCATTGTTTGACAACACGCTGGCCCTTTGCTAACTCTTATTTACAGGTTCAATTTGTTTAATAATTAATTTTAGCCATAATTGAGAATGCTTTGTCTTCTCAATGGGAGGACAATTCAGCATGACGTTACTGGAGAAAGACTACAGTGGAAATAAATGAAATGAGATTCTGAAATAAAGGAGGATCAGAAGAGGGAACCCGAGCAAGTTTCCAATCTTGACTTCTGTCTTTTTCTCCTGAAAAGTGCTGATGGTTTCTTTCAGTGAGGTTGGAATCCCAGATGCTGGATCTAAATTACTTGAATTAAAACCTTTGTTTCCTCGTGGTAGAAACTTCCTTATGCACTCTGCTGCCAGTTAAACTTCCCGTCTGTCTATACTGCAAACTTGTTTTTTCATTCGTAGCTTTGTCACCCCTGCTGTGTGCAAGAAAATGTGTGTGGTGCCATATTATTACACCACCCCTCCCCCCAAAAAAACAACACACCAAACAAACAAAAAACCCCACAAAAAAGCCAAACTCAGGGCAGTAATAAAAAAGTCAGGGGTTTCAAGCGGGCTAATAAACGTGTTTTCTCTTCTGCATCCTCAGAGGATCTTGTCTTCAAGTGTATTCTGCCTATAATGATCTTCTTTGTATATTAGTCAAATGCTAGACCCTTTGAACGACAAATTTCTGAGTTGTACAAACTTCAGAGTTGTGGGCTGAAGGTGACATTAAAGCGGACATAGGCTGAATCAGAATCATCTAAGGGTAGTTTGCACAGAATGAGGAATCTACAAGTCGTTACAAGTGTGCAGACACTCCCAAACTGAACCTATCAACACTCAATGGAGGGAAAAGACTTGTCATAGCTAAGCTCTTTTCCAGTAAAAAAAGTTACCAAAGTCTTAAACCACAGAAATAGAAAATATTTCCTATGCTAATGGAAAAAGAGGTTTTCCAGATGCATTTTCCTTTCCTGGTAAAGTTGCTGTTTTGTATGCCAAAGCAGCCTGATTTTTCACAGTGATTATCTTACAGTGCAGTTCTGTTAAAATAAAACTTCGGAATTTCCTTCAGTTTGGTGACCAGCAAATAAGAAACTGGTTGGAAACTGGGGGGTGGGGTAGGGGAGAATGTGTGGTTGGAGCATCTTGCCAAAGCTGCCTTTTTCCCTACATTAGCCTCCATCTTAATTTCCAACTGGCTCTGTGATTTAACCCTTCCTAGGGAAGGAACAAAGATCTGTCACCTTCTAGTATTTTATAGGTTGACTTTCAGCTGTGAAAACATCCTATCTTGATGAAGGCAAATTAACCTCTGCACTTCATGAGTGTTTATCACAGCTGCTGCAATTTCTTTTAACAAATTATTTTATTTGGAGGGTTGGTCTCAACAAATGAGTATCAGATCTGACCGAGGCAGCCAGAGCATCTGTGTGGTACTGCTACAACACGCCCTGTCCAGCACTGCAGCCCTGCAGATAGTGATTATCCTGGATATCTGAGAATATTTATCTCTAGCACTGTCCTGCTTAAGCTTCAGCCTTATCAGACCTAATTAGGGAATTATTTGGTACCAAGTGCATGAGCAATCCAAATCAAAACAAGTAGCTTTAGAAAACTTTTATTACAATGGTGTTTATTCTTCTTTCTGTTGCTGAAAATCAACACAAATTTTTGATAGCTTGCTCCTTTCATGCTTTTTCTGTTTTTAAATTTCATAAAATGACCTTGGACATCAGCTTCAAAAGAAATTGTATGAAATGCAAAAGTCTTGAGTGAAGTTTTGTATTTGCAGTGGTAAATGCCTAAAAATCTGATCTTTGTGGTTCTCTGACTTTTCAACAAAGCTAACTAGTCAAAGGGCATCTACTGACCTCTTCAAGAAAGAGTTTTCCAGGTGACAGAGGGTCAGGTATTCTGTGATCAAACTTTATATTGGTTAAATAAGATGTCACCTGCTAGACTTGTTTATTCCAGTAAAGCAGATTTGCTAGTGACACCTGTGCCTCTTAAAGGATTACATGCAACCATCTTTGTTTGCCCAGGCAGCTGATAGGTGGGTCTTGTCTTTAACAGGTCCTTAGAGACCAGAGGAAGACAGCAGTCGGTAGGAGGATTTCTGAAAACAGCCTGTCTTCGGAGGACTTTGATGTTGGCCAAGGAGAAAAGAGCCATAGTACATCAGGTTGGTAAACCTCATGGTTTGGGTTTTGTGGGTTTTTTTTTAGTTTATAAAATAAAACTACTGTATACCATAGAATGGAATTAACTTTTACCTTTCAGGAATGGAAGGAAGTGCAGCCATCTTCCATCTGTAAGGTCCACGCGAGTA
Source organism: Himantopus leucocephalus (assembly GCA_003993805.1). Lineage (NCBI taxonomy): Eukaryota > Metazoa > Chordata > Aves > Charadriiformes > Recurvirostridae > Himantopus > Himantopus leucocephalus. Next base: position 1,241,492 of record RSEF01000032.1, read on the forward strand.
TCGCATTTAATGACTTTATGCTGTGAATTTTAAACCATTATACCCTTAAGCACGGGAAACTGAGACACAGGAGATAACTAGCAAGTTAAATAATAGAACCTGTTTTTTCCCTGTATCTTATTCCTAGGACAATCCTGGAACTACTTTTAATAGTCAGACTCATTTAGAAAGTAGTGAGCAGGTAGACAAGACAATATGGCTTCTTGCTTTAATTCTTATCCCTCCTACCTTGTCCCGACGTGGATAACTACAGCTCCCCTTATGACTTGTGCAAAATCAGGTATTTTTCATATGTTTGGAGACTCTTTTCTAACAAAGCATTTACAATCTTTTGTGGTTTCAGCCTATGGCTACTATTATATCTCACTACTAAGTGATGCACATTGTGTCCTTATTTGAGCAATACTGGAGAGAATGGGAAGAACTACATTTGTTTATTGTCCCCAAGAGGGACCTTAATGATTCATACAACTTTTAGTCAGTCATTCCAGGCTGCTAGCTAGTGAAAGGTCATTTTTTTAATCATTCTTTATTGAACAATTAAGCTATTACCGAAGACCCGACCATTATACGAGGAAGTTAGATAGCAGAGCAGTCACGGGAGCTGGGTCTTTAACCTATTTGGCTAACATCTGACAGCAGAAGTGAAAGATGTATGGCAAGTAATGGGGCATAGTTCTGAGAGTCAGGAGATCTGCGCCTACGCAGAGACTTAAGCTCCCAAATGTTTCCCTCCTCTTGAGAGGAGGGAATGCTTCAAATGATCCTGTGAGACTAAACTGAATTATCTCATAACGTTTGTTCTTGAGATCCTCATCTGTAACGTATCATGTGATAAATTATTTTTGTGGAGAAGGTGGAAGTGGCAGGCGAGACACCTTCCTCGTTTCCCCTGTTTTCCCCCAAAGACTTTGACAACTATACAGGAATGATGCATACTTCCATTTAGCTACTGTAGCAGCTGCTTTCATTTGACAATAACAGCAAAACAATCTTCGATGTTAAAACCGTTTGCTCTCGTTACTTCTGATGCTGCACCTGGTGAACGCACTACCTCTGAAACTAGCTGGATTAATTACGAGATTTGGAGCATAAACCTTTGACTGAAGCATTTCTGTGCTTTTCAGATCTGGAATTTCTGTGGTCGTGGGAGCGGTGAAGGGATGGGATTTGTAAATCTTTCTGCAGATGGGTCTACTGGTATTCCGGAAGGTTACCCTTCATTCATGTAGTTCTTTTTCCAGGGCATCTTGTAGACACTAGTCCAGCACTCAGCCCAGATAAGGCGGAGACCAAGAAAAGCCTGGAGATGCCTCGCTTCACAGAAACTTCAATAAAGGATAGGCTGGCGAAGTACCAGGCAGCTGTGTCTAAGCAGGGCAGTTCCACAGGCCTCGTTACTATGGTAAGTCTGTTCTTTGGCTTGTGTAGAAGGGAATTTTTGTCCCAACCTGAGACTGGAAAGAAGATCTTACGGAAACCAGGCTTTTTGAAAATAATGCCATCTTTTTTTGAAAATAACTTGGTGCCCAAAGGAGTAATTTCTAATGAAGAGTTGCCTCGACATATTGCAGGAAGAAATAACTATTTGCATCTTCCTGGAATAATCTTAAAAGTTCTCCAAGGAATTAATTGCTGGCACCATGACTGAGGCCCTTCTGAAACATAGCTGGCATTCTTTTTCTTTCTGCATTTCTGTAGCTCTCTGCATGTTTGTTTGGTTGGTTGTTTTTTAAAAACCAAACTCAATTCTGTATTGTACATTAGCTATAAGCTAGGGGAAACTGAGGCACAGTAAGATGGAGCGACTTTCAGTGTCATACAGTGCATAGAACCTGGATGTCCTGGCCTGCAGCTCTGGGATCTCCCGTCAGTTTTTGTCCCTTTTGCTTTTCACCTCCCTTCAAGTTTTCTCACTCATTATCTAAATCCAATTAGACTCTCGCAGTGAATGAACCCATGCCAATTTTGCAGATATTTGATCAGGAAATGAGCAATTAATGATTCATGGTGAAGTGTTGCAGCTGAAGAGAGTGCAAGAATCTACGCTTTTGTTAAAAAGCGCTTAAGTACATTTGCTGGAACTGTCTGATACTTTTGCTTAATGATGGGGACTTTTATTGCTTAAGTATGCCTTTTATTAGCCATAGTAATAAACTTTAAGAGGACAGGCCTTTTTTAAGTTAGGAAACTTGCACTGGAAATAAAAGCCAAAAATGATGGTTCTAAGTTTTGGAAGAGTGCTTGCTTGCAGGGTATTTTTGTAGAGAGGTGAAAGTCTCTACCCAGCTGAAATGATTTCTGAATTTCATATGCAGTGTGGGTCTAATTCACAGGCCCTCGGGAGCAAAGTCGAGTAAATGTCACTGCATGAATGGAAAGTAATTGCAGCCAGTGCAACAAATCTGATTAACTGCTAATTGCTGATTTCTGCATCCTGTTTCTTGCCTGGATTCAGTTTGCTAGATTGCCTTTTCCAGTTTGTGGCTCAGTGGTAGCTGATGCACTAAATTATGTCCTAATGGCAAGAGATTTAGCATAGCTGTCTCTTGACACTCCTGTTTGCACATCCCCAAGGCTCTCAGCTTGAGTGTCAGTCCAGCCCGATGCTCTTAGGATGTCCCATTTGGCAGGATCTCTTTCCAGATTTGGCCTGGCACATCGACAAGGGCAGCACATGAGATGGAGCAAACAAGGGGTTCCGAGGCCAATGTTTGCAGTGCTTCTGTGTTCCAGTAGCAGCCATAACCCTTGGATCTTCTCCTTCCCCGCTGACAAAGCAACTAGGGCTCTTTTGATATGGTAGTGTGGTATTTGTACTTCCCTTCTTTTAAAATGTATCACATCTGTGCTACAAAGGAAAGCCATAATCTCTCTTGGGAGCAACTATTTTGAGGGCATTGTGGTGTAATTAGGCCTGGATTGAAACTGATAGACACTTTTACAGGTGGTTAGAGTAAGGGTGAGAAGCAATCATTTCTATAGCATTGCAAGTGATAGGGGAGGGAGAGGCGGTGGACAGCATATTTAGAGATCTATGTGTTAAAATTCTAACATTTAATTACATTCCTATTAGATGTGGTTGGTTTTGTGCAGACTTGTTTACAAAATCCGGTAAGATGCTGATGCTGGCATTTGGCTGTTTCTCTTTTCACAATACAGAGAAGATGCCTTGTGAAAGGCACGAGTCTTTCTCCAATTATCTTGTATCCTGTGGCAATGAAAGAAACACGAGGTTTCACTGGATTTTATTTTTTTAAGTCTGAAAGATTCTTTTGTGAAAATCTTAAACAAGTCAGTTTGTCAAGAAAAATCTCAGTAAATAACAGACTTAGGTTTTTGACTAAGCAAGGGTAGGATTTGCTTTTATGTCGAATTGTATTTTTCAGTTACTTTAGATAGTGCTTGTCTTCAAATACTTGTAATTTCAAATGAAAGCTTAACATTTCTGGAGAAGGAAGATGTGGATTGAGCAGGGGAAATGAGAGTTGATTCTAAACTGGAATCTGGAAGTAGAGAAAAGGGGTTGTCTATAAAAATACTGGCATTACCTCTATAGAGTATAGTAAAATTCTACAGCCCTATATTTTTCTTCATTAGAATGTATCACTTATGAAGTTTATATGGATTTTTATGCCCCTTCCTTTAATTATCACTGTATATACTAGGAAAAAAGTTTAAAAAAGATTTTATGAAAAACAGAAAGCAAGTACTTTGCTAGGGGAAAAGAACCTGTCAACTTTCAAGTGCTTTATTCTATAGAATGAGATTCAAGCCAGTGAGAATGAACTCAAGAATTACAAATCTGAGCAGAAGGAGAATATGCCACCAAGTCTTGAGGACTCCATTTCCTGTCAGGATGGGGAGAAGGTAAGATGCTCATGCTGGTGAAGATCAAGGACTTCACTTTAAGTGGAACTAGTTGTAGAAGCACAGCTGATGGACTTGTTCCACATGCCATCTAGAAATTGAATATGAGCAGCTGATACACATTATTTACATGCTGCGGAACTCCTGGGTTTCTTTTATTTATTTATTTATTTAGACTGTATTGAAATTATAAGCTAGCAAGTCTCTGTGGAAGACTTTTAAGCAGTTGTAGAGAATACCTAGAGACAAATTTTAAGTTTTCTTGGAGAGTTCACCTGCCTTCTCAGTAAGGACATGACTGTAGTGTGCCAGAATCCTTCAATATCGTACTCAATGGCTTCAGTAGCTGAGTAGGTCTGAAACGTCTGGTGGTTTTGTGGGGGTTTTGGAAGCCACCTAAGCTTTTTTGTGTCATGTTCCCTAACTATAAAAAGGTGATTCACAGCTAGGTATTTGTTTTGTTTGGGGGTGGGGTGTGTGTGGGGGTGGGTTGTTGGTTTGTTTTTAATAAAACAAAAAAGAAGCCACTGCAAAAAAACAACATGAGAAGCTTTGTGTGATGCAAGTAAAAGGAGTTTGTCACTGTTTCTTCTGCATTTAGTGGCTAAATTTTGATGAAGGTAACTGAGAATGCCAGTTTGGGTTTGTCCTGGTTTTGAGCTTCAGCTGTAAATTGAGACTAAATTGCTCTGTGAATTAGAGATAATAAAGCACGCTCAGGCATTTGTATACTAAACTGGGGACAGCAGACAGGATAAAAGTAGCTGAATAATAATTGGGGTACTGTGTATTCCAGCCATTCTGAACACGTGGCAGCCTAATGCCAGGAGGGCTTTTAGAGCTTTCCAGCCTTCCTTGGGCAAGGGGCCAATTGTTGCTTTCAGCTGTTCCTCACTGACAGCTGAGCAGCTTCATGTTCAACTGGTCCAGGCTGCTTTTTGCTAAAAGGTGAGTTAATTAAAAGGACACCTGTTAAATCAGAATACATCCCTATTGTTGAACGGAAGATTTGAATAAAATTCCTTCTATTCAACTGTAATTGGGAAGTTACTTGTTGAGGTGTCCAGGTGCAATAAAGAACCTGAATAGAACATTGTTTCAGAGCCAGGATTGTCCTTCTGAAATGACACGACAAACTTTGGAAATAAGCCTAATTAAAGCTACTAGTAGTAAATGGTAGAAAAGGGAATCCTCTGGCAAAAAGGAAACAAAAGAAACTTGCTAACCTTCTCTGTCATTTTTTCACACTGAATCCGTGAAAGTTTTAGTAGCCAGACGTGTGTGACACTAACAGCCACAGAACATGCTGATGCGCTTCCCAGGATACTAGTGTTACAGTTATTTTTTTCAATAGACCAGAGTATGTTAACATATATAACTTGCTTCCTCATTAATTTGCAAACTTCAGTTGCTTGCAATGGACCTTTCAACCATTAAAGTGAATTAGTGATCATTTGCAGTTAATCTTGTTACAGTACTTTAGTGTCTCAGTGCAGCTACTTACAACTATTTGATTTAATAGCAATAGTGCCAAGTTTAATAAGGAAATACACATCAAGAGCTTTATCTGTAATGTGTTTAGTATCTGAAACTGGTTTATATCCAACTCTTTAGAAAAAGAATTGTGGGGTTTTTTTAAATATGAATCTGTTTCTGAAGGAGGATGAACAAGATAGGTCCAGGCATGTTTGTCCCAACCTGGGAACAGCAGACTAGTTCTACAAAAGCTTTTTTAAAAATTCAGCTGTTCTTTCTTTTTTCTTTTTCTTTTTTTCAAAAGTGCTGTCTTTGCTGACATGTTTAAATGTCATAGATTTGTCAAATGTTGGAGGGAGCCATGAGATTTCCAGTCAATGTGTACTGCTTGGTGTCAAGGGATTTCTAAGTAAAAAAACCTGGGAGGTATGGCAACGAAATCCACAAAGATTTCAAGACTAATAAATACAGGTGTACAAGTTTCAGGTGTTTGGGAAAACAAAAATACCATGTTTGTGTGGGTGAACACTATGGCAGATGATCTGAATATTGCAAGAGCTGTAAAATTATGAGGTTATCTACCTTGTAGCAAGGACTAACATTCTTGGCAGTCAGCTGGACTGTTGCCTTGTGTCTTACAAAACAAAAAGTAGCTTCATGTGCACCTCACTGTGGCCAGTCTCTTCCTGTTTAAGTGCTTACAGTGTCAAACTGCCCGTTGTGTTACTCAGGCCATGATTATTCAGACTTCTGAAGGTCAAAGGTGCTCATTGTCTAACATTCTCTTGCAGGTTTCTGTAGGTGAGAACAGCTTGTCTTTCCACTCTGGTCATCTAGAGGATGGCAATGGTAAGCAGTCATTCTCCTGTCTCAACAAGAGTAGAGTGCATGGCTGAGGAAAAGCACTAACTGTCCAGCTGTGTGTAGGATGATTAAGATCAGTCCTGTCAAATGATTAATTTGACCCAATAAAAACTTGTCTTGTACTAAAAATCTGTCCTGTGCCTAACACAAACTTTGTGAGAATTTCTTTCAGGTTTAGAAGTTCATTTGCAATTGTAATCCTAAGACATCTGTAACTTGTTTGCTCTGATTGGGCACACTTAAGTGTAGCTTCCTCACCGTTTGGACTTAAACTAATAGCTCTGGCAACTACTCCATCAGTCAATAGGCTGAAGTAGTTATTAATGTGGGACAATTACCAAGTGTCTTTGGTGTTGTCCAGAGGTAGACAAGTTCCTATTCAGTAAAGTACGTAAGCACATTCTCATGTTGCCTTAGCTTTATACCTAAATTCCACACGTGAGCATTTTGCAGAAATGAAGAACAGTTCCTGGAACTTAGATGTTGGATCCCCATATATTAGTTTCCTTTACATATCAACTTAACTTTCCTGGTAAATCGCAAAAGTAGAATGATCATGTTTAAATACCTAGATCCAAAGATTTAATAGCGGATGTTCAGGAAGAAACATGTTAGCCCTTAGATGGTAGGATTGTCGTTTGGTCTTATGAGGATAAGCTTTCCATGGTTTTAAAGTCATTGTAATTTCCTTTTCTTCCTCCTCTGCTCCCTTAGTTGGACAAAACTTGGAGAGTGAGACAGAAGTTCAGAAACCTGTCAGCACAAAGCAGCAAAACTTTGGTTCTAAACCAGCTGGCCAGGCAGATGCATCTCTGCCAAAAGCAGTGAAGGTAAAGCAGCTATTTATTCTCAAACATTGGTGACAGTTAAAACCAACTAACTTCTCTATTTAATACTGAGAAGGCTTAATGCAACCAATGGGGTCACAAAGGGTCTGGCAGTAATTATCAATACCTGGTCTGTCTTCATCAGGCTGTGTTCATGAGGGAACTTTAATTCAGGATGGAAGAGCATCTCAAAACTGTCAGGTTTTCTTCAAAGACTAAATTTGAGTTGCTTGCTGGGAGTTGCCCTGCTGCTGTTACAACCGTGTGCCACTGCGACAGAGGCAGTTTCTCTTCAGTGTGGGAAAAGGTGTTTGTATCAGGGCTTGCCTATGCCCCTTGTAAAGTCAGTGCTCCTAGAGACTGGCACTGAGGTCCTGATACTGCTCTTCAGAGCCTTTAGTAGGCTGGGACTTGGCTTTCCACCCTCCTCTTCCAGCTGTTCCCAAGGTAACCGCAATTGGTAGCGACTTTATAGTAATGGCACTGCAGTGACAGACTCCACAAAGACCAATTTTGGCATTCTGAATAGCAAGTCCTTAATGTTACATTTTCTTTAGCGGGAGCTATAAAGCAGATGGAGAACTTCTTGGATAGGAATGTATTTGCTAATCTTATTAGACACGCAAACGGCAATGCTGAACATTTTGATCACACTGTACTTTGTTGTCACGTGTGCTGTCTGGAGTTAGGATGCCTATTCCCTGGGCTGCCACAGACTTCCTGGCTCACTCCTGAGGAAACAACTGTGCTTTTGTTGTTTTCCCCATCTTTGAGAGGAACAGCACTGACCTCACGAAGACCAGCGAGATGTGGCTTCCTAGTGTTCTGGAGTATAAATGCCAGTATGTGAAATTAGAGCTGCCTATATAACATTTTTGTAATGGGTCTGTTACAGCATACAAGGCACGCACAAGCTGTGTGTCTTGGTCCTCTGTGCTATCTCTTTATATTATTAGAACCATGTTAGTCCTCTACTGTGTTACTGCTTTAGATGCTGCACTGCCGAGATAGAAACCCAGATGCTGTTTATTCATGTAAGGTTCCTATTTGTCTCTTCCAGCTTCTGTGTCCTGTTCTTGGTTCCTAACCTCTACTCCTGCCTTCTGCTTCCCTCCTAATGTGAGCTCAACTCTCAGCTTTCTCTCAAGTTTTTTTATATTTATTGGGCCTCACCTTCCTCCTGTAGCTCCTATTTGTAGTATGCCTGGAAAGGAATTTCTTTCTCTTCACACCCCAAAACGCCTCTCCATCAGACATAGGTAGGGCTCACTGTTATACAAGTAAGTTCCTCTTCTTAGATGGGGATGTGCATTGCAGAAGCACATGCCAGCACCGTAATGTCATCTTCCAAAACTAAGCTTTCAGGGAGAGTTACTTTTTGATGGGCAGGCAAATCATTGTTGCCTTGCTCCCTGTGGCAAGCATGGATGATTAGATTTTTGTTTGCATTGGTAAACTCTCATTTTTTGAGATTTCATTTAGTGACTCAAAATTCAGAATTCCTATACAGTTTTGGCAGCACCTAGAAATTGTGGATTTTTTTCAAAAGGAACTCTGAACTTTTGTTGGTCAAGCTGTCGCCATAATTAGAACTTTAATCTACTATAACTTCAAGCAATGCCTTAAAAAAAAATTGAAATACCTATTAAACTGGAATTAAATTGGCAGCAAACTTTATGGTTGTGACAAACTGACTTCAGCTGGCTCTGTCTTCAGCAATCTGTCCCTCACGTATTGTAACTTTCATTGCCTAACCATTGTTTCTAGTCTGTTATAAATAAATTGCTGTAATTATGTCTTCCTGTGACCTTCCTGTTTTTTCTTTAGCCATCATATCTTTCTTTAAAGCTTTTTAGTAAGTTTGTAGCAGGTAATTCTTTATCAAAGAAAAGCTATAGTATCAGTGTGTCTATGCAGACCCATGGTATGGAGCCTAGGCACTCTTACCCTGCTGCTAAAGCGGTTGTAATCAACATGCAGCTCGAGACTGCCAATTTTTCAACTGTAAGTCATTTAATTTTTCCTTTAAAGTGTTTTCCCTCTTGGCCAACCTTTAATAGATTCCAAGAAGTGAATGGCATCAAGTAACCTTTTTTTCATGGACAATGTACTTGCTTCCTTGATGCTGTCAGAAAACAAAATCTGAAGTCATTGCCATACAGCACAGCAGTGACACTTGACTCCTTAGCATTTAAGTTTACCCTTGCACTAAACTCTCAGGAAATTCTCTTTGTAAGCACATAAATAATTTTAACTGTTTAACCTCAAAGCCCTAAGTCTTGAGCAAGTTTGAGAGCTTCGTGTCCTGAAACCTGAGTATAGTTTCTTTGCGATAGAACTGGAGTTGCTTACAAATCAAGTCAGAAGTGTTTCCTGCTGCCTGCATCTGTGCTGAGGCTATTTCCTCCTCTTTAAGGGAGGAGAGCATTTACCAAAAGTGGATCACTTCAAACTGTTGAGCAGCCTGTTCCACTCCTTTCCCCTCCCACCCTCTGCCTTTTATTTTGAGGTTATTTCAGCTCTTTTTCTACACTTTTTTTTTTTTTTTTTTNTTTTTTACACTTTGGTAAGTCTGTGATCTACCTGAATGTTTCTTCATCATTTTCCTATCAAGAAAAATGGAGGTTGCAGAAATAAGATTAGACAGCTTTTTGGGATCTGGTTCAGTTGAAGTTATATCTGAGTTCTAGTATTTTCATTGTTCCTTCTCAACCATTGCTCAACTTGTGATGCTTCAGCTGTGGAATTCACTGGGACAAAAATCTTGGCTCACTGTCAAGCCACAGCAATCCTGTGGGCCTGCCATAGCCTCTTCCTCACTCGTTGCCCACCAGAACCCACTCTACCATAATTAGCATGGAGTTGCAGACAGTGAATTGCTGCAATTTTTCTGAGAACTCTGGAAGCTGTGCATGAACCCAAGCCAAGTCCCCTAGCAATTGATTCATTTTCCAGTTAACAAGCTTTCTCTTCTTCCCATAGAAATTTCAGTTGCCAATGAAGGAAACCTGTGTTGGGTGTCAGAAGACTGTGTACCCGATGGAAAGGCTCTTTGCCAACCAGCAGGTGTTTCACATCAGCTGTTTCCGCTGTTCCTATTGCAACAGCAAACTCAGGTAAACACGCTACTCCATTTGGCTGCCGTCTGGGACGTGTAGCTTTCCTCTTCAGCAGCTGAGTGAGATGCTGTTCAGGCTTAGCTGAGCTGAAGGCAACCATAATCCAGTGAATTGGAGAGGAGCGTTGGAGCGGTAATACAGTCCTAGTTCTGCCAGTGGCCTTTGCACTTGATGCAGCCTATTTTTAAACCCTTAATGTAATTTTATGTGGGGAAAAATATTATGTCCAACTTTGTAAAGAACTCCTGATGTTTGAAAAGAAGGCCACGCAAACTCAGGAAAGCTGTAAGCTTGTCTCTTCTAAATGTGTTGGAAGACTGAAATTGAGTCTCTTCAGTAACATAACTAAAACATACACTTGTCTTGATGGCTGAGACACAGAATGTTAACGTTTGACTTTGTGTTTTCCTGAACAGCCTTGGGACATATGCATCTCTGCGTGGGAATATTTACTGCAAGCCTCACTTCAATCAGCTCTTCAAATCTAAAGGCAATTATGATGAAGGCTTTGGACACAAACAGCATAAGGAATTATGGGCAGGCAAAACGGAATATGAAGAATCCCTGGAGAAAACTGTCCAAAGTGTAAACGCAACAGAAAGTCCGCAAAGCCCAGGCGTAGAGGATGCCCCAATTGCAAAAGTAGGAGTTCTGGCAGCAAGTATGGAAGCAAAAGCCTCAGCTCTGCCTGAAAGAGAAGAGAGACCAGCAGAAACAAAAAAGCTCAGGATTGCCTGGCCGCCTCCATCTGACCAAAGTACGCAAGGAAGTGCCTTAGATGAGGGCATCAAAGTATTCAAACCCAAATGGCCCCCGGAAGAAGAGATTTCCAAGCCAGATGTGCTGGAGGATGTGGATCTGGATCTCAAAAAGTTAAGAAGATCTTCCTCACTGAAGGAAAGAAGTCGTCCCTTTACAGTCGCAGCCTCGTTTAGAACAATATCTGTTAAAGGCCATAAAACAGAGAATTCATCTTCTCCTAAGGCAGAGAGAGACACGTTGAAAAGAAGTGAGGAACTAGAGAGAGAGGTTGTGGTAGACAAAAAGCAAAAGGAAAAGAAAGTTGAGAATAGGAACATCCGGAATGCTGAAGAGAAAAATGTAGAGGAAGAACGGGAATTGTCTGGTATCAAAACAGTAGAGCATAACTTTGTAGAAAATGGCCAGGTGAATGCAGAGACAGATGAGGAAGAAAATGCTGTGGAAGAGCAGGAAATTCCAAATGAAGAATTCCTTGAACCAAATTCTCCAAAACATTCCAGCTTAGCCAATGTCGTGACTGCTAAGGAATCATCTCCTACCCAGAATCGCAAATCCCAAGATGTTGGTTTCTGGGAGGGTGAGGATATGGAAGATCTATCCGTGGAAGAACAGATCAAAAGGAATCGTTACTATGAAGACGATGATGAAGAATAAATTGGCCTTTTACTAGAAAACTTGCTGCAAGGTGCTGGGCCTTTTTAAATCGGTGTTTTTAGCTTTAACAAACAGCTGTCCTCCATGAAAGCGATGCTATACTGCACATCGACTTTAAGGGAATCCTACATACAAATTATCTCAACTAGAAAAATACTCTGGAAGCCTGCAAAGACTATATTTAGGTGCATGGAAACAAGTATCTCGCTGTGGGATAGCTTCAACAGGTAATCTCTGTCCACAGCACGAGAACAGAGCTGTTCTGTACTCCTGCTGTCTTACCCTTCTTGAGCTTCAATACGTATTTCAGTAACAATTTACAGAATTTTGCTCTCCTCACAATGGTGGTGTGAAACAGGCTTTCTGTAATACACTACTTCTACCACTACAAATGCTACTGCAGTGCTTAGGGACCAATTTCAAAGGGACTTTCTGGCCTGCTTTAAAAATGGTAACTTAATGCACTTTAATACGTATAAAGGGCACAACTGGGATTATTTTTTTTTATAATAAAAACATTTATGTACTTAGTATCCAACAACTAAAGCATCTTAGACGGAACGCAATGTGATTTTTCTTTCTCAAAACTGCCTATGATCCATTGTGAAGACTCCGTACTCTTCTCTGTGCAACTGGAATGGTGTGCCCGTTGCTGCAACATATGTATTTTAGTGCTTATCCAGAAGCTGTGCTGACTGACAGATCTCTTTGAGGACAAGTCAACACTTTTGCAGTAGCCTGCAGGGCATTACTTTTGCATTTCATATGCATTTGAAGTGGGTTGGTTTTTTTGGTGTGTTTTTTTTTTTTTAACTTGGAGTTCATCATCATTCATTTTAAGCTGCGGATAATATTTTTAAGGCCTTTTGACAACTTTGAAATTCTACTTCTATCAAGCTGCCATAAATCTTTTCACTATGGCTGTGAAATTATGCTGCATTGCAAGATCTCTGGAATAAAACCATCTGAACAGTGAAACTTTCTGATTGCTAGCGTTGAAGCTTAGTACATTTTAAAACTTGACTTCATTTGTTTTACAAATAATGAAATCTTGAGCGGTGGAAGGAGGACGCCGTTTTATTTTAGCTTTTATTTGTACTGTATTCTCATGAGAATTAGCTCTTAACTATACTTGAGGTGTAAAATATTCTGCTTTCTTAACAGTCCTGCTAACTACGAAACCTTCAATAAAGTTCGGTCATTTACATTAAAATCGAAGTCTGAAGACTGGATTCATACTTGTTTCACAAAGAGGTGGCATTTTAAAAAGACCATGGGAAAAGATGGGTGAAATACCAGTGTTCTTACTGGAAGCTGGAGACCAGTGATTTTTCTGGTGCCACTAGGTGACACTGTGTGTCCACTTTTTTCTGTTTGACAGTCAAATGGGCAGACTGCGCTCTCTGCAAGAGCATGTGGAAGAGGGATTAGAACGCGATCGGCAAAAGAAATAAGGAAGTGTAGGTATTTCACACTTCCATTTCTGGCTTCAGGTGGTTCTCGGGCATGGAGGACAACTGAGGGTTCCCCCCCTTCCTATAAGCTTCTTTGTGTTGTCGTTATCTTCACTTAAGCCTGAGTGGGTTTGGTTGGGATAAACAGGGTCTAAGACCTAGAAGAAAAGCAGTAAATGACCTGCAGCAGCATGAGAAGATGCACTGCGTATGATGTATACAGGGGAAGGAGGGCAAGAGAAGGGAACAGAAGCCTGCCATCTAGCTGGAAGGTAGTAGCAGTTGCACATCATGAGGTGTACAACCTACTATTTTTTTTTTTCTTTTTAAGGAAGAAGTAAGACTCAATTTGTACAGATAGAGGTATTGCAAAACTAAGAAAACCGATGTGCAAGCACGTGCATCTTTCTGTAACCTTCATCTGTTCCTAACAAAACCCATTTGGTATCAGATTTCCTCAAATTACTCCGCAATTGGAGATCTTTCTGACTGGGAAGTGTGCTAAGTGTATTTGAAAAGGAAGGGAAGAGTATTTGTTGTGGACTTGGATTTATTGAATATGCCTACTACTTGTTTCCTAGGAAACGCAATTGAATTTTACAATGCATCCCCAGTTATGTGATACTAAAGCAATACTGTCTGTGGTGACCCAGTTATGTTCTACACCATTAGTTCTAGTTAAATCTGAGGCATCTGTGAGTCTCTGAGCTACAAGGACCCTTACTGTTCACTCAGACTGGCTGAACATCTTCAAGGAGAAATTAGCGCAAGTGATACTTTTAAATAAAATCGTTGATTAAAAAAAAGTGAACAGATCATGAACTAGCCTGTCCTTGAATCTATTAGTTATCATAGTATTTGAGTACTTAATGGCCCATTTAATTTGCTCTTAACTGGACAGATGCCAGAAGAGCTATTATATGAAAGATGGATCATTTGCTACAATATACAAGGAAGTTGATGCTGACCACCTTTATGGAGTTTGAGAACCTAATTGAAAAGCTTACACAAAGGCTGGGCTTTGTTACTTGGTAACCCCCATCCCAAGACTGTCATGCTAAACCACAAATTTCTCTGAATGTTTTAAAAGCTGGAAGGAATATCTTGAACTTTGCCAACCAGTGTACCTCTTGCTCTCTGTTCGTGCTTAAATGTTAAACCACATTGCTATTAATATTAGTAAAACTAGTTACAGAATCATAGAATGGTTTAGGTTGGAAGGGACCTTGAA
>RSEF01000032.1:1255848-1278238 GCA_003993805.1 Himantopus leucocephalus
TTTGTGCAGCCTACCTCCTTCTGTAATCACTACCCAGCCCTGGGGAAATGGGAGGAGCGAGCCTGATAGGCAACCTGGTATATCCTTGAGAGTCCCTTTCACCTTCCAGGGGAAAGAACAGAATCACTCGATACCTCCCAATAAAAAGTTATCAAATCATTGTGTAAAAAATAGATTTAATTAGAAGGCTTGCAAGAAAACATGAAAATGAGATGGTCAAAGCAGTACCTTGTTGAGCTGGGTGAGAAAATGACAAACACTAAACCAATAATAAATGTGTTTTTTTAAATAATTTTTAATCTGTGTGTGTAGCAGAATGATAACTGGTCGCGATTGCTGGAGTCTAATTCTGTTGTGCTGCGTTCTAAGATTTGGCTTATTGTTGCTGTTGGAAAACAGTTCATAGTAAATCATGGTTTATTGCTTCTGTTACACAAACTGCGAAGTAGGAAATTATCCCAATTCTTGCACTGACTGTTCAAAAAGAAAAGTTTGCCTGGGATTTTTTTTCAGTACTGAAATATTAGCAGATGAGGCATTACAGAATATCTTGGAGCTGCAGAAAGGGATTGATGAACAGCATCTGTGATACTGTTTATAATGTTTAATTTTGTACTCTGACTTTAACAAAGTAGATTATGTTTCCCACTGCAGTCGTGGTAAGGTACACTGACATGGAAGTGTTGTACCCAGGGGGCTAAACTGGAAACCAGCCCTGAATGTATGTGCATTGTAAACTTTTTTTTTAATGAAGTGGCCTAGTTCTTGCTGTTGGGTTATCTTGTGTTCTATGCCTGCTGTGCTCTGGCAGGCTTTTGCACACTGACAACAGTAACAGCAGCATACTTAAAATTTGTGCCAAGGCTGAAAGGACTAGCAATATGACTGTAAAACCAAATGGAGACAAAAATAAGGGCCATATGTTGTCCTGTCAATCTTTTCAGTGGGGCCTGCAGGCATACTTGCCCTTACCTTGCATGTGTGTGCCAGAGAGACTGTGCTGAGCCTGTGTATGCAGAGTTCTGACTTCACAGGAGTGCAAATGGTGGGAGAGACCTTTCTGGAACCCTTAGTGGTGGTGGTTGATGTTGTGTGATGAGCTGTGCTTATGTAAAGTGGAGTGAGATTCTGAACTGAAGTAATCCTGTGACCCCAGTTAGTCAGTTTTATGCCTCTGTTCCAAAACTTTGTATTTGTTTGACAGCCAAAGAGTCTTCATTAATTTTTTTTTTTCCTGTTTGCAGGACTTCCTGATCATGTTCGTCCATCATTTGGCTACAATTGGACTCATTACATTCTCTTATATGAATAATATGGTGCGGGTTGGAACTCTGGTGCTGTGCCTCCATGATGCTTCAGATTTCCTTTTAGAGGTGAGTTTCCTTTCAAATCTTTGCGTACCTAATGCTAGCGTGGTCTCAGGGGAGCAAGCCAACGTTCCTATTCTTGATAAACTGCATTAAATATGCCGTAATACTTGTGCTGTTGATCCTGCCTTGTCAGCTTTTCCTCATAACTGCTTTAGTGCGGAGAATAATCCCTAAATATTTCAAACTCCTTACAAATGTGATGGCTGGAGGGTTTTTGAAGCTCTTCAGCCTGGTAATTACATGAGTGCACAAAGGGAATAATATTCTCATGTTTCTTGTCTCTTTTAGGCTGCAAAGCTAGCCAATTATGCCAAGTATCAACGTCTATGTGATGCTTTCTTCATGCTCTTTGGTGTCGTATTCATTGTTACACGGTTGGGCATTTATCCTTTCTGGTAAGCACCTTGAGCTATAAGGTCTTGTTTGTTCTTCCAATCCTTTAAGCAAAGTCTTTGTATATGGACTTCTTGCAAGCATTCTAGCCTGTCCCTCAAGGCAGCCTGAAGTTGCAGAGAACCCAAGTACTGTTTGGAGGAGTAAGTTCAACGAGGCACATGAAGAAATCTCTCAACAGTCAGCTGAGGGAGTGTGAAAAGTGACTAGAATCCTAATGCACAGCTGGCCCCTCTCTTCCCACTGCAGAGTGATGACAGTGCTTATTAGCTGGAGCCAAGTCAGCCGGTATCTGCTCTGAAAGACTTGAAAGGTTGTTTGCTTCTCTTAAGAGTTTTGGAAATAGTTGCAAATGAGGCATGATCACTTGAGTTAAATTTGATTTTTGAGTATCTGGCTTAGTCATTCTTGCATTTTCTGATTCTTATGACACTCGTGTCCTGTCCTTGTGTTGTGACTGTTCAGAGCCTGAACTAGGTCTTGGGTTTCTTGGGAGGTAAAACCCTGGCTAAATGGCTTATAGCCAATCATCCTATAATGAGATTCCCTCTCACCTCAATAGGTCAGGCTTGGTGAGATTCTTCTGTTGATGAGCTGTTATCCATTTCTTGTTTCTGTTGAAAGAGTGGTGAAAATTTGGTCACACCTGATTATTACTCAGTTTATTTCAGTTTTACTGCGTATATTTATTTCCTAAGCAATGGGCAGCTTGCATTCCCATTCTTTTTGGGTGCCTTGACAGTAGGCAGAAACAATACTTACACTTTGGTATCAGGGTTGCAATTAAAGCTCTTGTTTTCCAGTAAACACATCAAAGGAGCCTGGATAAGGAAGACCTTTAATTCTTATGTCTTCATAGGCTCCTTCCAGTGACAGATGAGATACTCGTTGTCATTGTTTTTATTGCTGTTGTCTGTCATGAGGTGATGCTCTTGCATCATGCGGTTGCTCAGCAGTCCTGTAAATCTTTAATGTATTTTCCACTGGCTGTAATGTAATTCCTCAACTTTGTAGACAAATCTGGCAAGCTTGCAGTGGTATTGCAGACCCCATGCTATTTCACTTCACGTGGATTCCCTTCCCTAATTAGTAGTATAAAACACCAACAGATCTCTGGAGTTGCCTTTCACTCATCCCTAAACTGGCTGAGTTGGATGTTTCTGTAGCTGCATGTTGGGGGACTTGGGTTCCTCTTTGAAAGGCTTGTTTTTATTTTCTTGTGAAATGTTAAAAGCTATGTGAAATTAATGACGTCTTTAAAGGTCTCTCCATACCTCTCTACTTCATAAAATCTAAAGTGTTTATTAAATTACTTAAGTACTGGCAATAACTCCCAGCGACAAGAACAGCAAAACAGTAATGAAAGAAAGCACAAAGCTTTGTCCATAAAGCAGTTTCTAGTCCTCCAGCTTGGCAGGAGGAATCTGTAAAAATCTGAGGGAAGAGAATAGCGCACAGGGAGGGAGGCCTACTGGGAACAAAATTCCTTCCTGATAGTTAAATATGGGTGAAGACTGCCCAAGTATGAATGTGTTAACTGTTGTTTTGATGACCAGTGCAGCTTGACATCACTTCCTGTAAAGTTATTATAAATGCTCGTGCTTTTGAGAAGGAAATTGGCAGCAGATCTGTATGTGTAACCAAATTGCAGAACATTCACATCTTCTCCTGTTTGTTGCTCGGTTCAAATGTTTCTAATTAGCTTTAATCTGTCTCCTGACTCTGGCAAGAGACTAGCTGCATCGCCGCTCTGACAGGAGCAAAGCAACAGATGCTTAAATGAGATACAAACTGTTGTGCATCTGGCCAGTCATCTTAATTTAGAGCTGGAAGCCGTGTTACCAGCACAGCCGATCTGTAATGTGTTTCTGGATCTCTTTTAGGATTTTGAATACAACTCTGTTTGAAAGCTGGGAGCTGATTGGTCCTTACCCTTCATGGTGGCTATTCAATGGGCTTTTGATAACCTTGCAGATCTTGCATATCATCTGGTCTTATCTCATCATTCGCACTGCCTACAAGGCCCTCATGCGCGGAAAGGTAAGATTGCTGGTGACTGTTTTGGGTCCTCTTCCCTACAAGCCCTGTGAAGCAATCATGAGAAACTGGGCCCTTCACTGAGGGCTGGTCCTAATTCTCAGGGGACTTACATCAGGAGTGCTTTGTAGAACGGTAGTGTTTTTACCTTGGTCGCTCAGCAGACTTGAGTTGCCAGGTGTATACAAAGGCAGGGATGTTTTCCTCTCTGTTCTGGCCATGCAGGGAAATAACACCCTTTTCCAGTACGTTCACATGTTGTAATAATAGCGATGATGACAGACTTGTTATGTACTTTGTTTGGAGTTTAAGGTGGCAGTAGGCTCTTTTTTTGAACATGTAGGATGTTTTCCAACTTCAGCTGGTTCTTGGGATGTTTTGAGGGTTACGCACCTTCCACTTGTTAGCACCAACACAGGCTTCTGGCTGTCAGTGGAGGCCAGGCATTGAGCTGTGGCATGCGGAGGAGAAAGGGTTATCAGAAACGCAGTGGAGTTTACTGGTTGTCACTGGGCTAGTGAGGTGCAGTCTAGCTTCAGTCCTGACTATTCTAATTTTAATTTGTGTTGGGAGTCTTGGGGAGAGGGAGGGTGAAACTACAGCAGCCCATTAGCAGCAAATGTTGCCCTAAGAGGGAACAATGATGACTTTTGGCTGCAACCTCAGTTGCCAGGCAGAAAGGTGTAGTTCGGCTGAAGTAGCATGAGACAGGGCAAGCCAATCTAGGAACTAATTTGACGCCCAGCCACACCATCAAGAGAAGCCACTTCCTTCACATCTACCAGAGCAACAGCTGATTTCATAGCACAAATGCTTTTTAAATCACATATGTGGTATTCTGATCTGAGTTTCTCTCATGGCTCTACTTTTTACTTTGTGCGTTTGACTTCTTAGCTGCCCCTGCACGTGGAATGTAACCTTGAAAAATATTTATATCGTAGTTGTCTGTGGCACTGATTGTCAGGGGAAGGCATGTTTCAGAGTATGCATGTGATCTTTTCATCTGTTCCCCACAGCTGCTACTGCAAATGTCTTATTTTCTGTCTGTGCAGCTGTTTCTGTATCCTGAAGTATACATCTTTTTCCTTTCCTTGGTTCTCTCCTGCGCAGGTGACCTAGCCAGAGAAAGGACTCTAAGCTCTGTCTTCTTCATTCTTTTCTCACTCCTTTTCTCTGTGCCAGATTGGAGCTGGACATTTTCATCCTTTGCATGTAAGTGTGATCTGTGCTTCTGTTTGTTCACTGAAACACATCTGTGTCTGTTTCAAGGCTAAGACAAAAGCAAAGCCATGGTCTTGGAGCGTTAGATGGCTGGTGCATTCTCTTAAAACATTTCTCTACCTGGTTGATACTGTGCTGGTTCTGACAGTATGCTAAAACGCAGGTTTTCCCAAAGGTTAAAGCAGTGTCCTGGGGTTTGTTCTTATCTGCTGTCAGCTGGCTGCATGACCTTCACCTTTCTGCTTTTATACGGTCACAGAGACTCTGCTATCTGTCCTTAGTGCTCATTAACACTCTGCTAAGTGGAAGAGGACAGGAGAAGTGCAAAGCTTTTTCTGAAAAGGAGTAGAACAGTCACTCGTCCCATAAATAATGGGAAAAATTTCGAGGGATTTCTGCTTCCTTCCAGTGATCCTTTGAACTTCCAACATAACAGGAGAGTGGGGAAAGATACCAAAATGTTCTGGCAACAGACAGAAGCCAGTACATCCAACAGGCCTGTCAAAACCAATCCTGGAGATCATTAACTTTACCTGGCTTCCTGCCAGATCTTCCCTTGAGTTCGAAAACTTCCTGCCTGGTGCTGCTGGAAAGCCCTAACCCTGACTCGAAGCGAGCAGTCGAGTGAAATCCTGAAATCCTTGGAAAGGTGCTAGCCACAAAGTGCTTGCACATTAAGTAAATGAGGACTATTAGTTGCAGAGTAGATATGTGGAGAGCCTGCCTTGGGGTATGCCAAGCACGGGCCATGCTCGGCACTGGTGAGGTTAGGGCTCTGGCACCCTGCCACCAGCCAAGGTGCTTGTTTGCAGTGAGGGCCGGGCTTCTGAGCTCTTCTCTTCTGCTTCTGGAGCCGTTGCCTCTGCGCTGCTGGAGCACTGCCCTCCCGCGGTGCTCTGAGCAGCCGGCAGCAATGTGCGCCTGGATCTGCTTCGACAGGTTCAAAATCCCATGTACAAATCAAATTCAGCTGGATTTGCAGTCAATTTCTTCACTAAGGCCATAACTCTGTAAGGCAGATCTGGATCTCTGGGCTGAGATGCCCCTTCTGTTCCGGAATCGGTGTTTGCTACATTAGATAGCTGTCTGTGTTTTACAGCCCACTGCCCAAACAGGCTTTTGTTTGTGATGAGTTCTCATGTATGAACCACGAGCTGTGAAAACGGGAGGCACTTTGTACAGACAGTAATGTGATAAATACAGCTGGTTAATTTTTAAAATATCAAACCCACTCCCTGTAGGACAAAATGTTCTCTGTAAAACTGATCTATACATGTTTTTTTGTCATCATACCTGCTGCTGATTATGGTGTGAAAAGCTTTTTGATTCAAAACAAATTTGTTGTTTGCAAAAGTGGCCTTTAACCAACCTAGAGTGCAGCTCCTGGAAGACAAGAACAGCCAAAAATCTATAGTGTCCTCTGATCTGATGAGAGCAATAAAAAGCGTCGTGCTTTCACAGATGTACAGAGTGTTTGGAAAACGGAACACATATTTCCAAATTGTCATTTTCAATGTCTGTGTCTTGCGTTCTGTATGTGATGATAGGTTCCTCCTTGTGAGTTTGAAGTGGTTCAGGATCCAATGTGTAAGGTAACTGTAACTGACTGAAGGTGGTTAATCACATGGACACAACTGAACTACTGTTTTCTGTGAATTTTTCAACTTCCCTTCTCCCCTTTCCACTACCAAATTTCATTTGAAATCTTTAGGTATCAAAAGATGACCGCAGCGATGTAGAGAGCAGCTCTGAAGAGGAGGATGTGACTTCTAACAGCACAAAAGGAATTTTCAGCACTTCAAGTAACGGCTCCAACCGCATTAATGGCCACGTGGCTGGTGGCCAGTGGACAGAAGAGGAGTAAGGCTGTGGGTTGGCCTTGAGCAAACACGAACTTATCTTTAAATATCTAGATGTGTTGAGCTCCACATTCCCAAGTGATCTTTAA
Organism: Himantopus leucocephalus; assembly: GCA_003993805.1. Taxonomy (NCBI): domain Eukaryota; kingdom Metazoa; phylum Chordata; class Aves; order Charadriiformes; family Recurvirostridae; genus Himantopus; species Himantopus leucocephalus. Next base: position 1,262,818 of record RSEF01000032.1, read on the forward strand.
TCAAGATACCCCTTCCCCAGAAACCTCCTGCAAATCTGAAATGGGCACAATCCAGACCAGTCAGAGGCTTTGTACAACAGAAGGGATAAAGCCAATGACTAGGGCAAAAACAAAGCTGCAGATTTCACTTTAAGCCATTTTGTACTTAAATCTTAGCCCCATCGATATTTGTGGAGGTATCTTTGTTTGTGACAAACTGGTTTTTACTAGGATCAACTCAAGGCGGAACAAGTTTGGACTAGGCTGGCTGCTGACCGCAGGAGGATTACGGTGCCATTTCAGTGACGGTTTGCTCCAGTGCAGGTTCAGCAGATCTCCTTGATGCACTCCAGAAGCCACTTCAGAGCACGGAGACCACAGGGCCCCGTGGCTCCGCAGCCCAGCTACCCTGGCTGTAGCAGAGACTCTTTCTCAGTCCTGCTGGGAGCGCTCCGGACTACAGCCCAGCTTTGAATTGGACTGTGCTACAGCTGAAATGTCACTCTACCTTGCCATGGGGGTGCTACATGCTAAGGAGGTTATAGCTTATATCTCTGCTGTCACGAGGGACCAGGCCAGCGTCTGCTGCCTATTTTGGTGCTGCAAGCCCCTCTGAAGTCTTGTCTACAGCCTTCTGAAATGGGGGAGGGGGGTGGTTTATTGCCCCTGAGACAACTATCAAAATACATGCCTTTTAAATTTTTTTTTTCTGTAGCAAGTTGTGGTTGTGAAGACTATTCTAGACCTGCTGGCTCCAGTTGGCCAAGCTAGGACTTGAGGGCGGACCAGTACTGGTGGGCTGTGTTTAACTTTCCACAGAATAAGATGTTTCAGTCCTGCTTGTCTGTACTCCAAGGGAGAAGTGGATGTTGCTGCTCTGATTTTGTAACTGGGCGGAGGAACCACGGGGCTGGAAAGGCAGCCGCACCATGGGCTTTGCTTCTTTATTTTTACTCAATGGTACTTGGGGGCAATGGAAGACCTGTGTGTCAATCATGAGCAGAATTTTGGAAACTTCTTGAGTTGTTACCGTTTTATACCATTGTTTACTCTTATTTCCGATTAAAAGATGCTTCAGAAACGTGGCTGATGCATTTTGTCTTTAGAAAATAAAATCAAGGAGACTGTAGGCCCCTTTTCTGTGATTCTGGGCCTCTGAAAAGCACCTTTTTCAGGTCAGGGGCACCCGGGTTTGGGCAGACAACCACGCAGCACTGCGCTCGGCCGTTTCCACACGCTTTTATTGAGTTCCGTCTCCTCCCCCAGCGCGGGGGGCCGTCTCCCGCCCCCGCTCCAGCCGGGAAACGCGGTACCGGCTGCCAGGCCGCCCTCGGCTCTCAGGGCCGCCCCCAGCGCGGGGGGCCGTCTCCCGCCTCTGCTCCAGCCGGGAACCGCGGTACCGGGCGCCAGGCCGCTCTCAGCTCTCGGGCCCGGCGGCCTCCTGCCGCTCCCGGCGGCGCTGGAGGAGGCGGTAGGCCCGGACCCCGCACAGGTACCCGCCGTACACCGTCAGCAGCGCCATGGAACCGGAGAAGGCCTTGTAGCCCAAGTCGGCCAGCTGCTTGCCGGACACCATGGCTGTGCCTGCAACAGAAAGCGGCGGTCAACGGGACCGGGAGCGCTCCCTCCCCCGCCCCGTCCCGTCCCGCCGGAGCCCCCCGCCCCGCCCCGTACCTGCGTCCTCAGGCTCCGGTACCGCCGGCCTGCGGCTCCGCTGCGCTTCCGGCCAGCGCCCCGCCTCCGCCCCGTCACGTGGCCGCCGCGCTGCCCGCTGGGATGTATAGTCCGCCGAGGCGGGAGCTGCGGCGCCCCCTGGCGGGGGGCGGCGGCGCCGCCGCTCTTCCCCCTCAGGCCCGCCATGGCAGCGCGCCGGGTCACGGCCAGGGCCGCCCCCGCTCTCCTCAGCGCCGCCCGTGAGACCGGCCTTGCGCCCTGAGGCGCACCACAGGCTGCCCTGCGCGAGGCTGAGGCGCCATCAGCCCTGAGGGGACGGTCCTCGGCTGCAGGCGGGACGGAGCGAAGGCTGTGCCAGCCCTGAGGCACCCATGGGCCTGGTCGTCCTCCGCCAGGGCCCAGCCTGCCCTCACCGCCAGAGAGACCACTTCAGGGGGACTTCAGGAGGCCGTGCGCCTCCGAAAGCAGCCATTGGCACCTCCCAGCACTCCTCGCTGGCATTTGAAGAGTGCTGCCCCAGCACTGCTCTGCGCCGCGGGCTCAGTCAAGCACTGAGGCTGCAGGAGACACGCTACCCGCCCCCTTCCTTGTCCTTTCCCCAGCGCGCTGTACAGCAGCAGCTCCGGCGGCTGCAGAGTCCTGCAGAGCCTGGATGTGCTGAGGCTGCAGAACATAACTCCAAATGGCAAAGGGAAGACTTTTTATAGCTTGTGCACTCCTCTGGGGTGCCTAAATGCAAGAGGCATGTGCACTGACCCCCTCAGGTGAGACTTGGGACCTTCAGCAAATGCTGTGAGAGGCTGCAGGGACTCAGGCACTGCAGGGACTCAAGCACCGCCAGCAGTACGCAGCACCAAAGAAACCCCCACAAGGAGGGAGGCACAAAGCACTTCACAGCAGACAAGCTGACAGCAAGTCCAAAACACTGTTCTGGATCCTGCTGCAGCTCCAGGCAGTTAAGCAAGCCAAGGTGAGAGACGGCACAGTGCTGAGGGAGGAGAGCTCAGAGACCCTTTCTCCTGTATGAGCCTCATGTTCGAACACTTGAGCTGGGATTCCTGAAGCACTTCAAGACAACGGGAACTAGACGTTGTGCCAGCCCTGCAGGAACACGCTGGAGTTCCTTTATCCTCCCTCCAACCTCCATAAAGTTCCTCATTAGAGGAAGCCGATGCTGGCTACTTTCTGTACAATAGCTCAGTTGAATTTAAAGGTCGTAGGGTGCCTAGTGAGAAAGCGTGTCTAATAAAAGGCACAGAAACAACTGCAGTGGCAGCAGATTAAATTCCCCTAGCAAGAGGCTGAGCAGAGGGCTAACAGTCCTGGAAAGGTCACTCAGTACGAGACGCATTTCAAAGAAAGACAGGGACAAGGCACGTCCGGGAAAAGCAGTTGGGAAGAGATGAATAAAACAACACAGCCTGTCCCAAGAAGCCAAGACATCAGAGAAGGGGAGGCCTGGCGTACATGGGACACAGCTGGGTCCTGGCCTGGCTACTGCAGGCCCCAGGTAGAAGAGTTAGGATTTTGTACACAGTTAAGCATTGCAATCTCAACCCTCTTCTGTCCTACAGCCAAACTTTAACACTGGAACCGCTGCTGAGAAAAAGCAAGTGGGACACTGTGTTATGTTGTGACTGAACAGTGACCTGCGGGGGCATTGTTGCTGTTTCTGGGACAGCACACAAGGGTGCAGAGCCAGGAGGGAACTGACAGTGCCCTGTTCTGCCCTCTTAGCAAATCCAGGAGGCACTGACCCAAAGACGATGATGCACCAGAGCCACAGAGCAAAGAACGCGTCTCCCCTCTCCTCTCCAAGTTTATTGTTATTTTAAACATTGGTAAGTATACTGCGAGTCAGCGGCACTAGGACGTGGAACAGGGGTGCACAGCGAGACCTGCAGCAGCTCCAGCCTGCCAGCCCAGACAGGGATCAGTGAACCGCTGGACACGCTGGCCTGAGCAAACACGAGCGGAGCGAGCCAGCTTCAGAAGACCAGAGAGGCACGTGGCACCCGGCCGGACAAGGGGCAAGTTTCAAAGGCACAACACGAGGCATGAGACCTCTGTCCTCTCCTGTGATGTTGGAGGTCTCCTTGTACCTCTTGCAGATCACATGTCCATTGCTGCCCCTTGTGCCAACGGGCAGTTTCCAGCACCCTCACAGGAAGGGCAGCAGGGAAAGTGTGGAACCTGCTTTCTTAGCTCCTATAAAGCCATGTACAAGCAAAGACCGGGATAAGGCACAGATTGCAGCAAGTCAGAGAGAAGGCAAAAAGCTGCTGTGGGTCATTCATCTAAAAGCAACATGACCCAGCTGCTTTGTCAGGTAGACTGCCAAGGGCTACACAGCCTGCCAGCTGCTCAGAAAGACTTTGGGGCTGTTGGCCCCGGCACTGCCAAAGCCAGCCAGAGGACAAACCGATAGGAGGGAGAAAGGCTGCCCGGGGAGAGTCAGTGGGCATGGAATTAGCACAAGCAAATCTGACAACAGGGGAGTTCCCTGGGAGCCGGGGCCAGGTTTGATTGTGAGAGCAAAAAATCTAAACAAACAAGCTCTGAAGTCTCACCCTGAGGCTGCCCTCACATGCGAAGCATTGGCCATACCATTCGTCAGGAGCAGCTGGCGGCGGCTGGGGAAGCAGCACATGGCAGGGTGGCAAAGAGTGCTATTTTCTGGGCTGGTGCTTCTTAGAAAGAGTGATTCTCAGCACCTTTGAAACTCCTTAGGAGCTTCACTCGCCCTAGTGGAGCCTGGCAGGGAACTGTGCCTTCTCCACGAGACAGTTAAGCCAAAAGCAACAGCAGCGAGCAGAGTAGCCCCATGGGGCTAATAGCAAAGCTTGTCCTCCCAGGCAGTGCCTCCTGCACCACCTGTATCAATCAAGATGACCTGGCAGAGTCTCTTCGAGAACTGAATCCATCACAGCAAGAGAAAGTGAAAGGAGGAAGACGCTCAGCCCTGCTCAGGGCAGACCCTAGAGAGCAGCAGAAGCTAAATGAGCCCTTCAAAGAGACAGGGAGATCAGCAGGTACCTCTGTGCAGATGCCAGGCTCAGGCTGGCAGTGTCCATGGCTGAGAAAGGGAAACTCTGCCCTTCCAGCGCTCTGCAAAGGCTCCCAGGAAATCCGAACTCCTTACAAAGCTGTAGCATCAGAGCAAGTTGGTGCAGGCAGGAGCTCCCCGCTGTTCTCGGCAGGATGAGTGGTTTTGCAGGCAGAGCCCACTTACTTGTGCTCAGGGTGGTTCTGGAGACATTTGATGACATCAGTAACGGGTTTGCCCTCGTAGCAGATCTGATACACAGCTGTGAAGAGGGGGAACCTGTGGGCAGATGAACAAAGTCACCCCCTGCACTGTGACCACAGCTGGCAGAGTCAGAGCACCTTCTGTTGCAACATGCAGGGCCACTGGGCAGGAGCAGGTGGGCCAGTAGCATAGTGCCTCATCCAACAGGCCATTCCTGCCCAGCGGGTTTGATGTGGGCAGAGCAGAGATTCACCTGAACAGCAGAGACACTACAGGTGGGTTTCCTCTCCCACAGCTGCAGGAAAGATCCCAGACCCACCCCAAAAGAGCAGATGAGAGCACTCACTTCTCCACTACATTTTTGCTTTTAAGGATGCGATGCAGCTCAGCAGATGTCTGGGGACCCTGCAGCTTCTGTCCATTCAACATCTCCTTCTCCAGCTGCTCGATAGACTGAAACAACCCAACAGTGAGTGAGCTGGACCCTGCAAGCCCATCCACCGCCCCACGTTCTTTCCCTGGAGCCAGGCTGGGGCACTCAGCGAGTGAAGGCAGGATGCCATGGTTCTAATTGGGTCCATCCTGCTGCCAGCTGAGCAGGTTGATGCTTACCTTCCCAGTCTTGGCAAAAGCCTCAGCCACCTTGCGGTTGCGGCCACCATAGCAGGTAGTGATGAGGTCAGCAACCCCACAGCTCTCCAGGAAGGTGGAGGGGGAGACAGGGCCCTTACAGAAGAGTTTGGCGAAGCCAATCATCTCCATCAGTCCCAAACGGATCACAGCAGCCTTTGTGTTGTCTCCATAACCAAGTCCATCACAGAAACCAGCTCCTACAGCTACAACGTTCTGGAAAACAACAGCACGGAGGGGTCTGTTCCCAACAGAGCTCAGGGCTTTACTGTGTCCCTGACCTGCCTGTTTGATCCTGAGCACAGGCTTCTGCCTGCCCCTGCCTATGCCAGTGATCATCATCCCTCCAAGCAGCTGAACAGGACACATCCACAGTTCCCTCCAATGTCTGGCCTTTGACCCAACGGTCTCGGCAAGCCGCAGCACAATATCCAGTGGAGTTCATTCAGCTGGCAGCCTCCTCCCCCTGCAGGGCCCTAGAGAACGGCAGGCTTTGCTAACCAAGACCTGCAAACCCCAGTGAGTGGCTCACCCACCTTGAGAGCCCCGCAGATCTCTACGGTGTCAGCTTCCTGCACCACCGTCACCCGGAAGTTTGGGGTCTGCATCAGCTCCTTCAGCATCTGCCCATGCTGTGCGTTCTTGCAGCCTGATGGGACAAAGGGAGAAGGAGGAAGATGATGGGGGAGACCCTGAGGGTAGGACTGTGCTGCTCTCCTGCCCAGTGGTGCATTCCTGCAGCATAGGCCTTGCAGTTGGTGCAGCGAGAGGAACCTATTGCCCAACTGATGGACATTGCTAAACATTTGCAGGTCCACAAAGTGCCAAAGCACACATTGCCTGGCAGATAAGGAAGGTTCAACCTTGGAATTCCCAAAAGATGGGGACAATCCCTACTGCTGTGTCGAGCAAGACAGAAATGACATGCCCAGTAGATTAAAGGCATCTTCAGAGGTTGCAAATTTGGATTTGGAGACTGCTGTTCTCCCCATTCCTGCAGCGTCCTGCACAAGAGCGTTTCTGTGTGCTCGCAGTGATAGCATGCTCTGCTTATACCTACCCGGTCTCTGCAGCCTCCTGCACAGCGTGTTTGCTTTTGTTTAAAATACAGACACTTTGAATCCCGTAACTTCTAACCCAGTGAACTGTTCTGTTGGTTTTGGCTGCTGTGCACGATTCACGAACAGTGTGGAGGATGTCAGGAACAGTCACCAGATGAACTTTCAAGCAGCCCTGGCTGGCAACAACACGAGATCCAGGTGAGCGTCTCTTGAAGCCCAAGGAAATGAAGGTAGGAACGCTATTTCCTAAAGGGTCTCTTCGCATCCACCCCTTTCATTTGTGCCAGGCAGACTGCCTGATGCTCAGGCTGGCAGCAGCTTTTAGACACACAACTCTGTTTTTAATGAAGTGAGCAATCACATCGTAACCCTGCGAATGAGTTCATCCAGCTCCTATACAGTCTCACTGCCTCCACAGGGAAAAAGGGCCGGCTCACCCTAGGCAGCAGTAGTTTGAGCTGCACTGTGCTCACCCCTTTGCCTCTTCCTGCTCGTCAGAAACGAAGGCTGCTAATGAGGAGGGATGTTGGCTCCTTACCGATGGTTGTTTCACAGAACTTCTCTTCTGCCACTTCATTAGCAATGTTGGCCCCCATGAGGACGCTCATCTCTATTCCCAGTTTCTCATGGATAATGTCTGAGATCAGCCTCAGCCCATCTGGTCCTTCATCCACTCCCTGAGAGACAGCCAGGGACAGAGATGAACCCTGTCCCCCCACAGACCTCACCCCCCCACCCCAATCCCATCATTCCCAGTGCTGCAATGCTCCGGCTCATCCCCACAGCCCCCCAGTGCTGAGCTGCACCCCCCTCCTCACAGCGCTTGAGATCGCCCACATGCCCTCACCCTTTTCCTCCACCAATATGACACCAAATCCCCACCAAGACACTCCCCCCACTTCCCACTCTCCCCACGATCCCCTCTAACCCTGGAGCACAGTTTCTGCTGCAAAATCCTGGGATTCCCCCTGCAGCCTCTCCAAGCCAGGCTGCTTCCAGCTCGGCCCCCTTAGCCCGGTGCCCCAGCGAGCTGCCCGGGCAGCGCTCCTCCTGCCCGCACCTTGATGAGTGACATCCCAACAGCATCTTTCTTCACGTGGCCCTTGAGCTGGTCGCAGACTTTGCGGATAAACTGGTGGGGCACCACAAAGAGGAGGACGTCAGCCCCAGCACAGGCTTTCAGCAGGTCTGGCTCTGCTACCTGAAGAGAGTACGACTGTCACCGGGGACTTGTGCCCGTAGTAAGTGTGTCCTGAACCCAGGACAAGGGGAGCAGGGGCTTGAGAGCAACTGCTGGGGGCTTCCCTGTAAGGGAAGGAAGGGCACAAAGTCACTGTCCTGAGGTCCCCTTCCAGGGCAGAGGGGCTGGAGCAGAGCAGAGCAGAGCAAAAGCAGCCCGAGCTGGTCCCACAAGAGCCGGGGTCATTCTGGGGACCCGAGCAGGCCAGTGTCAGCCGTGGGGCAGCACGTCCCCGGGCTCTCTGTGCGCTGCCGATGCCAGCTCACAGGCAGCCACATGGCCTCAAGCCCAGCCTGTGGGATGCCAGAGCCGGGGCAAAGGTGGGCAGCGAGAGCAGCCAGGGCTGCAGCTCGTCCAAGCACGGATCAAGGTCACTGGGAGGGTGTAACTGAGTCCCGTGCAGCCCGGTGCATCCCCTGCTTTCACACACTGGTGCCCAGGGCACCAGCAGAGCTATTTATTACCTCTCACCAGAGAGCCCGGCTGTCGGCACCGGACCTTGCGCTCAGCGGAGAGGCTGCCGGTGGGCCACACTCACCACATTGGGGGGCAGTTTGTGCCCTGGCAGGTACTTGACGTTTTCGTGCTCCGTGTTGATGATGTCGGTGAGCCGCCGGCCACCCACCTCCTCCTCCAGCACCCACATGTTCACCTGGTTCTCAAAGGTGCTCAGCAGTGCTGCATTGCTGCCGGCGATCTTGGCGATGGCCGAGCCCCTGCGTGGGCAGAGCAGATCTGTAGGCAGTGGGCACTGACACCACCGGCACCAGGGAGCCCAGTGGACCTCAGGTCACTGGGGGTCCTGGTGAAACGGGAACAGCTTGCACTGGGTACCGTGGGGCACCAGGGAGGACGGGGACCGCGCTGTGCTCGCGGAGGGGACCCGGGTGCCCGGGCAGCAGGCGCTCACCAGTTGCCAGAGCCCACGATGCAGACTTTCTTGCCACCCATGGTGCGGGGAACCGGGGCACTGCACAGCGCTGAGCCTGCCGCTGGTATTTCAGGGCCGGTATTTTCAGGGGCGGCCCCGTCCCGCCCCCGGCCCCGCCTGCCCTCGGGGGAACTGGGCACCGAGCCCTGGGGCGGCAGAGCCGGCCGCTTTCCCGGGCACGGCCGGTGCTTGCAGCTGGGTGGGCGGCAATGTGGGGCTGCACTGCAGATGCAAACTGCTCCCCTGAAGCGAAGGTGAAGTAGCTCACATCCCAAATCCCAGCAGAACTGGGAGTCGTGACTGCCGAGCCTCCCTCTCCCTTTTTCTGCACAAAAGCATTTTATTCCCCCCTCCAAGTAAGAAATATGAACCACCCAGCTGCAGACCCAGCACACAACTCCTGCTCTAATCTCAGAGCCTCACGCAGCAGCACTAACTGCCTGACCTTAGGCAAACTGCTCCTTCTTTCATACACAGAGACCTTTTTCCTTTGCAACAAGGGCTTACAGGTTTTCTGGAAAGCATTGCATTTCCACTTTTATAAGCAAGACAGGGTGAAGAGAGTTATGCCCCTTTTACGTAATTTTAAATCCTTGTATGTAAACTTTAATACAGTTTCCTCAAAATTATGCCCGACTCCCGTGGGGCTTGTAACAGGCTGTCACAATTCTGCAAGGCAGCAGAGTGTGGAAACTGGCCTGTCTAGATCTTATCAGCAGCTTGGCCACTAGATTTCCAGTTTTGCTCAAGTTACTTTGCTTGTCTACCACAAAAGCACTTTGCAAAGGCTTAGCAGACTCTGCAAGCCAGGAGATCCTTATATGAAAGGCTCTCTATAAAAGGCCAAAATATGAAGAACATTTTCTCTCCAGTCTCTTAACCCAGTTGGCTTTGTTAAAAAGGAAAAAAAAAAAAAAAGTGGAGATAATCCCGTCCCTTCCCAGGCAAGTAAATGAAGTGTCATCCACCAAGGCAGCTGCTGAGAGAAAGCGTGCTGTCAGCACAGAAGGAGGGAGGACAGCTTCCTTCACAGGAGGCTTTTATTAAAACTGGGTGACGTCTACAAGGATACAGTACAAAAAAAAATTTGGTCCATGGAAAAAACCGTAATATTCAGTTAAGAAAAGCAGTTATTCTGCAACAGCTATGTTTGCCTACGCAGTACTCAGCATCCTTCATGTGTGATTACCCTGAGGAGTCAGTGGGCTGCTTCATCAGCACCAAGACCTTCACCCCAGTACCACAGAGGAGCCACTTCATAAGGGGGCAAAGGAGAAGGGAAGTCGAGAGTCTATTACTCACAGACATGTAGTAACACAGACACAAGGAGCAGGGCCACCCAGGCTCCCAAATTCATAGCAACCTTCCCAACCACACCAATGCTGGGTGTGGGGATGGGGGGGGGTGGGGTGGTGTTTGGGTTTGTCAGTAACATGTTTTTGCAGCTATTCCAAGAGAACATGACCAACTTTCAAGTCCATTTGCGTTACAGTCCCGAGCAGAAATACCGAGATCCGGGTTAAGAGAAGCCGTTCTCTTACGCCTGACCACTAGTTCACTAGTAATTCATTCCCTAAAGAGGCATCTGGGCTGCTACTCCCCACGGTAGAGAAAATCTACTTGTACATTCCTGAACCATGCTGGGCCTTATGGCAGCCCCAGAACCTAAAACTGGACTAAAAACCACAGGAGCTTCGGCATGGAAACACCTGCTAACTCGCATATGCTTGGAGCTATGTCCATTCCCAAGGAGTGTCCCGTTACACCCTCAGATCCACACGAAGGAGCCTCTGGTCCCCACACCAAGTGACACAGGATAAATGTCCCAAAGGAATGAGCCTACAACACTGCACCCCTGCACAATTCCACCAGGCAGTTGCTGCATCCCCTCTCCCTGCTACAGGGAAAACAAGCAGCCAGATGGCTTGCTGGAACTGCGAGCGTACATCTTTGGAAGTGCAGAGAAATCTCACCACTCCAATGCTTCCATAGCCCTGCAGTAAGCCAATGCCTCAGCTGCCATGTGAGCCCTGCCTAGGACAGTCTGTCAAAGAACACGAAGGGAACAGGGCAGGGAAAAAGGGACGAGGGAAGAAGCAATTCTCTACACAGTCCAGTAACTTCCTCAAGGAGGAGAGTGACCTGTGAGGCAGCCCAGTGCAGCAGCACCCTCCGAGCGAGGGAGTAAGGGCAGGGAGGTATGTCAGCTCGTGGCATCCTGCCCACTACGTCTCCTGGCACCTTGCTATAAAACGAGGCAGGGAAGAGGCCAGCCACAGAAACTCCACCCTTACAGCAGATCCAGGCTTCCCAGACCCAGGTCTCATGTGTGCCACAACTAGATGCTAGTTGGGGAGGAATGGGCTGTGGTTTCTGAACTTGAGAAAGGCTCCAAGTCAGCAGTCGCACTGGCTACTGGGGACACTACAGGCAGTGAGGAGTCCAAGGGGAGGCTCTCGGAAGCCTTGGGACTGACAAGGCAACAGTCAGGAAGAAAACCAGGTAGAAATGTGTGCTCATTGGAGCCTGTCTGCTTGCCACACCCCAGAAGACCCCAGGTGTCTGGGAGTTGCCCCAACAGGGACAACGCCAGGATGAATAATGACGTGGGCCTCGCTGCCAGAGTGGGATTATGTGAGCCTCAACAGCGTACTCTGCAGCTCTGTCTCCACAAATAGCTGTGATGCCTTCTGGTTGGGGAGGAGGGGAGCAGCCTATGTGTTACGGATTCCCAGGGCCTGCTCCAATTCCTGCCGTCTTTGCTGCACCTGCAAGAGATGCCAGAATAGCAGCGTTAACATACTCAGATGGTGCAGCACCACAGCATCCGAGTAACATAGGACCCAGCTGGAAAAGGGTAAACTCAAACTGGGACCAAGGTGCACCAACAGTGTCTACAAGTGAAGCTTAGCACTGCCACTTTCCACCAGCAGCAAGGAGTGACAAGTAGGTATGCTGAGCCACTGGCTATGGAGGGGGACCCCTACTCGGGGACACTCACCTTGGAGTAGAAGTATCTGCACACGGCTTCCTGAGCCCACGGCTGGAAGTAGAACTCAGCTCTACGCTCCTCTTCAGGATTCCCAACAACATCAGTCATTGTCTGGAGAGCACAAAGGACCAAACAGTTCAGGGAGTGCAAAAGCTCTGGCTGTGCTGAGCAAACCCACACCCCCTCCCCTTTCCTCAAAGACATTTCAGTACAGTCAGGTCAGGTTCTTACGCTTGACTCCAATTCTAGTCTTGCTTTCTGAGCAGGAAATTGCCTCTCTCTCTCTGTGGGAGCTGGTTATAATGAGGGAAGCGTGTGACTGGATCCACCTTCCACACAAGACAAAGCTTTTACCTTTAAATCCCGGCACTGGGACTGTAGCCAGTCGTTGATGAAGCCCTGAGGATCTCGGGCAAAGCTCAGCATGAACTCACGCTGGGTCTTCAGCTGGTTAATTGTCTCTATTGTTTCATGAATCTGAAGGAGACAAGCACAGCAACTAAAATGCTGAACAGGGGAAAAAGTCAGACAGAAACATCAAGAAAGCCAGCAAATTCTTATACTTCCTGGTTGAGTTATACCCATCAGATAGGATTTTCAATTCCCAGTTTCCTGCTCTGAATATTAGCAGTTTTCCCACTGACCAGCTTTAAAACTACGCTTCCGGGTAAAGCCACCTGTTTGTAAGCATGGCTGACCCTGCTCCCACTTCCAAATGCACAACAGAGCAAAGCTGAACTCCTGTCCTGTTCAGGGCTCACCTGCTCCAGAGACACATTCCTGCCCAGCACTGTGGAGGGCAGACCTGAAGAAGCTCTTCCTACCTTGTTATCCAGAGCAGCAATTTCCTGTTGACTGGCTGTGGATAGCAGAAAGGAATTCATCTGAGTTTTCAAGGTATCATCCACCTCCACATCAATGTCATAGCAAGCTGTTTTCTTCTGGTCATTTGGGTCAACACTAGGGGCATCCACAAGAAAGAAGCCAAAGTAAGTGAGTAGCTCAAGAAAGCACCGAATTGGAGCTCCTCTTTATGATGCAGCGTACAGACTGCAGGCAGGGATAAGCCAAGATAGTGTTAGCTTCAGCTCTAACACCAAGCAGAAAAGCTCCACTCATGGCTTTGCAGCACAAGGATTGCTCCAAGCAGATTTCGATCTACGAAAGTGTAATGCAAAGGACAGCATGAACGTGGGAGTGCCTTGTGGAAGAGAGGGATGTGGTAAATGAAAGAGGAGACTGCTCTTGTACAAAGAAACAATGACAGGCAACACGGGAGCTGCTGCTGAAAATCAGAACATATTACATCGTCTTCCTGTGCCAGCCTCATCCATCCCTTCCACTCTTCTTCCTAGAAATACGAAGTCAAGTGGACAAGTCTCACCTGATCACGTGATTAATGATGATCGGTTCTGGGGGCATAAGCAACGCATGAAGTCTTTGTGGTATTTCAGAGAACTTCATCCGCTGAGATTCAAATATCTGTGACAGAAACACGGGGCTAAGGAAAGGAAGGGGAGCTCAGTGCCAGCGATCACTGGCTGCTGACAAAGAAAAACTGAAACAGTCGCACATTCCAGCCACACCGTTACCTGCTGGAGGTATTTGTCACAGATGACATACTCCCGCTCGTGGGGGTCCTGGAGCTTGTGGGTTTTGATATACTGCCACAATGCCTGGATGATCACTGGACGGGTCTGAGTGTGAATCCCCAAGAGACGGGCCAAGCGGGGATCCAGTTTGAACTGGGGAGGCTGAAACAAACAGCACAGAAAGGTGAGGTGGCCACAGACACAGCTAACAGTACATGCCCTGCACTATTTCTCCTGACATCTTACCTGGTAATCCAGCATCAGAAGGACAGTACAGCGCACATTTACATCTCCTGGCCTCTTCACCTGGAAGCCATCCGTCTCCTGAGTTGTAGCAGTCCTGTGCCACTGAACGGGAGAGGGCATTTAGAAGCACCCACACACTTGGTTCCCTTTGCTCCTGCTGCTTGGCACCCAAGAAGCTTGCCAGTAAACCCCACCCACCTAGAGAAAGTTCACCTTATTTCCACTTACAGCTTGAAACAAGTGTTCAGACCCCCAGCAAGTCAGAGGAAAAGCTAAGATAAGAATTCAAGAGGTCCTGGCTCCCAGCCACTCCCCACTTGTCAAGTTACAAGTGATATACAAACCCTGTCTGCTGAACCACCCACCCATTTTTTGAGGTAACACAGCAAAAAGAAGCTCACCTCTACTAGGTGATTGTCAGGGCCATACAGGTCTTTATCAAGTTCAATGACCAGAGATTTAAAGAAGGATGAGAACTTTCTTTTCTGCTTGGTGGCATCATATTTGGACAAAGCAGACTGCAAGCAACACAGGAAGGAAAAGTGTTAGGATAGCAAGTCTCAGCACTCAAGCACAGCCACCGTGCACAACAGGGCTGCTTTAAGTTCTGAACATCTAAATTCACCAACACGTGCTTGAAAATCAAGTTCCAAGTCAGAAAGTGAAAGACTGGAGTTAAAGATGAGCTTGCAGGAATTAAATCACTCAGCCGATACATACAATGCAAGTGCCCTGGTTCTCAGAGCCAGGGTACAGAAGTGCCACTGATCTGCTCTCACCATTAATTCTTATAGCTATAAGAACTTTGTATAACTCATGTCCTGCCATAGGGATACCCTTCGGTCTCTAAGTTGGGCTCTTGGTCTCTTCACCATCAGACTCCTTGGAAAACAGAGATGAAGGAGGATATCAAGCCCCTAGCTACACTCTCAAACACTAAGAAACTGGTTTCATCGCCAATTCCAGACCCATAAAGTCACCTCTGTGGTTGGGTATTTCACACTTACATCTTCCAGCAGCCGTCCTTCCACCCGAAGCTCCCAGGAGGCGACTGTTCCTTCACCATCCTCTGCATCCGACTTGGCTGGATTGAAGGTATTGGAGATAAAAATACGTAGCTTTCGTTTTTGCTAAGAGAAAAAGAATCAGCTCCAAGTTAATTCTGAAATAAAGGGCTGACTATCTTGCTTACGTTTTGCTAAAACTAAGCTTAATGTTTTTAGCTGCTTCATATTCCACCTCTCCCAGGGCAGAGAGCAAGGAAAGAGGCATTTCTGGTTCCACTCCTTGGTTATGTCTGGAGCATTAAGATTCCTGATACGTCACACTTACAGGGACACGACCCAAACTTCAGTGCCCTCCTGCTGTCTTACCTGAAGTAAGAGCCTCCAAGCCTCGCGTATGATAACCATGAACGCAGCCCTCCCTTACCTTAATGGGTCGCTTCAAAGCCTCCTGGATATCCAAGCGTTTCCTCATGATCGTCTGGTCCAATTTCCTTTCAAAGGCCAGCAAGTCCATATAGGCCTGAGACTCGGGCACAAGTTCACGAATCTAGAGCCAATCAAGAATGCAAATCACCGTCAGCTCCCCTGCACTTCAGTCTGTTTCGTATCAACGCAGACTGCAACTGCATGTGCCACTCACCCTCTGAGGTAGAATTTTGTCAGCCATCTTCTTCTTTTTAGCGCTGTTAAGGAAGAAGATGCACACACAGACATTAAAATGGCAACCACTTTGTGCAAATTAACTGCAGGCATTCACGAAGGGAGCAAGGCGACAGCTTATTCTCTAGTTTAGTACTGCGGTAGAATCATAGAATTGTT
>RSEF01000032.1:1294642-1314204 GCA_003993805.1 Himantopus leucocephalus
TCTCCGGGGCCTCCTCCGGCCCTGCTCCAACAGCTCCGTGTCCCTCTGCTGTTGGGACCCCTGAGCTGGTGGCAGCACTGCAGGGGGGTGTCCCCAGAGCAGAGGGGCAGAATCCCCTCCCTCGCCCTTCTCTCTCCTTTCCTAATTGCCTGCCAGGGCGGGCAGGAGTGATGTTGTTCAGTGCTTAGAGGTTCGAGGCGCTAAATGATTTACCCTCTCCGTTGCAGAGCTGCTAATGAAGCGGCTGCGAGGCACAGGCACGCGTCAGCCTCCCGCCGTGCCATGCCCAGCGCCGATGTCCTCAGCCCACTTATTCCTGATCCTCTTCTGTGACGGCTTGGCAAAGATCGTGGTGGGTTCGATGGCACTGCCCCCATGCAGCAACGGCACTGGGGTCGCACCGCAGCATCACTGTCCCGCTGCACGATGAGTGTGAAATGCAACTGGCTTCGAATGAGAGTTGCTGTCTCCACGTCCACGTCAGCATGGGGTGAGCAAAGCCACAAGCAGCCGAGGGATCCCCAGTCCTCCTGCCTGCACCCCGCAGGCGGCCGGGTCTGGAAAAGCCTGGGTGAAGCCTGGGAAAGGAGGCAGCCAAGGAGCAACGCTCACCGCTGCGTCTGATCCGCGCCCGAGGGCTAAACAGCTCACGGCTGCTTTCTGGATGATTTGCTTTGGGCAAAATACCATGATACTTGAAAGTCTCCGAGCTGCAGATGAGCCGACAGAGTCAGGGCGCTCCCGACCCGCTGTGCTTCCCGGGAGAGCCGAGTCACCACCAGCAAACGGCCGCGGTCCCGTCTGCGGCTGTGGTCCCGTGCGTGCCCGCTCCTCTGCTCCATCACCTCCAATTATTTTTCACCAGGCAGCCCATGTCCCACTGGGTTTGCTTCGTTCGTCTGGAAAATGATGTAACCTCTGGGGTCAAACGATGCTGCTGTTCGACAGCAGAGAGAGGACGATGCGGAGGGTGAGCCCGGCCGGGAGTTTGCAGATGATGCAGGTGGGGATGGTGCGGCCGGGTCCCGGGGAGAACTGCCGGGGTGCCGGAGGTGAATCGCCGCTCAGAAATAACAGATACATGCGAGCAGTTTCAAATGCTTATAAGTTATTTAGGAGCCCATGTGCCGCTTTAAAAAGTGATTTACATAAATCACTTGAACGTCTTACAGAATTTGTAAACGCACCGGCTTCATCGGGCACTGTGGCAGGAGCTGCCGGGGCTCAGTGTGCTGCCGGGGACTGGCCCCAAACCGGGAGGACGATGTTATTTGGGGCCAGTGGCCATCCCTGCCGCCCACGCGTGGCCCCCAAGTTGTTTTTCCAGAGCCAGATGGGCCCATGCGGTTTGTTTATTAACTGTCTAAAGCTCCAGGAAATATCTGGGTATCAGTTATTCCCGCGCCCGGTCTCTCCAGCTGTGTTGGAGATGCTTTTCACTCCAGCTCTATGATTACCCA
Organism: Himantopus leucocephalus; assembly: GCA_003993805.1. Classification (NCBI taxonomy): domain Eukaryota; kingdom Metazoa; phylum Chordata; class Aves; order Charadriiformes; family Recurvirostridae; genus Himantopus; species Himantopus leucocephalus. Next base: position 1,296,103 of record RSEF01000032.1, read on the forward strand.
CTAACGCTGCGCCGCGGGGGAGCTCCGCTCACCGTGGGGCTCCCGGGCTTGTGACTGCCACGGCTCCGAGCGGGGCCATGGGGTGCCGTGGGCCAGACGCCTGTGTCCCCCGGTGGGTGCTGGGGCGTGGGTCCCGTGGGGCTGAGGGTCAAGGTAGAGCAGGGAGACCAGCAGCATCCTCTGCTTCAGTACCTTGAGACCAGCAGCGTGCCCCATTGCACCCCTCCCGCCGAGCTCCCATGGGTGCTGGAGGACACCCACCAAACCAGTACCCACCAACGGGGCAGGTTCCAATGACACGGGGGTTTTTTTTGCAGGGGTGCCACGGTGCTGCTGGGGTGGCAGAAGCTCACCCCCAACACGCACCGGCTGGAGTGAGGTGGGCTAAGCAGGCGGTTCAGAGGGGTGCAGAGAGGCGTTGGGGTGCAGAGGGGCATGCTTTGGGGTTTAGCAGGGTACGGGGAGCACAGCGGGGTGCAGAGGGGCATGGCAGGATCCGGTGGGGTCCAGTGGGGTTCACCAAGGTGCGGCGGGGTTCTGAAGGGTGCCGGGGAGCCTCAGCAGGGTGCAACGCGGTACAGTGGGGTACAATAAGGTGCCGCTGGATCCGTTCTCCCTGCATTGCTCCTGCATTGCTCTGGAGATGGGAGGAAGGAGGAGAGGAGGAGTGTGTTCAGGGTTTGCCAGGGCTGGTCCAGACCTTTCCTGTTCCCTCCCTTGCTCTTCCTCCGTGCACTCGGTATTTCCAGGGCAGAGGATGCAGAATCCAATGCAAGAGGCAGCGGCATGATCTCCATGTCAAACTCAATTCTCCCTAGTGCCAGCTCAGCCCCGGAGCCTCATGGAAATGGTCCAGAGGTCTTAATCCTCTGCAGTTTATCGAGGATGTCCCGTGCGCTCTGCCCCAGGGCTCCCAGCTCCCATGCCAGGCTCGGCCACCGTGCCCTGAAGCAGGACAGTGACGAGGAGCTGGGGACGTGGCTCTCCCCCAGGACGAGCTCGAGGGGTGTGAGAAGGAAAAGCTGCAAATGCACATTGCACTGCACTATGCACGGCCGCTCGCATCACCCCTGGCTGCACCAACCCCCAAAAAAGGGCTTCACGAGCACAGCGCAGCGTCCCGAGGTTTAATGCTGGTTTTACACGGGGCAGCCCCAATTCCCACCCCATGGGCCATACTGGGGCATGGAGAGGAAGCTTATCCTCTGGGTTTCTCCTCTTTCCCTGGGATAGAAAGCAAATTAATGGGGTTTAGAGCCCAGAGACAGAACTCCTGGGCTTCTCCCTTGCTGGGCGAGGAGCAGATCCACGGGGGATGAGCAGGGCTCCAGGGGCCCTTTGCCGGCATGGGGAAGGAGAGGAAACGCAAGCTGGGAGCTGATGGGGACGTGCATTCCCGCAGAGGATTGAGGGCTCCAACTTATAAATAATGAAGTAGCAAGCGTGAAACATTGATCTCTGCCGCTAATGAGAACGTCCAGGAGTGCAGCCCTGAAACAGAGGCAACAGCGGGGGCAATTCCCCCTTCCCCGCAAAGGGGAATCGGGCGGTCACCCCCTGCCCATCCCATGTGTGGCCCTGTGGGCGTGAGGCTCTGGGCACAGCCCTGGTGATGGGGACATCCTCAGCCCACATCCCTCAGGGGTCAGGACTTGCCCCTCAGCTTTCTGCTTCCCCTCCGGGCTTTAAGGCCGTACCAGGATTTTGGGGCTGGGGAGAGGAGATGGCTGCACCTCCCTGTGCATCCTCCTCCCCATCCTGGACCACTGCGGTGGGGGAGCTTTAGCGGGTGCCAGACACCCTCGTGGTGCTGGGGGGGCTGTGAGGGGCCAGGGCAGAGCTGGGGTGCACCAGTTGTTTCCCCCTGGGTCTTCTTTGAGGGTTCAGACCCCTGAGTCCAAACCCGGCTGGCTCCACCTCTGTCCCTGGAGCATCCCTGCATCCTGCACACGGCTGCTGCCGGGGAGCCCCCAGCCCCTGCGGTGGGTGGAGATGAAGGGGGATGAACAATGCCAGGGCCCCCCTGATGTGGCCTGCTGATGATGCAGGGTGAAAGAGGAGGTGGGAAAAGCCCGTATAATCCCAGGATGGGCTTCCCCACGGCACCCGGCATGAGCCCTGTGTGCTGTGGGATCCTGTCCTGGCTGCAGGGCGATGCCGTTGCCAGGGTGGGTGCATGACCGGGGGCACACGGGCAGCGCTCTGAGCGCTGGGGGAGTCCTGGGCTGCTGCGGCTGACCCTGGTGATGCTCTCCCACCATCTGGCAGCGCGAGGGGGGACGCTGGCAGGAGGCAGCTCCTGCCACCTTATTGTCACCCCAGATATTTTGGTTACGGCAGCCCCTCATTTGCATTCGCCGCGTCTCCCCCGAGCCCTCCCTTCTGCCGGGGACAGATAACGCGGCAGCCGCGGCGTGTCGGGGCCGCGGTGCTGGCGGCAGAACCGCGGCTCTTCCCACCGCCTCCTGCGCTGGCCAGCATCAGCATGCAGCCAGCATCGCCCGGGCGGCCACTCACCCCCAAACTCTCCCCATCGGCCCCCCGGCTCTCCCCACTGGCCCCCATGCTCTCCCCACTGGCCACGGCACCGAACTTCAATGGCTGCAAAGGGGACAGTCGCTGGGAGAGGACTGACACGCATCCCTGCCTGCACGCCGGCAGCTCCCCCCAGCCTGTGGGGTCTGGGCAGCCCAAAAATCCTCCCTGGCAAGGCCCCTCTCCGGACACAGCATCTCCTCTATATCAGTGGGAGGAGAAGGGCAGCACCGGCTGCAAAAGCACCCGCTTGGGGCATCCCACCAGCCTGGACGGTGCAAGGGGCTTCCCGAAATGCAGAAGTGAACACAGCCCCTGCATGGGGCGGTGAGACCCCCGTCGGGGCGGCGCGGGCTGCGGGGCTGATGGTGCATCACTGGGTGATGGTCCCCGGCACCCACCAGCCCTGACCAGTGCCACCAGGCCCAGGGCAGCACTGAGCCCGACTCAGCCTGGGCGGACACGGTCCAAGCTGGGAGCAGCGAGGCGGCAGGAATTAACGTGTCAAAAAAACGCCTCTAAAAGCTTCTGCGAGCCCCGGGACCCCCGCGCAGGGATGGGGCAAAGGTTTCCTAAACAGCTCAGCGAGATGGGGCGGCCACCGGGACCCCGGGCACAGGCGGCACCGTCCCCATCCCGCCACGCACAGACCTGCCTGGGCAAGGCTGCAAGGGGAATCCAAAGAACAACACAAATATAGCACAGAGCCAGCTTTTTCTAATCAAATCCATTAAATCATCCCAACCTGCTTGCAAGGAATAATCCAGGCAGGAATAATAAACCAGCTGCGAGTCTATTTTGCTTTTGCCATTGGAGGGGGTGCAGAAAGCAGGGTATTTGGGCCCCGACAGATGGAAGGTAGGGAGCCGGGATGAGGGTCCCTGAGGATGCTTCGGCGCGGAAAACACAACCGTGCACTGGGAAGAGCCCAGTGTCAAAACCGGCCAGTGGCCACATGCAGGCTGGGACCCGCTCGCCAGCCCTGGCTGGAGAGGATCCAGCCCCCTCCGGCTGCAACTTGCCTCCATTTAACAAATAAAACGCCTGACGGTTGACAACAGAGAACTGCTCTATGTAAAGAGTCTGTCAAGGGAATTTAATGCAGATGATTAAAATCACCCAAATTACGCTGGGACCTGGGCAGCAGCTCCGCAGACGCCCAGCCGGTGCCTTGGCGTGCTCGGCAGCTTCGTCCTCGCTCGACGTGGGATGCGAGTGGGACATCCCTAGGCTGGGGATGAGGACGGGGACCCCGAACAGCGCAGAGCCGCACACTCCATGCTGGAGCCGGCTCGGGAACAGCCACCCCGGCTGCCGAATTTATTAGGCAGCACCCGAATAGCCAGCACTGTTTAATTCCCAGCTGGATGGGGGAGAGGCAGCGCAGGGGGATAAAGGCTTTATTGTGCACTGGATCCGCGCACCAGCACGAGACGCAACCTCTGTGTGGAGCACAACGCCGTGCCGTGCCACCAGGACCTGCTTTCCCCCAGGGATTGCAGGGGTCCCTGGGGTCCCCACCGGCCATCGCTGCAGCTCTCCCTGCTTTTCCACTGGTGCCTCATCACCATGCGTCCGTTTCCAGCGTAAGGTTTCCAGCCTGGCACGCGCAACCCTGCTTTGCAGAGCCCAAGTGATCCCAGCGAGCTTTGCCCACGCGGGAGCACCCCGTGCAGCCGCACCAAGCAGCTCCTGGGGAGGACCTGGACCTCTAAAACCCAGCAGCATCCCCTGACATCCCCTTAATGAAGGTGCTGCCGGTCCTTTCCAAGCTGAAAGGAGGCAGGAGCAGCTACAGGCAGACAAACACCCTCCTTGCATCAGGGAAACATGGCATTGGGCCGAGGCCACGGGGGGACTCACCACTTTGAAGTCTTCGGGGGTGCATTGCTCCCCGCGGAAGAAGCAGGATAGCAGCATCTCCCGGATATCGTGGCCAGCCCGGTCATAAAATTCCAGCATGTTGAAAGGCTTGGGCTTGAAGTTTCGGAAGTTCGCCTTGTCCTGCAGGATTTCCAGCTGCTTCTCATCGGCGCTCTGGGTGTCCGGAATCTCATATCTTAGGGGAAAGAGCAGGCAGAAGCTCAGACCTGACCGTGGTGGCTGCTCCTGCCAGCAAAAGCCATTTGGGCTTCACATGAGCTACTTCTGCCCCAACCCTGGCGTGGGCTCAGCAAAGTCCCAGACACTTTGCACATGGCATTTTCAGACCATTCAACAGCACAAAGTGGCCCAGAGGCACGTGAGAGGTGGCAGGAGGATGGGCGGGGAGGAGAAGCTGGGCAGTGGCAGCGGCCATGTACCAAACCTGTCCCACTTGCCCCAGAGCTGGTCCTGCAGCACCGGCCCTGGTTGGGGCAAGCCCAGATGCCTGGCCTGTGCCTTTGGTGGCATCACGGCTGCAGGCGGTGGCCTCACCGGGACATGGGCTGAGTGTGCTGGGTCTCAGCCGCCGCTCTCGTGGCTGCAAACCCCTCCATGGGGCATGAGCGGGGGCAGCGGTGAAGCCCCTTGGCAAATGGCATGGGCAGGGAGTGCGCCTTGCTGCTGGCCCCGTGCTCTTGGCTGTGGCTCGGCAGCACCAAGGAGCTGCTACAGCCATGGGGGTGGGCTGGGGAGAGTGGGCGAGGGGCTCCCCCATGACCGCTGCCACCGCAGGGTCCCACAGCTCAAGGGATGGCACTGATGTCCAGTCCTGGTGTGTGGGTGATGCTCAGTGGCTTCACCTGCTGGCATCCCTGCCCTTGCTGCATGTGTCAGGGACCCAGGACATGGTGCCGGAGCCGTGCGTGCTGGATCCGCCCCACAGGCATCCATCCCATGGTCGCCCTGGCATTGCTGCATGTGTCAGGGACCCAGGACATGGTGCCAGAGCCATGCACGCTGGATCCGCCCCACAGGCATCCCACGGTCGCCCTGGCATTGCTGCATGTGCTGTGCACCAGGGACAGGAGCCACGCATGCTGGATCCAGCCAGGGCAGCCCCAGCATGGAAGCCACATGCCCAGGAGCAGTAGCAGGATCTGGTGGCTCCTCACTCTCGGCTGCCGGCAGTGCCGCACAGCGGCTGCATCCAGCTGCAGAGCTGAACTAACTCAGGATCTGCTTCCTCACAGAGACTAAGGAGATGCCGCCCACACCAGTCATGGAGTGCACCTCTCTGGTGCTCACTGCCCCACGTGGTGCGGGGATGGTGTGGTGGCTTGGGCCATATGTGGTGGCCTGCCCTGGCACACGGAGACATCGCCTGGGGCCACCTCTGAGCACTGGCACCCACCTGTTATTGAGCAGGGCGAGGAGCTCGCCGGCGTGGTACAGGTCGTTCTTGGTCACCCGGCTGAAACGAAACTCGTTGAGGTTGCAGAAGGTGACGGCAGGGAAGGTGAGCCTGGTGGCCGCCACCTCGTCCAGCTTGGTGACGTGGGGGTAGAGGAAGTAGTACTGGATGCGGTTGGTGCAGACGAGGGCCAGCAGCGCCAGCGAGCCCAGGAAGCACAGCGCCCAGACCACGCGCTTTAGCGACAGCCGCTCGTACGAGAAGATGTGTGAGAGCCCATGGAGGGTGGAGCTGCTGGCGAAGGCCTGGATGCTCACCGGCTGCCCGCTGTCCACCTCCTCCTCGTCCACCTTCAGGTCCATCATGGTCCGCGCTGGCACCCCGGGGTGGCCACTCTGCTGAGAAGGGAACCTGTGGGTGCTCGGTACCGCGGCGGCCTCGTGGGTGCTGCCGCTGCCCGGCCCTGCGCAGGGATGGTGGGGATGCACCCGGCAGCCCTCGCATGGGGCAGATGCTTTGCAGCGCCCTGCTCTCCCCCCAAGCCCATACACACACACACACACGTACATGTGTGTGTATATATATATTTATTTGGGTGCAGCCTCTTGCATTTCCTCCCCTCCCACCTCCTCTCTGCCCTCCCCATCCCATGGCAGGACTGGGGTGCCGTGCCCCCCACAACACCCCACCGTACCCACCCCTCCCACCGGCCCCCCCCTCCCTGGTCCCCCTCCGCCTCTCCCAAATGGCACCGACGCATCGATGAATAGATGAAGGAATCAAGGATGCAAACCTGGAATCAGGGCCGGCGGCCGCGGCCGGAGCTGGGCTCGTTCTGCTCCGCGACGGCGGCTGCCGCTGCGACGCGGGTGCCGGGGCTGGGACGAGCCTCCCTCCACCGCTCGCTGCTGGGTGGGAAGACGGGAGCGGGAGAGGCGCAGGCAACGGAGGGTGCGAGAGGCACCGAGCCCGGCAGCGGCGGGCGAACCGGAAAAGAAGAAGGGGAATAAAAATAGCCTCGGCGGTACCTTGGTGCAAGCGTGGGAGCGGGGATGCGCCGGGGCCTCGCTCAGCGCCGTGCAGGGGGACCGGAGGCGACCATCGCCGGAGAGGAGGCAGCTGCCGGGTGCGAGGAGAAAAGAGGGGGAGAAGGAAGGCGAGCAGGAGGCTGCTTCCCTGCCAAACACATGGATACCTCCCCCTGTGGCTATCTGGGAGCTGGTGATTTCTTCAGATGCATAATCCGCATGAAGTCATTGTCTGTGCGCTGGTGGGGCCGGAGGCCGCGGAGGGGTGCCGCAGGCCGGTGGGCAGCGAGGAGGAGGAGGAGAAGAAGGAGGAGGAGGAGGAGGAGGGAGAGGCGGAGGAGCGGGGCGCTCCAGTGATTGCAGGCTGCTGGCAGGGGCTGTTGGTGCTGCTGGCGTGTGCATGTGGGTAATGTGTGTGTGTGTGTGTGCGTGCGTGTGCCGCTCCCATCCCCCAGCGCCTTCCAGTGATGCTCCGGCTCCTCGCTCCGCCGGAGCCCCCCCAGCCCCCCCATACAGCCCTGACCCGGCTCTCCCCTGCCACGGCCTCCACCGCCCTCCCAGGCTGCACCCATGGGTGGCCCCAGTGCCGGGGCGGGTGCTCAGACACCCTTGGGTTGGTCCTTTTTGGGAGGACTGACTGCGGGCGCCTTCCAGCCCTTTCTGGCTGCCTGCTTGGGGTGGCAGCGGGGCACCGTGGTGCCTCGAGCGTCTGTCCCAGGCTCATCAGGTGCTGCCCTGCTCCTCGCTGCCTGCTGGCGTGGTCCCCAGCACGAAGCTCACCGTGATGGGGACAGGACCCTGCCGGCGGTGCTGGGCTCCTGCCACACGCAGGATGTGCTGCCCCTCTCCCAGCTATTCGCCTTCTGTGATTTACAGTCATCAGAAAGGTGCTGTTGTCCCCAGGGTGCTCCCCGGGGCAGGAGGCGCTGGGTGCTGGGTGCTGGGTGCTCTCCTCCTCCCAGGGCAGAGCAAGAGGGTTGCGCAGCGCTGCCCAGCTTCCCCGCCAGCATCACTGCAACTCCAGCCCTGCTTCACCTCTATCTGCTCCCCACCGCTGCCCTGGAGAGTGGGGTGTCCTCGCCACCCGAGCTGAGCTGGGGGATGTGCACCCCACTGCAGGGAGCAGAGGATGCAGCAGGCGCCTGCCCACTGCTCCCAGTAAGGTGACTGCAGTCAAATGGAAAAGTGTTTCCACATCCTCTTCAAGGATCACCCTTGTAGAGGAAAGGGGCAGCCAGGCTCTGGGGGTGTCCCCACAAGCTGTCCCCCTGCCCAAAGGTGCCTTCCCAGCGTGCTGTCCCTGCCTGAACCGCGGCTAATGGGAGCATGGACAGTTTGGGGTACAGCAGGGTCAGGCATGCGTACCCTGTCCCTAGATCCCGTGTCTTGGACACACTCGGTTTTGTCCTTTTCTGGAGCATCCTCTCCCAAACTGGGTCCTTGCCCGAGTAGCAACCTGGGGTTTTGCAGTGGGACCTGCTCGGGGACATCTTGGGGAGAGATGGGGTCCAGAGACACCCTCATGAGCCAATGCCCCCCTCTTGCTCATCGCTGGGCACAGGGACGACCCTGCCAGCGCTTGGAAACATGACTGCAAGGCCGGGAGAGCGGCGTTAGTGGTTCCAGTTGGCACCAGCTCTGCCTTTCCCTTCCCCGCTCCGTTCTGCAGCGAGTCAGCATCGCTCCTTGCCTGGACGACAACTGCCTGCTGATAGCCGTCTCTCCATTAGGGCTCCTGATAGAAACCCAGAGAAGGATGTGCTGCTTGGATAAGGGATAAGAACATTGAAAAAGGGGTTGTTTTTTTCCTCCTCCCCCCACCCCCCCCGCCTTTTTTTTTCTTCCAGATGAGAAGTCATTCTCTGCAGTGGTTTTATTGACAGTAAATCCACCGGCAGCGGCAAGGCTGCATGCAGGGAGGGATGGGGTTTCAGGCCGGAGCGGATGCGCCCGTGGACATACTTGCAAGCCTTGCTTTCCACCGCACAAGAAACCCCAATGGAGTGGCTCTGCACCTCCAAGCCACCCTGGCTGGAGAGCGCGTTTTCGGGGGGCCACCGGCTGCCCTGAACGCCCCGGGACCCTTTTCCTGCAGGAGCCGGGGAGGAGGCAAGCAGTCGGAGGAAACTTCCTTGCCGCTGGCCCCCGGCCAGGAAGGATGCAGCTGCATCCTTGGAGTCGAGTGGAGCGTGGGGAGTGCGGAGCATTTCCGCGTTATTTTTCGGGGGAGCCACGTGAGGGTTGTGTTAATTCCTGCTGGGAGAAGCGACGGGGCCAGCTGAGGGCTGTGGGGTGGATGAAGAGCTGACAATTAGCTCCAGGTGATAATTGATAACAGCGAGACACCAGGCACCGAGGGTAGAGGGTACCCAAGGGGGGGGCTGGGACCTGAGAGCGATGGGTGGTGGGGTGTGAAGAGGAAGAGGTGGTGAGCTGTCTGCAGCCGTATTCTTCCTGGGTGCTCAGCCCCAGCTCAGATCCAGAAGCCGGGCTCCCCTCAGGCATGCCCACAGATCCAATTAGCGTGAAAAAAGTAATTAAGGGAAGGTGCTGCAGTGCTGAGGCTCCCAGCGCAGGCTCCAGCAGACAGGCAGGCACCAGCGTGTCTTGGGAACACCTTGGGAGCTTGGGCCAAGGGATAACTCCAGCCCTGGGGCTATTTGCTCACCTTCTGAGCAACCTTGTCCCTGCTCCACCAGCACCCTCTGCTACCCAAACAAACTTCCACCCTGCTTCTTGGAAGAGCATCCCCAGGGCAGGGATGGGCCTGCAAGGATAGGTAAGAGATGCTTTTCCGTGCTTTTTTGGGGTTATGCCCTGCTATCTCTCCTTCCATCAGGGCAGCCCCGGCTTGCAGATTGCTTCTCTATCTGCACCGGCCACCCAGCTGCTGTACAGGAGGCAATTTAATTCATAATGGTCTATTAAGTACTGCGGGTGCTGGAGGTGCCGGGCACTGGCGCTTCCCTTCCCGGAGCGTGATGGCTCNGCTGGAGGTGCCGGGCACTGGCACTTCCCTTCCCGGAGCATGATGGCTCCGGGGGTGACCGGCGCTACAATCTCCAGGACTGCATTGTGTATTCAAGGTGAGAGATTTAATTAAAAGACCACCANGCTTCCCTTCCCGGAGCGTGATGGCTCTGGGGGTGACCGGCCCTACAATCTCCAGGACTTGCATTGTGTATTCAAGGTGAGAGATTTAATTAAAAGACCACCAGCGTGACATGCCACAAAACCCTTTCTGACGGGGCCACGGAGGCAGCGCTTTGGTGTTCAGCTGCTTGTTGGGAGGACGGTGCCAGTGTTTGCCCTGCGCGGTGAGCTCAGCGTTGCTCTAACCCTTGATGTTGGTGGGTTTTGCGAAGCTGGGACAGTGTCCGTCCCTGCAACCCTGTCTGTCACCCCATCCTATCTCGGCCAGAAATCCTGGGGGAGAGTGGGGAAAAATTCAAGCCCCCCTCAAACTTGGGCTGAGCGACATGTAAAATATCTTCACAGTCGATCTCTGCTAATGGGTTGCAAATTGCTTCCATCAGCTCCAGTATTACAGATTGCTCATCTGAAATTGCTTCCAGGAGCCCATTTTGGGGCCAAACACTTCCTAGCTTGGGGAAATAACCATCAGCATCATTAGCAACAGTAAATTGTATTCAAATGAGGCACTGTGGGGGCCTTACTAGGACTTTTTACATGTGCTTCCTTGCTGGCGGGGTAGCTCCAGCATTAGGGAGCTGTTGCCTCCGCGTGGGGCTGGGTACCGCTTCTCCCAGTCCCACGAGCCAGTCCTTGCTGGCTGTCCCCATCGCTCCGGGCTGCTCCTCGAGGCATCGCTTTGCTCCAGCTCTGAACCAAGAGCAGCTCCATTGCCTCCACCTAGGTCCTGGTAGAGGTCCAGGGCTTCCTAATTCATGAGCACGTCGTTAATTATCTGCTGGAAGCCAAAGCCTCAGCATCTTGGTGAGACTAACGAGGCTATTAAAAGAGCTGTTTCTTGCCATTGCTGGCGCTGGCTGGCCTGGAGCACGTTGCTGTCCCGGGTCAGCAAACAGAGGAAGAGATAACCTTGTGTTGTGTCTTTTGGCTCCTATTTGCTCTCGCCGCGTAAACCAAGCCTGACCATTTCTGAGACCTTTCCAGAGGAACCCACCGTATCGAAACCCTGAGAAATGAGAACCCAGCACGAGCAGCTCGGTGATACCGTGGGATTTCCAAATCAAGCACATCCCCATCACCCGAGTGGCAGCAGATGCGAAGGGTCAAAGAGAGCTGGGGCGGAGGGTCGAGCCGCAGCGCTTGGAGCTGCTGCTCCCAGGAGTTACCAACGCGGTTATCCTGAGTAAAAACGCAACTGTTTAAAATCAGCGTTTTGCCTGCCTCCCCACTCCGAGCTGCTGGGTCGCTCACCCCCGTGCAGAGTGTCTCCGTCTGATTTATGCCGTGTTGTGCTGTGCTCTCGCTTGCACCCGCTTGGCTCTCCCGGCGCGAGGAGCAGCCAGTCCATTAAACACTGAGTCATCCTCAGCGGCATTTAATTTTGTGAGGGGCAGCAGTTTGGATAATTAAAGGCCTCTGTGGCCAAAGCTGGCGGCTGTGGAGAGCAGGGCTGACGGGGAAGGCGAGGACACCCAGCAGCACCGATTAATGGGGTGCCATGGTGGTGAGGCCCCGACAGAGAGGTGGCTCCTCTCTCCCACTCTCCTCTCCCCCCCCCCCCCCCCCCCCCCNGTGTTTCTTAGCCTTTTCCTGTCTCAGATGAGGGCTTCCTTGGTCAGGTGAGTGCAATGATGCTCTGTGCTATTTCTGCCCGGATTAACCACGTCCTGATGGGATCTCCCGTGGGCAGATATGCTATCTGGAGGCCTTGGCTTATTAAAAGGACAAGCTGTTCGGGGAGCTGGTAATAAAGCCATGAAAGCTTTTATGAACCAGAGTTGAAGGCACTAATATCGCTGTGCTCTGCGTGGGTGAGAAATTAGACAAGAGTTCCTCCGTGCTCATGGTTTTTTTTTCCTCCCCCCTATTCATCTTTCTCAACAATTATCTTTTATTTTGATATCTTTCTATTTAAACCTTCAGAACCACGTTTGGGATAAAAAGGAGGCTGAATCGCTTAACAACCAGGCACCTTGCAGCGTGGGTACAGGGGACCTGGAGACGCAGAGCGATGGGGAAGGTGGCTTGGGCTCTCCTGGCGCTTCGGCAGCAGGAACCGTCCCCAAAGGCCAGGAGACAAACTCCCCAGGGCCCCTCTCCCGCAGGAAGGTGGGTACACCTCCTCACCAGCAGCCTCCGGAAGAGCCGTATCGCTGCATCTGTTGCACCAACATTGCACACCTGGGGCTGAATATCTGGGATTTCCTCCAGCTGTTCATCTGGCTGCTCGTCACTCTCGGATCTGGGTGCCCTTCTCTGGCCGCTGTGTTTTTTACAGCCCCTTCAGGGCTGTCTCTGCTCTTTTGCCATTCTGGAAATCTTGCAATCGATCAGCCACAGCTTTCCAGAGTTGTGAACGGCACATCGGATGGAAACCCTGTGGAAAGTCACTGAGCTGAGCGCGCAGCTTCATTAGCTCATGCAATTAGCATGAGGCAATGCAAAACCACTGGCCACTGCTCAATGACTGTCCTGAAACACTTTCCTCTTGCACCAACTCCACCTTGGCTGGCTCCTGCCATCCTCGCTTGTTTCACCCTGTGTCCAGAAATAGCCTCTCGTCTGGGACAGGCACAGCCCTGGGGCTGCTCCCCTGGACCGGAGGGTTTGAAGATACTCAGGCTGGATGGGACCCATATCTGGAAATGCAGGGCAGAGACCAAACAAACTCATTTCACAAAATGCCGGGCCATGGCTGGGTCAAGCAGGGATCTGCGCAGTTGCCTGTGGTCCTGCAGTGCTGCCCGAGGCCATCCCTCCTGGCTCTTTGCTCTCTTCGCCACTTGGATTTCGGTATAACAAGCCGAAGGTGTTTTGGAGCTACGTAAGAAGAAACGCCCCGCGCTGTCGGTGGCCACGCCGGTATTCCTGTGGCACTGTCCACACCTTGCTGTAGTCCCAGGCCACGAGTGGGTACCGGCACTGCATGTGTGCACACAGAGTGAGATGCTGGGATGCGCAACCTGCAGTGCAGGGCAACGGGATCCCCCGGCTCCTCCCTGGGTTCACATCCAGCCCAGGGAGGCTGGGTCCGCTCAGCCGATACCATTTCTCTGCCTGCGCTACCCTGGCTTTGCTAGCGGCTGCTTGTCCCCGTGTCCTTGTCACTGCCATAGAGCCCGTTCAGATCACATTTTCTTTTATTCCCTCTGACACTGGTTGTGGTCACAACAAAACTCATCTCATTAAGGAAACGCTGAGGATAGCTGGAAGGGGAAATGGATCCCCCCATCTGGTAAGTGCCAGGTTGGGCCAGCGGCACGCGCCCGCTGTGGCCCCGAGCACTGCGGAGCTGTGATGGAGAAGGCAGCTCATGTGTCTTGGGTGTGCAAACACGCTCCAGCAGCCTGAGCGATCGTGCAGGAGCCAAAGGGTTAACCCTGCCGGCGTGCAAACATCCTCCAAACAGCACCGATGGGAGCAGCGAGCCTCTCTGCTCTCTGAAAGCTGGCAAACAAATTAAAGCAATGTTGCAACTAATGCGTTTCTTTGCAGCAGAGAGGAGGAAAAGCACCGCTCAAAGGCTGAGGAGACAAAGGCAGTGCAGATGGGTGCTGGGGGACCCGGCGAGCGCCACGTGCTCTGCGCTGCTTTGCTTGGAGCTAAGCTGAGATTTGCTGCTACAGCTCCGTGACAGCGGCTGGAATAACCTGGGGAGGATTTATGGGAACCACATCAGGGCCAAAGGGGGAACCTGCCTGGGAAGGGCTGTAGCTGGGAGTTACTCTGGTATTGCTGCTCCTCAGTGTTTGTGTCCCTGTTCTCCAGGAGGAATTGTGTTGTGCAGGGAGGGAATATAGCACTATATGCTTCAGGCGTATAGATCAGTGCATCTTCTTCCCAGCAGCTGCCTGCCACACAGCAGTCCAGCAAAAATGAGGTCCCACTTGGCTTCTCGTGCTCTTATTTGCCTTGAAAAGAAATTAAACGAAGAGATGCAAATCCCCTAAAACAATTTAATGAAGCTGGTGGCTGCGGTGGTGCTGGTGGAGCCAGGTCCAGGGCTGGTGGGTGCCTGTGGGAGATGGCTGGTTGGCACGAGTTTGGTGCATGGAGAAAGGGCTGGGGGCGTTAGGCAGCCTGGACTCACAGCCCTTGATGGAGGGCTGCTGCTGGTCCCCAGCATGGCCTTATCATTTTCCCCCATTTACAGAAATGACACGTTTCTCTCATTATAAACAGGGGGGGTTTGCTACCCTTCCCCGGCAGCCAAGCCCATGCAAGGAGCAGATGGAGCCCATCTTGAATGTGCAATCTCAGCAAAAGCAAAGCCAATAAGTGAGTTAATTACCAGCACGTTATGTGAGAGCTGGGGATTCCCAGGGGATCGTGGAGATGAAGCAGGCCTTTGCTCGCCATCAGCAGCTGCAGGAGCTGCGCGTGCTGGAGAGGCCGGGGGACTCGACTGGCCACCAAGGGAGCTGAGCTGCCCTCCCTGGGGACGACTCGCCTGCAAAAACCCTCGGCAGACCGACTCAGAGCTCCACAGATATTATCGAGGTTGTATCCATCCCTTCCCCGGCGGTTTTCCTGGCTGTGTCTCATGAGGCATGTTCACAGGGTGGCTGCAAAGTGCCAAGCAGTGTCTGCTCTCCACAAGACAGTTGTGACTCTGATGGTGGAAATACAAATATACCCGAGGGCAGAGCATCTTTTTGCCTTTGTCTCACTGCTGAGCAAAATTAGGAGAGAAAGAGTAGCAGCTCCCTGGTTTAATAGTGAATTTTGACTGGGTTTGAAAGACCTGTGGCCCCTTACCTGGTGCCTTTGGGGCAGCTTTGCCATGTCCCCCCGGCTGTGCAATGCCTGCCCAGCGATGTGAAGGACTTTCCAGCCGAAATGCCTGCTTGCAGGCAGCCCTCTGGCAGCCGGAGGATGCGGATGTGCTGGTTTGCCCTCCTTGGTGCTTCCGCTCTGCTCCCCATCAGCTGAGCTAATAAAATTTGGACTCGTTAAATCCACAAACAGTTTCAAACTCGATTGCCCTGGGCTGGCTCGCAGCTCACGTCCACCCCTCCCTTTGCGTATCTGCCTGGGAGATAAGGATGGCAGTGCCTTTAATTCCTCACTTATGCATCGACTGCCAATTCTCCTGCCCGCTCACCCTTGATAAATATTGCACAAAGATTTGGCTGCCAACGTGCCGGAGATAAAGGTCCAGTCCCGCCAGATCTCCTTCCTCTGTGCCTTTTGTCTTGTTATGTGTCCAATTTGTTAAACAACCCACCTGCTGCAAGAGAGGCTCTGCCCGTCTCTGCTCCTGCTTCGGATTATTGCAAAACCTCTGAGTGAGCTGCCGCCTCCCCGCGCCCAGCCTTGGGTGGGAATTGAGGACTAAGGAAAGGCGCTGTCATTTCCAGGCCTTGAATTGTCATTGATCGGGGGATCGATAGCGGAGCCTGCCTTGGCTCAGCGCTCTCCCGGGCCTGGCAGGATCCTCTTCGCTGGTGTCGTGCAGGTGCCGAGGTGCTGCCGTGTCATCCACAAGCCCGTCCCCAGGAGCAGAGCCCAAACCAGGATTTGGGGATGTTCCTGTGCAGCAAACCTACAAAAGAGAGAGCATCAGAGGCTCTGGCTGGGCTTAGCCTTGCTAAAAATCCTCTTTCCACTACTGCATCCAGGCTGGATAAGCACAATTTGGGGTGCCAGGAGAAGGTGTTTAGGAGGCATCGCTGGGAGGTGTACTGCATCTCCCACCCACCACGTCTGGGTTTGCTGGAACTGGCTCCCCTGGCTCAAAACCCCTCTGAAAGCTGCTACCTGACAGTGCACAAATGTCTTACGGAGAGCGCAACGCCGCTGGGAGCTGCTCAGCTGTGTGATGGGGAGTGATCGTGGCATGCCTGGGGAGGATGCCCGGTGCTGACGGTCTCTGTGAGACCATGCAGGCAGAAGTCCTGATGCTGCAGCAGTGTGTGAGCATTGCTCGCGACCAAGCCTCCAATTTCAGGGCTGCTGTAGGCAAAAGGACAGGCAGAGGCTATTGATTGGGGTGGGGAGGGAGAAACAGGAGGGAAGGTCTCAGGCAACCTTATCACTGCGTATAGATCTGGTTGGCAGCATCTGTTGGAGCTGATATCCCCCCCCTTTTGCATCCTCTCACGCAGCATCCCGAGTGTCATCTCTCTTATGAGAAGATCAAATTAAAAAAGAGATGAGTGACGCTCAGATCTGGAAGTGTTTGAACTCAAATGTGGCACGTACGCCTGTTATTCGCGCTGTCCTGCTGGAAGAGCAGCTGTCCCAGGCAGCTTCAGACGCTATTTAGCTTACAGGTCTCCGGATTCCCCAGTTTGGGGGTGGCTCTGACAACACCGTTTGATCACTATCACTTCTAAATCCGTAAGAAATGTCATCTAAAGTGCAACAAATAACGTTCTGATTATCTGCTGGATCCTAATGCTACTCCCTGGAGATAACAAGCTGCAATTTTCCCCCTGGGCCATACAATAATCGCCCCAATTAATCCCAAGCAGTGGTTATTAAACTCACGGCACTGCTTTCATTTACAAAGCAAAAATAATTAAGCAGGTGTCTATGTTCACTGTTGGGTTGGGGGTGACCGGGGTTATTTCTGCTTTGTTCTGGGAAAGAAACTCTCGGCGGCTATGGAAAACCTCCATGGCTTTTCCGCTCTGTGTGGCACAGTTCTGTCAAGAACGGTGCAGAGAAGCCGCCGGATGATCGACCAAATAAAATGCAGTTGGTGTCTGTTAATGCCGGGGTTGGTATCCCAAAGGATGTAACCTCTATCCAACTATAACTTCAGAGGGATTTAGGGAGATAGCGTGGTTAGCGAAGCTGAAATGTGATGGGCATACAAAATCACACCCTAGGCCCTTGCAGGAGTTGATGTGCTGGTTTGGTTTAGCTGGATTGGTGTCGGGTATTGCTGGGCTGTGTGCAGCACACCGGTGCCAGTCCCAGCACAGGCTGCGGCAGCGTTGTACCCTGGCTCCGGCAGCCTCTGGGTAGAGGGGACGGTGTCCCCTTACCTTGTCCCAGGGCAAACCTGCAAAGAGACTTACGCTGCAGCTGAGATTTGCACATTGCTGCTGTGTCTCCAGACACACACGTGTGCTTGCTCCCCACGCATGAGCGTGCTTCTGCACTCACACGCACAGCCAACACACATGGGCTTGCTTGGATGGAAGACTTCCAGTTTCTCTACGAGAAGAGCAAGCAGAGAGAGGGATGACCGGGACGGAGGGAGGCAGCGCTGGTGAATTATGCATGACACAGGGAGGAGAGCCCTTATCTGCACGGACAAAGGCCTGTGCCAGGCAGCCCGGCTCTCTGCTCTACCTGTACCTTCCTTTCGCCCGCGCTTTATCTCCGCTCCCAGCTTGTAATTCAGCCCAAATATCAGAGGAAGCTGGAAGATTAATTTTCTCTGTTTGCATGGCAAAGGAGAGGGGACGCGCTCTCACTCCAGACTCCCAGCTGCTTAATCCACCGCTGAGGTCTGCCGAAGGAAAAGGCAAAAATTTATCAGTGTTGGCAAGTTGCTGGTGTGGGGAGGGGTGTTCGGACCCGGCGGCTGCGCTGAGCCTGGGGCTGCACGCCGGCCCCCCACAAGCAGGTCATGGGCTCTCGCAGCGGGGCTCGGTGTGCTTGATGTGCGTGCAGTTTTGGGGGGGGCTCTAGGAAAACACAAAACCTTTCACCTGCCCCAGTGTTAGGGCCCAGAGGGATGTGTGGGGCTCGAGAGAGCAGGAGTCGGTCCCTGCCCTGCCACCGAGCGTGACCTGCGTGTCCTTCCAGCGTGGGAGCGTTCACGGCTGCGAGTTGCTCAAATATTTAAGAGATGACAACTGTATTAATACAAAAACTAGATAAAGATCCCCTGAGTTTAAAGCAGGAAACATCAGCTCATCTCATATTTTCCAGCCCTCTCCCTTAGCTTACTCCCTGACTTAAATGAAATCATAAATATCAGCCCACAAAGGTCCTTTGTCACTGCACGCAGCTCCCGGCGACAAGAGGTCATTCATTAAAAGCCAGATGAAGGCAATAGAGACTCCCATTGTTTTTTAACGAGTTCAGGATAAGGCCATGGCTTCTCTGCTGACATTAATGCACTGTTTTGCTACGAGGAGCAGAGAGGAC
>RSEF01000032.1:1314304-1349131 GCA_003993805.1 Himantopus leucocephalus
TCGTTCGGGCCGACGGCGCAACCGTGGCTCCTTTGGCACCCTCCTCACAGACCGCACGGGCGATGCGCCCAGCAATATTTCGCACAGATGAGCGGTGACTGAGACCCCGCAGCTCCCACCCAACGGCATGAGCGTGATGCCATCTGCCGGCCTGCGGATCGGGCCAGGCACGAGAAATTAAAAATTAATTCCCCAAAATGTCCAGCTTCCTCTGGCTAAACCCAGGCTGCCCCCCCTGCTCAGCCTGACGGGTATTTTCCTCACACTACTGAATCATTTCTTTTTGAAACCCGTGCTGTATTAACGCATCAAGAGAAACACACCTAAGATCTTTTTTTTTCTGCTTTTTTCCCTCTCCCACCTTAAAGTTTCTAGTTCAGTGTTCTTTTTCCCTTTTCGTTTTTTGAACGACTGTTCATGAAGACCATCATGCTCTTGATCATGGTTTTGGATTAAAAGGAACTTAATAAAGGTTTCCCCTGAGCACAAAGCTGCACAAATGGGTTTGCAATTCTGGAGTTAATTAGGCAGGAGCTGGGCAGAGAGATTTGTGTTTGCGAAGCTCCACCAGAGGATGAGGTTGGGAGGGAAAGGTTTGTTATTGCAGGGCTGCTTGGTAGCACAGTGAGGCAAACCATGGCAGATTTCTTTGCATCCTGCCCCGAGAGATCCAGGCATGGGGTCACCAGTGAGCCCATCGGCATCATCCTAAGCAAAAATCCCAGTCACATCATGGGGTCCGCAAGCGCTGCTCAGTAACGGAGTCTCCGGCGTCTGGAGGAGGCGAATGGGCTAAAGACCAAACGGAGCGAGACTGCAGGAGGAACGGGAGGAGAATTTCTGCTGCCTGAAAATGTGAAGTGCTTCCGCCAGTAATCGCCGGAATCATCAAATTAGCATAAATTCTATTAACGGTTTCCCAGATGAGACATTTCAAGGCTTCTCCCTCCCCTCCCCGACACAAACAAAAGAGAATATAATTACTTTGCAATAAAGCGGCTCCTGAAAAGGCCCTCAACCTTTATGCCTTTTCTTCTCCCTTGAAATAAAGCGATATACGAAAGGTGCTTCGGACCTCTCTGCTCTCATCATGCATCAGTCAGGAAGGAGGAAAGAAAAACTCTACAAAGCTTTTAGGGACCGGGGTTGGGACCGAGCAAGTGGCATGTGGCACAGGGCATGGCCCGTTCGCCGTGTCCACGTCCCATCAGCAAGCGAGGGGGTTTCTAAGAAGCTTTTTTGGGATAGTCAGTTCCTGATGCCCTTGGAGCTCCCACCCATCAGGTTTCAGAGGAGGGTTTGGAAGTATGATGTCTGAACGCATATGGAAGAAATCCAATTTGCGTAACACTGAAACCCAGTACCTAACGCAGTAACTCACTACAAGCACCATGGGGGCAATAATCTAAAATAATGTGCCTTTTTATTGGCACGAGATTGCGGATGACAATTTAAAATAGAAGAGGATTTGCTTATGAGCAAAAGCCTCCTTAACTCTTAAGAATGACACTAAAACAACTCGCCTGCCTATAAATATGATCTGCCAATAGAGACGTCTTAGCTGCGAAGATTTAATTACAGGCAGGAGCTGCAGGAGGCCGCAGGGGCTGACCCTGAAACAGCTGAACCTCCTCAGAAATGGGTGTGCAAGAAGTGCCAGGATGGGCTGTGCACGCACAAGAGGCGCCCAGCAGAGCCAGGTGTAACTATCAGCCTCCAACTTGTTTTCCAGATTGGGGCAAATTGGGTTTTTGGATGATTTTCCGTGCTACGAGGTCAAATATCAAGGTCAGTGCCTTTCTTTTGCTCGAGGGATGAGTCGTGTCTTTTCTGGGCCTCAGTTCCTCTGTAAAATGTAGACAAGTTGGACTATCTTCCTCAAGGAAGCTTCATTAATGTTTACTTTTCAGCGGACCTTGAGGCTTTTCACAATCTATTATGAATTAATTATTATTAATTAAGTTAAAGCAGACTATATAACCTAAATAAAGCAGTTCTGACAAAGCAGCTGGATGTTAGAGAGCAATCTGCTTTACGAACTCCCTTTTCCACTTAGCAATTTTAAGCATTTAGTTCCGCTTTCTAATTGCTAATATCCATTCTTCAATTACCCGCTGTTTTGTTTCAGATTTAAAAGATTAAACCACATTGTTATTTTATGATTATGCGATTTTGCTTCTTGTAATTGTTGGGTTTTGGTTTGTGTTTTATCGGTTTGCATATTAAATGGCTGCAAACGGGAGACTCGTACGTGGCTTGAAGTGGGGTTTTGCCTTTTGGCAGGCGGGACGGATCACCGGCTGGCACTCAGATTCCTGCTTCAAAGACAAAAATCGGTTGAGGCACCATTTCTCAAGCGAGAACGCTTAGTAAACGGCCTCCCAGGGAAGAATCAATGCTCTGAACCAGCTCTGGGCTGCACCCAGCCCCTTGCGCAGGCCATATAGTGCCCTGCAGAACGAGTGTGTGGGGGCTCAGGCCCACCCCTGCTGCGTGCCAAAGACGTTGCTTAAAATAACAAGCGGGGCCCGGCCCGAGAACAGTCTTTTTTCCTCCCCAAAACAGCCCCTCTGGTGCCAATGGCTGCGCTCGGGCCCTCGCAGAAGCAGCAGCCCTGGGTTTCGGGGGGGCCTAGGCCCTGCCGGCGTCCCCGGCCTGCTCTGTTGCTAAGCAACGAGCGCCGGAGCCAGCGACCAACAGTAAAGATGGCGCCTGGCCGGCTTCAGCACGCGGCCGTTCGGGCCCCCGTCCGCCCTCGCGCTGGGGAGTGGAGCAAAGAGGCCACGCCCTCAGTAGACATGGCGCCAGCTTGGCTTCAGACGCCCGGTGAACAGAGCCAATGAGAGGCCGGGAGGGTGGGGAGCAGGCTGGGATTGGCTGGCAGCCGGGATTCAAACCGAAGTGCGGGGCGGTTAGGCTGGGCGGTTGGAGCGGGAGCTCGCGCCGGGCCGGCGGCTGAGGTGAGTGCGCGGTGAGCGGGAGGGCGGCTGAGGGAGAGCGGCGGTTCCCCGGTACCGGGCCTGCTCCGGGCGGCGGGGCCCCCCCTCAGCGGCCGAGGGGAGCTGCCGTCCTGGCCCTGGGCGGGCCCGGCGCCGGTTTCCTCAGAGGCCTTTTCCCTCGCTGCCTGCCGGGCAGGGCCCCTTGCTGCGGGCGCTGCCCCGTTCCTTCGCCCTCCCCGGCCTCTGCTGTCGAGTTGGGCGCGGGGCTGATGTCTGTGGGGCTGGTAATTAAGGCACAAAACTGTGGAAGTCCCCCTTGGCATGAATTAAGCAGACTATAAGGAACAGAGGAGGGCCTTTTAGCAAAGAGCTTTTCCACACCTTGTGGTCCATGTAATACAGAAGGTCCCGACATGTCTATGCGTCGGTAGAGTCTGTAACTGTGAATGGAGTACTTGAAGGCTTTCCGCGGTGGCCTCCCAAGTGTTAAGCTGCTGTGTTATACTCCCTCCTGGCACCTCTCCCAACCACGTCTGCACCTGCCTCTAGTGCTGATTTATTAGTCAAGGCTGTCCTGTGTGCCCCAGCAACCTCTTGCATTAGCAAAGTAATTTCTGTGTTGCTGAGCTGGAGACTTTCCTCTTCATTGCTTCTGTTTATGCTATTGTTGCTACTGTTTGAGGCAAATGTGCTGACTGTCTGAATTTTAACAGCTATTTGCAGTAGGAACTCTAGCTTAAAATGCAGCTAAATTTAAAACTGTATTAAAATTCCTCAGAATGTTGCTCCTATTTTTATCTTATGAAGCTCTGAGAACTTGCAGATTTTTAGTGGCCTATATAGTACCAAGTTATTTGTAGACGGGGCACGAGCTGGGCTCTGCAGCCTTCCAGGAGGAGAAAGATTTGGGATCCCTCATCTTGCCTTGGGGTCTGAGCCTCGATAGTATACTGGAGAATACCTGAAACAATAAGGCGGGAAGCTATACTGCCTCTCTCTCTGGCTCTGCTACCTGTAAACTGTGGAGGGTTGAAGATCTTTGTTCCCTAGGAAAGAATTTAGGTGCATATATCTCCATAAAACATAACTCTTCATGTATTTTTCTTTGTGCAGCTTCTAAAACTTCCCTTAAAAAAAAACCACTCTAAAAATCATTAATTCTGAAGCTGGTTCTCTTTTCTTTGGCCTGGTAACGCGTTTTCTGTTTGGAGGTGGGAAGAAAGGGCTGGGCTGTTTATTTAGCTCTGATTTCTTGGCAGGAAGATGGAGGCTGCGATGCTGAACTTACGGAGTCTGTATGATCAACTTATGCGCCAGGCTGAAGTTTTAAGTGAAGGAAACGAATACCGTAAGTTCTGTTTCTGAAGTGGGTTGTGCTGTGTTTGCTGTGAGAATATAAACATGCAAACAAACATTATTAGCTGTTATTGAAGACCCTGTGGATGATGCTATGGGTAATAAGACTGCTACAGACAGTCATATTTGGGGCTTTTTTCATTGTTGAGAAATATGAAGTCGCATGTTGAACTTCTAGGCAGAGACACATTCTACTTGTAGCAAGCTGATTTCATCCACGTGGTGTCTCGTGTTCTAGCTCTTCTGGTTGATACTGACACGAAGGACTCAGTCTGAAAAACTGCAAGATCTCATGAACATCTAGAGTGTCGGTGGGTTTGCCGAAAGGCTGGCTTCTCCACCCTTCAGTTAAGGGCAGGTTATATTAATACGTATCCACTGTCAGTGAAAGCAGGGCTACTGCATCTCCTCTGCTTGCCTGGGTTGCTAAAGATATACGTGTCTTCTCTCCAGAGTTTATTCAGTTAGCAAAGAACTTTGAAGAGTATCGGAGAAAATGGCAGAAAACAGAGCATGAGCTTGGCAGGTACAAAGATCTTCTCATGAAAACTGAAGCTGAACGTAGTGCTTTGGATGTGAAGCTGAAACATGCTCGCAATCAAGTGGATGTGGAGATCAAACGAAGGCAAAAAGCTGAAACGGACTGTGAAAAGCTGGTGAGTAATTCCTTTATTACCGTTTTGGCTCTTTAGAGTGTGGAGGCAAGGTGGTTAAACTGCATTGATCTATGGAAAATAAGGACTGGCACTCATGATAACTTTTTTCTTGGAGAGGGAAAAAACCCCTAAAACTACAAACTGGCTTGGCTCCTGGTAGTAGCCTTCTGCTTTAGTCTGGAAAAAGGCGACTGGCTGCTGTTTGGAGCTGAGCTGCCATTACCTGTCAGATCACGAGCTTTGCAGCCATTAGCAGCCTATTGACACAAGTTCTGAGAGCCTATCTGTGTGGTATCTCAAATGCTTCAGATTGGTTCGTACAATAATTAAACACAGTTTATCCTGTGGCAGCTCCTGATACTATCTACCTTTACAGGAGCGGCAAATACAGCTGATTCGAGAGCTGCTCATGTGTGATGCATCTGGGAGTATTCAGCTGAGTGAAGAACAGAAGTCTGCTCTGGCCTTTCTTAACAGGCCACAGGTTTCTATCGGGGGTGCAGGCAACAAAAGGTAGGCAACGTATGTCTGAGCAACATAAGTGTCAAATATCAATCCAGCTGTATCCCTCTGTGATACATACTGCACCCATATCAACAGAGTTTTACTTTTTATTCCAGTTTGAAATACAGCTCTTCTGAGTCAGTAAGATTGTTCTGGAACCATGGGTGACTGAAAGCCAAACTGATACAAGTTTCCTCTAATTTTTGATTTTTAGGCTGTCTACAATAGATGAATCTGGCTCAATTCTGTCAGACATCAGCTTTGACAAGACTGATGACTCACTGGTAATGTAACTCCAAGTTCTAAAGTTTTCCTCTGCTCTAAAACCTTAGAGGTGTGCCGTAATCTCTAGAGACCCCTTGTGTTTATATTACTGTGGTATTAAACTGGTAGAGCTGATTTGCATTTCTCTGGTGTGCTATTGGCTAAAACTTAATGAAAGTCCTGGCCAGAGGCTGTATGGTATTTACACTGAGCTAACCCGCACCGTGTATTTCCCACAGGACTGGGATTCCTCTGTGGTGAAAGCTGTCAGACTGAAAAAGAGAGAGAAGCGGGTATGTTCAATTCTTCCCTGTCAAATAGACTCCATTGTTAGCCTTAGCTGACACAATGCCACCATCTGTCATCTCACAGCCACCTATAATGATGTCTGAGCTACTAATCACAATCAAACTTCAGATGGATGTGCTGCTACTATAATTCAGACCTGCTGTGTGGATTTAGATTGAAAGTTAATTCTGGTGGTGGTGTTTGTCTACTGAAAATGACTGGAGTTCTGCATATCTTGTTTTGCTATGGCCTAGAGTTTGCAAGAAAGCACTTGAGGATTATTAACAGTTACCAGATTAGGGGGAAATCAAGTGGGAAGTTAATATTTTTCTGTTCTCTAAAGGAGCTTGTGCTTGTTCTGGTCTGCTGTTAGTATGCAGTAGGCACAGGTGGGAAAGGACAGCCTGAAATCATAACTAACACAGTTGGCAAAGTCTGGGACTTGCTTAGTTGCCCTTCTTTTTATGTGTGTGTGGGTTTGGTGTGTGTTCTTCCCCCCCCTTCTTTTTTTTTTTTTTTCCTGAATTGGATTATAAAGCTGGCTAGGAAAATTATTTGAAAGAGCAGTATATTGAGGCCTCCTGATACTTCATGTCAATTTCAAGGTTGCCATGAAGAACATGTATCATGGAAGAGCTTAGTGCATCTGTGGCGTGTGCAGACAATTGTTCAGTCCTTCTAGTTGAACTGAACTAGCNAGCTGGCTAGGAAAATTATTTGAAAGAGCAGTATATTGAGGCCTCCTGATACTTCATGTCAACTTCAAGGTTGCCATGAAGAACATGTACCATGGAAGAACTTTAATGCATCTGTGGCGTGTGCAGACAATTGTTCAATCATTCTAGTTGAACTGAACTAGTATAACGCTAAGTTAACAGCGTACCTGCCTCAGACAAAAATATACTGTGTCTTTTCAGCGGTCTTCCAGGCAGTTCATTGAAGGACCCCCAGGTCCTCAGAAGAAAACCAGATCAATTGGCTCCACAGTGGACCAGGTATGGTGGCCCCAGCTGGGTTTGTGTGTATTTAAAATAGTTGGTTGGATTGTATACCCATTTCTAGGGCCAACAAACTAGAAAATGCCGTGTCCTGTCAGTGTTGCTGTCGCTAACCATGTATTTCTCATTACAGGGAAATGAATCCATAGTAGCAAAGACAACTGTCATGGTCCCCAATGATGGTGGCCCAATTGAAGCTATCTCTACTATCCAGACTGTGCCTTATAGTCTGAAGAGACGGAGGAAGAGTGGTAGGTGTCATGTCTCTGTTTGTCCCAGTCCTGAAGCAACTAGTTTGTAGGCTGAAGGTTACAGTTACCTCTCCCCAGGACCCAGGCAGCTGCCTGTGGCTTATAATGCACCTGCTTTGAAGCAAAGTTTACGCAGGGGGGTGATTCTGTTCAGTCAAGTCTCCTCCTCTTCTCTCTTTCAGGTCCTTTGCAGCCTTGGAGCAGTGAGTCGAGCATAGGCAGTAAGCAGCTGGAATCCAAATTGGAGACTGATGGCTCTAGCACCCCGCAGAACAATGGGGGAGTGAGGCTGCATGAATTTGTTTCGAAGACGGTAGGTCTATAGGCAAGAAGAACTTGGAAAAAGCATCTCCTTCCATTTTAAATGTGTGATAGCAAGCTATTGATAAGAGGCTTAGGTTTCAAGTCAGTATCAATTGTAGCCATTACCTGCATGGATCTGGGAATACATTATCCTTTATGGCTTGCTAATTTGAGTCCTGTGGAGTTACTACATTGCACTAATCTCTTCCCATCTATATGCTTTGAATCGTTAGGTTATCAAGCCAGAATCATGCGTTCCATGCGGAAAGAGAGTAAAATTTGGAAAAATCTCTCTGAAGTGCAGAGACTGCCGTGTTGTCGCTCATCCAGAGTGTCGGGACCGCTGTCCTCTTCCCTGTATCCCCACCTTGACAGGCACTCCTGTCAGAATTGGAGAGGTAAGTCTGCAGGGTGAGTTTGGGGCGCAGCTGCCAGCACAAACGGGCTAATGTTAGAACGTGCTTAGGCTCCAACTCTAACCAAACAAGTCTGCCTTCTACAGAAGAGCTCCTGTTGCTCAGAGATGCATAATAAAATGCAAATGAGTTTGCTAACATATCCTTCAATAACCAGGGTAGTGGGTAGTAGGGATGCGATGTTAGGAGGGTGCTGAGTTGAGGGTGAACGTGGCAGCTCTGGGTACACAATCCTTTGGTGTTGTGCTGATGGATGTAGTGTTGCAATTCTCTGGACTGATGAAGAAATAACTTTTTTTTTTTAAGCCTAGATGTCACTATGAATTCCCAAGAGAGTATTTTCTGTGTCTTGAAGACTGAGTGTCTCTTTTTTTTTTTTTTTTTTCCCCCTTCTGTCTCTTAGGGGACCTTGATGGACTTTGTCCCTTCTACTCCTCCAATGATCCCTTCCATCATAGTGCACTGTGTTAATGAGATTGAGCAACGAGGCCTGCGTGAGGTAAAACAAAATTGAGGTGTGAAACATGGCTAATGAAATGGGTTGTGGTGTTAGGGAAGCAAATTGTTAACCCAAATATCTCTTATTTATGGTGTGTATAGTGCTGCTCAGTGGGTGACTGAGTGAGCAACTGTGTGGAGAGTGCTCAGGTGTGGAGAGAAAGCGGGGGCAGAAGAATGTCAGCTTTATATGTGCAGTTGATATTCTGCCTCTAAGCAATGCTTTCTGTTAACAGACAGGCCTTTACCGGATATCTGGCTGTGACAAGACAGTGAGGGAACTGAAAGAGAAGTTTCTTAGAGCAAAAAATATTCCTTTGCTCAGTAAAGTGGATGATATCCATGCTATCTGCGGCCTCCTCAAGGACTTTCTACGCAGCCTGAAAGAACCCCTTCTCACTTTCCGGTTAAACAAGACTTTCATGGAAGCTGCAGGTAAGGAGTTGCTAAATGACATCTCCAACTCTTGCCCTAGGCTTGATGGTCACAGGTTTAGCTGTAGTGTGAACTGGCAGACCTCAGTGCTCTGTGGAGCCCTCATGCTTCCAGCTGTGTTGATGATGTGCAATATGCTGGGAAGATACTCTCCTCTTCCAAAACAGTACAGCAGAAGAAAGCAACAATTTCTAGTGCTTGGGCAGGATACAAAATTATTACGATGGCATGTGAAGCTTCTGGCTTCCTTGTTTCTCAGACTAGCTGTTGCTGCGGGGGGAATACTACAGCTGTGTCTCTGAGACTACTTTCTGAGGTCTAAATGTTTTTTCCCCCAGAAATCTTGGATGAGGACAACAGTGTTGCTGCTATGTACCAAGCAGTTGCTGAACTTCCTCAGGCCAATAGGGACACCCTAGCTTTCCTCATGATGCACCTGCAGAGGTATGTTCAAATGGACTGGTAGTTCTTAAGGGGGGATGTTGCCACTGGTGCTTTCTCTAATTGGCTCTCGTTACTGCCTGTGAGCATAAAGTCTTCATTCTGGAAGAAAACTGCTTATTCAGAGGCTGAAGGGGGATGGGGGAGTTGTGTGACAGATGAAGGGGAGAAGCTACATTCTCTCTTTCTTATTTTTTTTTTTTTTAATACAGGGTGGCTCAGAGCCCGGAGACTAAGATGGACATTGCCAACTTGGCCAAAGTCTTTGGCCCCACAATAGTTGCCCATGCGGTACCTGATCCTGACCCTATGACACTCCTGCAAGACACTAAGCGGCAGCCCAAGGTAGGTCAGCAGAAAGGACCGACTTGGGTGAATGTATCCCGTTTAAAGAATTCAAATGAATCGCTGGAGGGAGCTGAGGCAATGCCTGTCTGATGTCAGTGTGTCAAAGCTGCGGGCTGGTTTGTAATGTCAGCTATTCTCGGGTGTTTGTAGGTAGTGGAGCGACTTCTGCTGCTGCCTATGGACTACTGGAGCCAGTTGATGATGGTGGAGCAAGAAAACATTGACCCAGCGCATGTAATTGAGAACACCAATGCCTACTCCTCTCCACAGACACCAGATGTTAGAGGTAACCCCTGGGTCCTGCTCTATTGCCTGTGCAGCTGCTGCAGTAAAAATAGTGACCCTCAATCAAAGCTGCTTGCGAGACTGTTGG
This sequence comes from Himantopus leucocephalus, assembly GCA_003993805.1. Taxonomy (NCBI): domain Eukaryota; kingdom Metazoa; phylum Chordata; class Aves; order Charadriiformes; family Recurvirostridae; genus Himantopus; species Himantopus leucocephalus. The sequence goes on from RSEF01000032.1 coordinate 1,324,375, forward strand.
AGCTAGCCATTCCTGCACGCTTTATGGAGGAAGAGAGAAGAAAAGCATGCCAGAAAACACCAGATTTGTCTAGTATTTTTGGCAGATGCTAGGGAATGTCTAATGTTTCTTGAATGGCAATGAAAACTTCAGCTGTCCTCATGTTGCTCACTTCGCTGCCTCTCTTTTGACAGTGAGCATGCTTGGACCCCTCACTACTCCAGAACAGCAGCTCTCCAAGACACCGTCATCTAGCTCCTTGTCCCAGCGGGTCCGGTCTACCTTCAGCAAAACCACCCCCAAGTAAGTGCCAACGGGTGTTATTGTGAAGATGTTGGGATGACTGCAGGTGGTTTGGGTGTTCAAGGAGAACTAAAAATAGACTTTGGGGCCCAGTTGTGGGAGCAGCCGGGGTTTACTACTCGGTCAACTCTCCCTTGATCAGTGCTGTAGTAACAGGGCAAGCTGCGTAATGGTTAATGAACATCATCTTATGGTCGGGAGAAGAACACTTTGTTTGGGAGGTGGATAAAATTTGGGTGAATGACCCTAGGGAAAGGAAGAGCATTAAGACCTTTATATCCTGAACTCCAAACTGATATTTTTCTACTTCTCTTGAACTAGATTTGGGAGCAAAAGCAAGTCAACAATCCAGCTTGGGCATCAGGGCAACTTCTTTCCCTCTCCTGTGCTGAAGTGAAGTGGACCTGGGAGTTAGTGTCGTCCTAGCATTTGCACACCAATATGCATGAGTACAGTAAACACAAGTCCTCTCCGCGGCCCTTGGCAGCTTATATAATGGATCTTTTTCTTTTATCTTTCAGCTTAGCTGAGACTTTTAATGGGATTTTATTGTGCAATGTATTTTTATTATCTAATGCTCTTCTGAATTCGTGAAGAAAGTAACTAGCAGGATTTGTTCAAAGCGTTAATAAAAAAAAAAACTGCTAGAGGAACTCACTGACACTTTTCATATGGGTAGTAGACTGGATGCTATTGAAGTGGAACAGTCATACAAGGATTGTAAGTGTGTGTGTTTTGTTTTTTTTAAAACCCAACCTCCATAGGTTGTTCTTCACACAGCAGTGACACCCCCGTTGAACTTTGTCAGAATCCAGTCTTTCAAACAGCACGTAGGCCTGTAACTCTCGACTTGCGCTGTGGTCGTGCAGCCTGTAATCCTGAAGATGGCAGTGTTGCATTTGTCTGATGGGCAAAAGATGCTCTGTTTAATTACCTGCCGGAGGGACTGTGACTCTTTAAAGAAATGTTTCCTGATACTGTGCTTACAAGGGGAAAACTTTGTAGAAGACTGTAGATGCAAACCCAAAGGATTCCTGGGTAGTCTAAGTGAGTTACTAGTGCTGCTCATACTGTCAAGGGGAATGAGGGTTGTTTCGTAGCACCCTCGCTTTTGGGAGTCCCCGGTGTCCCAAATCGGGGGACAGCCCTTGCCCAGTGCTGTGTGAGAAGACTTGTGTAACACATACAGAAGTTTATAAAGTGTCTGTTTTTATTGAGCTCTGGAAAAATGTCCTGACCTGTGCAGTTAAGTAAATAGTGATGTTCTATGTGACCTGTGATTCCACACTCTGGCTAATGCATTTCACTTGTGCTACAGCGTTTTAACCAGGGCCTGTGTAGTGTTACAGGAGGCTGTGGTGCTGTAATGCTGTGGTGCTGTGCTCGGAGTAGCTCCTGCCCCAAGGACTAACGAACCTGGCAGTCTCTGCTGCTGGGGTGCAGGATCAGCACCAGGTGCCTGTGCCTCATGGGTCCGGAAGAGGAAGGAGAAGAACAGTTTTGATCCCCAATACTGTATCAGGAGGTGAAATAGCCTGGGCTGAACATGGTGGCCTGGGTTGTCTCTCTTTCCCTTGCTTGCAAGGTCTGGAGGGTCAAGTCCTTCCCTGCCATGTTTGCAAACGTCCCCACTGCAGGAGATGAGGCTGCTGCTCCCCTTCCCCAGTGGGGCTTGGGCCCTGGGACAGCTGGGTGTTTCTGGCCTCTGGTGCTTTCATGCATACCAGATGTGTGTGAGGGGGATGCTAGGACATGTTCCCCTTCCCCAAATCCTGTGTCTTGGACACACTTGGCTCGGTCCTTTTCTGGAGCATTCTCTCCCAAACTGCATTTGCAGTGGGAGCTGCTGGGGGACATCTGCCCTGGTCCTCATGGTCCCATTCTGTGGGGGCAGGTGGGGCTTGGGGACACCCTGGTAAGCCACCCCTGCTTGCTTACTGGTGGGCACAGAGGTGGCCCTGTCAATGCTTGGAAATGTGGCTGCAATGCTGGGCTGGGGGTGTGTGTGCCCACCTGCGCCTGCAGGGAAGGATACAAGTTCCACAGTGGGACGTGCAAGTAGATAGGACACTGCAGATACAGAGTTGTACCCAGCGTGAGCCTGGTGGGGAATAGATGGTGAAAATAGTGAAGAAGGGGTGTATCTTTGGCAGAGAATGCTCCTGTTGCACACAGGAGAAATCATGTGGAAAACAATTTGAAATATTTATTGATCAAAGAATATTAAAAACCTCATTTTGGCCCCAAAACCAGTGATGAATACATTGTTCCTAGTGCTCCCTCTTCAGTGGGTACCAGTGCAAGAAAGCAAACCCCCCTGTTTCTGTTCAGGCAGGGGCAAGCATGCGCATACTTCAAAGGATTAATGCCGATATAATTACAACTATATACTCCTTAATCAGCAGCTATCTTTTGCTACGTTTGAATTTAATGCAATTGGACAAGCCAGGACCATCTCTGTCCTGTAGGCAAGTGCTTCATCCTCAGCAAGACCCCTCAGCAGTTAGTCATCTTAGGAGCAAGCCACCTTTGTATTTGTTGCAAGTGATACAATTCTGATAATTGAAGGGAATTAATTTCTCATGCTGCCTTAATCAGCACTTAGTTCTGATCTGTAGCAACTCCAGGGGAGTGATGCAGGTCTACACCTGCAAAGGATTGTGGTCAGACCCTGTAAGCCAAATTCTCCACCTTTGTGTGAGATGTGTGCCTGATTTCAACAGCCAGCTTCTGCAGGACATGTGTAGGTTCAACATGGCCTGTTACACCCAATTGCCAGGTGAAATGGCATTGAAGGGCATCCAACTTCTCCTTCAGTTCCTTGTTGCTACAAAGAGGAAAATGTGGGTTATGAAAAAACAGCATGGGGAGGGATGGGGTCCTGTGGTACCCACACAGCGCAGAAAGCATCTCCTAGCTGTACGTGAAAGAAAAAGGAGGAAGGGATGGAGGGTGGGGTTCTCCTCACTTGCTCAACAAGTCCCTTGCTACTAAAGAACCTGTAAATCTTTGCTCCAATCAGCCCATCTTCAGGGAACCATCCGGTTCATTCCTGGCTTGCTGTTCTCTAGAGGGGAGTCACCGGTGCCTGGAGTCAGGGCTGCTTTTTCTTCTTACCTAAGACAAAGGCCCTGGGATGGACTGCAGGAAATGGAAAGAATAGAGCCAGCCAAAACCACGTGATGAAAGCTTCTTTGCTGCCCATGGGGAGGAAACTGGGGCTGTGCCTTCATCTGAAGGACGCAGCAAGAGATGGCTCAACAAAGAGAGTGTCCAACAAAGACCTGTGAAGATGTTGGACTGGAGCATCTCTTATATGAGGAAAGGCTGACAGAGCTGGGATTCCTCAGCCTAGAGAAGAGAAAGCTCAGCGGGATCTCAGAAGTGTATGTAAATACCTGAAGGGAGGGTGCAAAGAAGACAGAGCCAGGCTTTTTTCAGTGGTGCCCAGTGCCAGGACAAGAAGCAGTGGGCATAAACTGAAACTCATGAGGCTCCACCTGGCCATCAGGAAACTTAGCTTCTAAAAGAAGGATGTGAGGAGGATGGAGTACTGGCAGAAGTTGCCCAGAGAGGTTGTGGAGTCTCCACCCTTGGAGATACTCAAAAACTGTCTGGATGCGGTCATGGGCAACCAGCTCTACGTGGCCCTGCTTGAGCAGGGGGTTGGACAAAGTGACCTCCAGAGGTCCCTTCCAACCTTAGCCATCCTGTGGTGCTGAACAAGGACATTGTGCCAAGCCTTGTCAACCTAAAGCCACTCTTTTTTGGGAGCTGCTATAAGAACAGACGCTGTGCACTTACCTCATTTTTGCTGTGGGTATAGTGTCACCGTTGGGGAGCGATGGCTCAGGCTGCGCCTCTTCCACACTGCAGCAGATATGCTGGGCAGTACAGAGTCTAGTTTATTGACTGACCCTTAAATAGGGAAAGTACTTTGTTCGAGGCAGGGTCTGATTAAACAATCTGTCTCGGAGGGAACAAAACTGAAAGAGAAAAGCTTAAACCAGGAATGAAAGCATCCTGGTCTCCCTGTCTTGAAGCAACTACCTTCACTTCACAAAATGGGACTGGGGTCTGGATAAACAGGCCAGTGTTCAAAGCAGCAGGATCAGAACTCACCCCTGGAGTCCTTCTCCCTGCTGAAAATGACTTTGTTAGCATTAAAGCTTTTAGAAAGCAAAGGGCTAAGGTGATAGAAGAGAAGGGCACTGGGCTACAGAACGTAAATGCGTCGTTGCCATTACTGTTAGAAGGCCAAAGGCTGTGTGTGACTCAGTAGGACCTTGGCACTGGGGCTTGTCGGGCTGGTTTTATCTGGGTCTGTCCTGACCTGCCCAAAACTTTGCTGTAGCTTGTTTAGTTTGTTTACCTGTAATAGCAACTGCCTAGCAACAAGGTGGCTGTTTTCTAATTGATTTTTAGCGGTTGAATTTGCATAGTTTTGTGTAACTGTGAGGTACAGCGGCTGTGCCTGTGACAAATCCGATGTACTGCCGTAAGGAGCAGCTAGTGCTGACAGAGGGTCAGTGTCACATGGAGCACAGAATGGCCCCAGGGCCATCGGCAACTCCTCAGTGATCCATTACTGATTATTGAAGAACGCAGTCTTGCCAGGTGGCACAAACCGGTCTTAGAGGTAACAGAAAAAAACACAGGTAAAACACAGAATACACATATATCTGGATGTAACACGGAATTGCAACTCTGTGAAGAAAGATTCAAGTATAAGGAGTAATAGAAAATACGTGGGGAAAAAAAAAATAGCCCCAAGTAGACCCTACACTGAGGAGGAAGAAACCATCAACCTTATAATCATATTCCTCCCAGAAGAAGAAAAATCCCAGCAATATAGTTTTTCCCCCTCAGGATGCTGATGAGTCACTGCAGCAATGCAAAGGAAGTAGGGAGAATTCATCATTAGAGGAATGGGGTAGATGCTTTTGTCTGTTGTGTTTATTTTTTTTCCCCTGTTACTGGAAACCTTTAATAGAAATTGAGTACTTTGGGTATTAATTGTTAGCACTGCTGTAACTGGATGAATGGTAAGTGATTAGACTGAGGCATTAATTAGACTACCAATGAGTTCTAATTCTTGAATCCTCATGTAAGTGTGTTCTTCCTGTGCGCTTTGGCTTGCTCAAGCTGCTTCTCTGTTGCCTGTCGTGGCCAGGATGGGGCTGGGTGAGTTGGGCGATGGAGAGACGTTTTGACTCCCTGGGGCAGGGGCTGAGCTGGGCTCTGGGCAGTGCTGGCACGACGCAGGAGGAGGAATTCGGAGCTCAAGTCCCTCAGGCCTCGGCAGTGGTTCTTGGCTCTTTCTCCTGCTAATATTAGGACTGGTTTGAGGAAGATTACAGTTCTGTGAAATAGCTATTAATATCATACAAAGCTTGGATGGAAGTCAAAAATAACAGCAAATGAGAAAACTACTAACCACACAGCCAAACAGGAAGTACAGGCAAGGCTTGGTGTTGTGAGAGATAAACAGTGGGAAGGAAAAGCAAAAGAGCTGCAATAAGAGGCAGAGAAGAAAAATACAAATAGCTTTGGAGATAACTGTTTTGGAGCCAAGGGCTGTTCCCAAGCGATGTTAAACCAAATAATACTGATCGAATTCTCTGAGCTGATTGAAAGGAAATCCTGGTTTATTGGCCCAGGCGTTTCCTGAGTTTGGAAAAACACCCGTCTGTCATAAAGTTCCTCTGCTGCCTACTGAGGAATGGAGAGGGCTCGGACCAGCTTGGTGCTCTAACCCCCTCCGTGCCTTGGAAGGGAATCTGCTGTTCTTCCTCTCAAGTCTGTTCCTTTACCCGCAGCCGTCTGCTGCTGTTAGTGGGCAAGACTGTACGTCTGAGCCCCGGTTTTCATCTTCCTGTGCCATAGCTATTGCATTTGCGATAATCTATGGGTAGAGATGCGGCATTGTCTGGAGGAATAAATAATCTCTATAAGACCAAATGTGAACTGGTTAGGAAATGCAGACAGGGCAGCAGGGTCAGAGTCCTTTATCAAGCAGGAAAAGGAAGAACAAAAATGCAGACTCTTAGCCTGATTCTTCTTGGACACAATTAAGGGGCTCTGAACCCCCAAACTGCTCTGCAACATGAAGCAGGAAAGACAGAGCCTGGAAATGCTGTTCTGAAAGTAGCGCCCACGAGGTCGGGATGTTTCGAGGAGCTTTGGCTGAGTAGTAAAGGCCACAACTAAAAATACATTGAAGTGCAGCAGCAGGATTTCCCTGACAAAGTTCGAGTCCTGGCTTAATATTAAAGACCTTTCTCTTGTTAATTGCATCTAACTTCCTCGTTGGCATTGATGTACAGGTGAGGTTTCTCTGAGTATGAAGGCAGGTAACAAAAAGGTGGTTTCAGTTTCTATTACACCTTTTCAGATCATGTTGACACTCCTTCTCTGGGCTGTGCTGCTTGCAGTTCTGCATGTGGATGTACACACCTCTCCAGGGAAAGACGGCTGTAAAAGCCAAGTTTTGGCAGTAAATCGGTACTTGCACAGAGGTATGTGATTCGTACAGCTTTGTTGGTTGCTGTACAAGTCCCTGGCCAAGAGCGAGGCTGACAAAAGCCTGTGGTCTCCACCTAGTCAGAAGCTAGAGGCTATGCAGGGATTTGAAGTATCTTTTACTAGACTAAAGTAGGTAACCTTTCTGCTAGACAAGTGCTTGTACACTTTAACGATGCCTATTTTCTCCTACAGTATAAGGCCGTCGCTTCTAACCACAGCTTTCACTTTAGTAACTTTAGCACCAGCAGATGGCAGAGGACTTCCATCAGTGAGCTGTAAGGCACAAGGTGTGGGGGGGTCTGTGCTGCCATTCTCTCTCCAGCCTGCGAATAAGCAGCTGTGCTTATGCACCGCTTCTACATTTCTGCCTCCCAGTTCGATTATTTTTTAACAATATTTCAGTTCCACCCCCCCTTACTTGGATGAAAAGACCGATGTTTAGAAATGTGGTAGTTTCCTTTGGGTGTAAACAGGGAGGGAAAACAGACCGGGGCTTTAGAGAGAACGAGTTGCCTGTGGAGGGCATTCATCCTTCACAATTCAGCTAGGAAGGGCCCAAGAAAATGACTGGGCAGCAAGTTTAAAATGAAAAAGGAAATATTTTTTCCATATAATGTATACTGAAACTGTAAAAGCACCATTGAGTAAAAACAACCTCTGCCTCACCAAAATATTTGACCTACTTGTTTTCAAATGCTTTGAATGTACAACGGGGAACAGCCTCTTTGTGCACACCCTGATTATTGCACTCACCCAAATTACCCAATAGTGGAAATCAGATCTATTGAATTCCTCCAGATAAAGGCAGCCTAGACGTTCTGCTTTACTAATACATGAGCATCAAATGACATGTAACCACCAGAGGCTGGATTTGCTGCCATGGGGTGATGCAGGGAGCTCTATCTGGAGATGGCAGTGATAGCTTCACTCCAGACACACCTGCTCTCCTTTGAACCGGACAGGAGCTGTTTACAAAACTGTGTCTTCTATAATCTGCAGCAAGAGCTGGGCAGCTTCTCAAGCATGCACAGACCAGCAGAAGTGAGCTGTTAAGCATTTCAAAATCTTGGGCTGAAATACCTTCCTGAAGTGCCTATCTCTCCTGAATTAGTCTATCCCCGAAAATGTGAGGATTCAACTGTTTACAGCTTGGTGAGCCAATGAGGTCACCGCAAAGGCTTGATCAACAGGAGAAAAATAATTCTAGGGAAAAGAAAATAGATGATAGCAAGGGGTTCAGTTAACTGACCTCAAAAACACAGCCCTCGCTGTCTGCTGTCTACGTGACCGCCTCACCATCTCGCACGTTCAAAGGCTGTGTCTGCAAAGTGCTGGAAGACGCTCTGATACCAACGAACTCCCCTGGCTCCTCAGGGAGGGCTTCTTATCTCCAAGAGCAAAGCCTTCCCTTCTATCAGCACTTAGAGAGACACTCAACTGTCTTCCAACTGCTCTGATGCAGCGATAAGCCCAGAGCATTTGCTGCTCGGCCAGGCTGGGAAACTCCAGAGCGGCAGGCTCTGATCGAGGGCAGGCAGCTTGGCAATGGAGAGCAGCAAACCCCCAGCCCTGCCGTAAGCACGCAGAATAGTTTGGGGCCAGAGAGCGCTTGACTATTCCTCCTTCGTTTTGACCCAGCTCGTTCCCTGCAAGGGGCTGTAGCCTTCGCACCATCTCCCAAGACGGGGTGGTGCGGAGCTGCCTTGCAAGCACGGGCAGTACAAGCTGAAAGGGGCCTTCACTGATGAGCCTCTTGTGCTGTGGGCAGTGGCTGTCACTTAAATCAGATGGCTCTTAATTCCAGTGAGGACGTCAGCTTTGGGAAGCAGAGGTTTTCCCAGAGGTGGGAATGCCCAGGACCCAGTCGTGTCATTCAAGGGGGCTGAGGGTGGCTCAGCTGGGAGCATGGAGAGTGTGCATGGTTTGTTCTTCGGAAACGATTGATGAGGAGCTGGGAGGAGGACGTGTGGGGAAGGCAGCTGGCTGCTATAGCTCAGAAATAAGATGAAATCCTACACTTCTCAGAAGCCAAGACATTGCAGAAATCTCAGTTCCTATCTGGTCCTAAATTTTCCCACAGCAGTGACCGCCTGGGGCAGGGGACACAATGTTCCAGCCTTCTTTATTCCAAACTGAGTATTTTTCTAATTCTGTATTTCTCTCTCTGAGGGGGGTCCCTCCGTGTTTTCTGGATTCAGAGTGTGTTGTAGGTCAGCAGAGGGAGTGGGACAGCAGAGCTGCTGAGGTGAGCAGTGACTTGCATCTGAGATGACCATGACTGGCAGCCTCTTGTGTTGAGAGCGTTTGTGGCTGCCGAAGGATTAGGCAAATGTCCCTAACTCTGGCCAAAGGGCTGGGGCTGAATCCCAGTTCCAGACTGCAGGAAAGGGTGCTAGAGGATCCATGGGATTTGCAGGATGGTTAACTAATGAAAGCCAGAGCATGAGAGAAAATCAGATCTTCTGATTCCAGCAGCCAGCTGCTGGTCCAAAGGCACGTGGTCCTACCATCGTGGCATAAAAGTGATGAGAAATTGTCATGTTAAGATTTTGATAAGATTGCAGCAGTAATATGCGAAGTTCTGAGCCAAACTCTGAGAGAGCAGAAGAGAAGCTGAAGTGATGACAACCCAGAATAACGTGTAGAAAGAAAGAATAATAGACAGTGGATGATTTAAACAATATGTTAATTAAAATAATATAGATATTGAAGGATGAATCTGTTTCCTGCACAACTTGGAAACAACTAGAACATGGTACGCTTAGACTAGTTAACGGCAGCTGTGGGTAAGAGTAGGCAAGAAGATCCTGTCCAGTGAAATGTTTAGGTGCTTTGGGTTTAAAGAACGTAGAAGTTCTGAAATGTGGCTGAGGTTATAGAAAGCTCTATGGAAACAAAAGAATAGAGCCCTCGGGCATCTGTGACTGGTCAGTTCAGGACAACCTATTGTTTTGGGTGTACCTGAGATGAACCATTGCTGATTCTACAGTTCCTTGGAATCTTCCTTGGAGATTGTTTTACTGGTAAGTAATGGAGAAATTTCTGTATGTGGAGAGGGGAGATCAAGGAAAAAGCAAATCTAAGTCTTTCTCAAGAGAAGCAGCCAACAGTGGGTAATGCCAAGAAGGCTGAAATATGTCAGTATAAGTTTAAAGGGCAATTGATCAGATAAGCATCATAATTGACATGAGTGGTAAAGAGGAAAGAAATCTTATACAGTAAGAAAAGATCAGGCTAGAAAGCCCTTATGTTCATTATTCACTTCCAGGTTATGTGGACAAGACTAAATTCACTCACCAGGTAGGAGAAAGCTGAGAAGGGAGCCTCCAGTACCCTGGGGAGGATGGAAAAAGGTCAAGAGAAATGCCAAAAGTTCCTCTTAAAAAGGAAGTGAAGATCAGCAGAGAATTATGTGGTGTTGGGATCTGGGAAAACAGTGGAACAAGCAGTTAAACACATTGTTTGTCAGCACCTAAAGAAGAACACCAAAGAAAATGTGTAACAGGAATACTAATTTGGCAAGATTCAACCGTCCCAAGCTAAGATAATTTACTTCTACAGTGATGTTATGAGCGCGGCTCTCCAAGAAGAGGCAGTAAATACAGTTTTATGGCTTTTGACACTGTTCCACATGGTACATAAGCAAGCTAAAGAAACACAGTTCAGATAAAATCACTCCAGAGTGGATCCAAGACTGAGACAAGCCGTATGCAGAGGAGAATCTTCAGTGGTTTCCTTGCAAAGTGGAAGGATGGAAGTAAAGCAGGTTTTTAAGAGCAGGTTAAAGAAATGGGTAAAGAAATGGGTAATGTAAATGGTTACAAATGATGTAACTGGTCCTTGACTGGACAGGAGAATATTTCTCATCTCTACTGATGGAGGCTTCTGTAGATATTTTGGAAAAGAACGTAATTTTAATTGCCATGAAACTACAAAAAAACCCCAAACTTTTTCTTTTTTTCAAGCAGGAAATGAAAATATACCTTGAAACGAGAAGCTGTCAGTAATTTTAACTCATAAAAGTGTAGTGTAAAGTAGCTACAGACAGAAAGATGCTTCTAAAAGTGTTAATTCAAGAAGAAATAGCTCAAACTGAGCCTGAATGCCCACTGCCCCAAACAGAGATGGAACCTGGATATTTATGCAAACAGATCGCTGCCGTATTGTCTATTCCTGAAAAGTCCCTATTTCCTCAAATGCTGTGGTTCTCTTGGGACTTTGCTCTCTGAAATGTCAGCACACCCTTGCTGAGAGGGGTATTTACCCTTGGCCAAAGTCACAAACAAGAGATTACACGACGTGATTTTCTGTGCGAGCAAAACTGGGTTTGATGACCCACTGAACCTCTCGGCCTTGAAGGCTGATGCTTGTTTTCTTGGGCTTTAACTTGGAACCAGTTCAGCAAAGTCTTTTTGTCCTAACTTTTATCTAAACACAAAAAAAAAAAAGAAGGGGGAGAATAAAAATATACAGTGTCTTCCAGAAAAAGAAAACAAACTCTCTCTCTCCCTAATTCTGACTCTTCCTCCATCAGCTTTCAGGAAACCAAGTGACAGAGGTGAAATTGTTTAACGTAAACTGTAATTTCCACCCCACAAGAAGGCAGCTCCCTCCTCGCTTATCTCTCAAGTGGAGCTGAAGGTGGCCGTTCCTCACCCAGGCACGTCTAATGGCCTAATCCTGTATGAGACATCTCACCAGGACGGCAGGGTTTCCCACGTGCTTTCAGCCGCTCACGACAATGTCTTCTGGAAGCTTCGCTTCTGCTTCACCCGCTTGTTCTCATCCAGGACGTATCTCAGCCAACAACTGTCACTGCTGCGTGGCAAAGACACAGTGCTGTGTATATCTGCCAGTACCAGCCCACCAGCTGTTTTAGCGGCTTCAAATATATGTTGAATTAGACAAGAAGAAACGTGTGGTACTGGTGGCGTTTATAGCATCATTGCAGCCCACGTTTGGGGGCACAACTCAATACCACCATGGTGGACACTGGCTTGATATCTACTGTCTGCTGCTTGGCCAAAGCCTTCGCCAGGGTCGTGGGCCACTGGGGTGGCCCACGAAGACTTTCTCTTCTTGTGTTTTTTTTCTTTGTCAGTTCAAAGTACCTGAAGCACTGAGAAGGCTGTCAGAGCCTTCCCGAGTGGTGTATTTTTAGCACAGCATCAAGAGCACGCTCTGTGCCCTGAGGCATGCCGTGAGGTGATGCGAAGACACTTGAAAATATTAACTCTCCCTCTTTTCAACAGAAGTGAGCTCTTAAACCTGCCCAGACTTTCTAGTGGCTTAATTCAGTCCTTGTGATCGTATTTCATTTGACGGGATTTTATTTGATGTTTCACTTTTGAGATGTTGCTCCCCGTGTAAGTATTTATTGAGTCCCTTAACCCCCTCTCTCTAAAGCGCTGAAGACCTGAAATCTCTTGCCCTAAAGGCTTTGAACAACTCCCATGGTGCTCAGATGCTCCCAGCGGCGACTTTGGCCCCACAATCGCTGACTGCATGAAACGAGAACCCCTGATTATTTTCACAGACGGCGTTCCTGAGAAGCGGTCTCGCAGCAGCTCGCAGCATCTCAGCCCCTCGCTTACGAAACTCTCCGCCTGTGCAGGCAGGAGGCGTTTCATCCGGAGCTGGAACACATCAGCCAAGCAGAATTTCCTTTGAGCTGCAGATAAGCAGATTCTGGTGATAGAGAGGCCCTGCTCAAACAGACACTGGGCTTCCAGCTTTCAGAACAGCCTCCAGGGCCAAAGGGGAAGGAAGTATTTAATATTGTGAACATAGGACATATAGACAAAAACAACACTTCAAGACGCATCACCCTTAAAGCCGTACGCCCTGAGCTGTTAACCCTCTGCTGCCGAGGGTGAGCATCCCCAAAGCGGCCTCGGAGTTTGGGACACGCGCAGCAAGGCTAAAGGTTTTCTAAGCCTGTGCAGTATTTGGTAAGAATTCCTCAGGAATTGGCAACAAAGAGTTGACTCATTGTGCAGGAAACCTTGATCAGCCGCGGAGAAAGCTGATCGTGGACTTGTGTGTATTGAAAAATGAAGTCGTCTTTGTGAGCAACCTGAATGGTCAGATTACAGAAAGAAAATCCCTGCAAAAAAACAATTCCAGCCTCTTCACTGAATGCTGCAGAGCCCAGCTGGCTTGGTGTTCAGTTGTGAAACATGTCAGGGCACGCACAAGATCCCTTCTTAGAAACTGCAGCTCTTTTCAGCATCAGCAGAATTAAAAAAAAATAATAGTCTCCTCTTTCAGAGAGTAAACAGAAGCAGCACTCTGCACTGTCCAAATACTGTAAAATAGATATAGTGGGATAACAAAGTTGTGCTCACAACCAGCAGCAGATATAGGCAGACTCTTAGGCAGACCGGTTCGTGAAAGGAAATCTTAGAAAAATCAATAACAAATCAAGCACAGTAAAAATAAACCCAAGTATTCCTGGAAAAGCGATGGAGAAGCATTTCCTAATTTCAGGTAGACCCACCTGCGCTCCAGTGACAAACACTAACCAAGAGCGGAGAAACATGGGCGAAAAGTTACAGCATGCTCACAGATGACATAAATGCACAGATTAGAGTCAGCAGAGGAAAAAAGTCTGATTCGAGGGACTCCCTCCTGGTTTCTGGGGCCACAGGAGAGACTGACTGTGAAAAAACCTGATCTGGGGGCCACCCGCCACGTTAGCCGATGGCATGGCAGAATATCCAGCAACGGAGACTTTGTCTAAGGGTATCCGGCTGAAGGGAGGAAGAATAGGATAGTGACCTGCTATTCAAAGACCCTGAATCGCAAGGTCATGCTGTATCCTGGTACTTATCGGTGGGATGGCTTCTTCAGCCTGGCTGGATCCAGCTGCGGTCCCGAGGCTGCGCGGCGGCCCCCCGATGGGGTGTGCGTGTCACCCCAAGCACTGCTCACAGGGGGACACCCGCATCTTCATCCTCCCCAGCCCGGTGAAAGGTGTTGCAAGAGATGGTCTACCCACAGCTTCCAGAAACTGCCTCAAGATGGTGCTCCAGCCAATTCTCTGGGTTTTTAAAAGAATTTGCATGCATTACAGATGGCTTCTCCGTGCAGGTCTTTGCTTAATCGTCACAGACGAGGGTGGACCGGGCTCAGTCCTTGCAGGGCGCCTTCAGCTGCCTCTGCCAAGCCATTCCTCCCTTTGAAAGGCTCATTGCTTCCAGCTCATGGCCTGGAAGCCCCCGAGCGGCTGCCGGGAATGAGTCACAAACAAGGTCCCCATAGGAAAGGAGAACTATAGATTCATAACCTTGACCATTCAGGGTAGGAAAGGTTTATTTGTCCAGCTCACTTTATAAATAACCCAGAAAGCAGCAGCTTTGTTTTCATGATCTCGGACTGGACGTGCGGAGGAACCTCAGCAGAGTGCCGGTCCGAACCCCGGCAGCCCTGGCCAGAGAGACCGGTCCCTGGGCAGGCGTTTGATTTAATGACTCACAGAATGCGAAATACCCCGACAGGATAAGACCAAGGAGCAGGATCTGTGACTCTGTGGCATGGGAGTGCTGTGGGCACAGCACTGAGGACCTTCCTGTTCCCTCTGGCTCCTGGATCTTGCCAAAATATATCCTCCAACTGTATGGTGTTTTGCAGTACTGTAGAGAGAAACATCAGCAGCGACTTAATATTTCTGTGTTGCATCCTGAGTGAGAAAAAGGGTTAAAAAGAAACTGGAGCAATTTTGTGGAGAATGGAAAGAGCTGAGGTCAAAGAGCAAAATGTTAATGGAGGGATTGATGCAGGGGACCTGTGGAGTCACCACACAGGTAACTCCAAGGAGAAACTGAAACCCTGAGGGGAAAATTAACCCTATGTGGGCAAGGTTAACCCTTGCTTTTTAAGTCTGTCGGCAGGGACAGTCTTCTAGCAATCGTTTGCTGCTGGGATGAGGAATCAGTGAATTGGGAAAGGTACTTATTGTTTGCTTCTAGGCTGGAGAAACGCCTGACTTCCCACAGCAGCCGATGGTGCGGGATGCCCTCTCGGAGCCGGGCAGAGATGCCATGGCTAAGAAGGAGCCAGGCCTCATCCTGACTGCTTTTCCACAGAAGACGCCTCGCCAGTCCCTTTCCCAGCACTGGAAACATGAGGATCCCCTGTGTCCTGCCCACGAGTGCTATGGGGACAGGGAACAGCATTAATGAAGAGCTGATCCTTCCATTAATCATGGGGTTTTTTTATAAATCCTTCCATCGTATAGTATTTTGTCCCTTTTGCAGGGCAGGAGCAGCTCCAGGTGTTCTTTTTATTAGAGGATCTGAACAGATGCTGGAAAGGGGCGAATACTCTTTTACGCCCAGAAATAAGGCTGAGAAATCCTGCGATCCTACGGGAATGGTGCAGGCAGACATCACCAGGCACCTGAGCCCAGCATCGTTTGCCAGGAGACTTTACAGAGCCTGATGGTGGTCAGCTAACGAGCATCGAAATCCTGTAAGCCTTAGTCATGGGATCAGCATTGGGCACTGAGAACTTTGCAAACTATGTGGAAAAAGAGAAAAAGTGGAGGGCGAATAGAAACCCTGTACTCAGCACTTAGGGATGTTTGGCCTGTTTCTCCCGTTGCAAGCAGTTCTTCCCCAGGCAGCTTCGCCTCCCCTAAGTCTGATTTGCGGAATACTAAGGACTCAAACAAATCTTTAAAACTAGATACTTCCCTTGCCCAACCCACTCTTCCTTCAGCCCTTATCTGCCCTTACCTGTCTCCACTAGGTCGCTTTAAAAGTCCCAGACACTTCCTTCCTTTGTTTGTCTTGGCCAGAAAGGGAAATGTCTTGTGTGTCAAAGGTTTAGTGCAAATTCCTGTCCAAGCTCTTTAGTACCTCTGGCCTCAGTAAATCAAACTTCATCTCCCGACTAGGGATATGCACAATCAATCAGACGCTCTCTCCCCGTTCTCCCTCTCCTGCCTGCACACAGGATTGAGATGGAAGCAACAAGGGGTTAAATCCCTACTGGCTGCTGCAAATTTGGGACTGGAGAAGAAGTTCTGGGTTTCAAATGCATTTGCACAGAGCCAGAGTTTCTCGAGGTCTCTGCCACTGTCCCGGCTCTCCAAGGGCCTGGCTGAGACGGATGAAGAGCAGCTGGCAGAAAACGAGCCCTGAAGAAGTGGTGGTTGATAGGGAAAATACGAGCTATTAATGGTCAGATTTCAATCTGTGAATGGTCAAAATCAGTGCCTCTCAGGGAGCATCGAGTCCACCAGGACCTCATGGAGACCTCTCCCGAGAGTCTTCCCTTTCTCTGCCCTCTCACTTACCCCGCTGTGTCCACACTCCTGTTACCACCCAGGTTTTGTCCTGTATTTTCTGCATCCCACTAGATGCCTGTGCCCATGTGGCAGCTCTCCGGACTCAGAGGAAGCTGGAAAAACATCCATTACTGAAGCAGGCAGAACGAGGAGAGAAGTTCCAATGCCCCCTGTGCAGAGAGTACATGGTACAGGACTTGAGGTTTCAAAAGAGAAATGTCCCATTACCAAGCCATCCGATCACCCTACAGGCATGAAGCTTCCCTTGTGGGTGATGAAGATGCTCAGAAGAGTCCCCATTCTCCCGGTTTCACAAGAGGAATTAGTTATTTTGGGAGCAGGAATTTATGATGGGGTTGGCACAATGGTTTGGTGAGAGCAGAGGTAGTTGGTAGAAGAAAGCTCGAGAAGCATCGTTCGCTGGCATGTTGGGCTGAGCAGCTCTGATGGGGTCCAGCACTTGCCTTAAAACTGGCACCATAAAGCCAGGGGCAAAACCGAGTGTGAAGGGGGTAATTTTCAGGAATTCCTGGCAGCTCTCATAGCTTCTCCAGGTTGTTTTCCAATGAACTGCTCTGTGCTGTGTCTGAGCAGCACGTTAAGAGGGATGGAGTGAACAGATCAAAGGAGCATGAAACATCCTCGCTGAGGTGGGTGACTTTTCTGTGTTCTGCTCCTCCCTTCCTCTTTAGAGGTCTTAGAGACCCCAAGCAGGACGCTGGGGTCCTGGCTAGAGGTGTGGGCAGGAGGCACAGCCTTTATGAGCTCTGCCTGGACTGCAGTACCCTTTCCCTGGAGCCCATGGTGGGGACACCGGCGGTTCCTGTCATCCTGGAAGAGTGAAAAATGTGGTAAGCCTGAGACATGTTCTTAAGAGAGATACTGGTCTCCCATTTTCATCCCAGACCTTTGCCTGCATTTTGCTGAAGAGAAGAAAAAGAGACCTCTCCATGGGGTGAGCGGTTCAGCGGCCGCAGGTGCAGAACGAGAGCGTCAGGTCGAGTTTGAAGCTCCGCGAGCCTCGACAGGGAGGGGTGAGCTAGCTAGCCACAAGCCTACCGCGCAGGCAGCACTTCGGTTGGAAGCTCCTTCCTTTGCAGATGATCACCTTGATCTCAGCTCTTCTCCTTCTCACCGAATCGGCCCTGTGCGGTCGCTTGAGAGCAGCACACCTGACTGCGGGGTGCCTGGTGCCAGCAGCTGCTGAAACCACAGCTTGAATGAAGACAGCCTCCCTCTCCCTCGCTCAAGAGAAGGCTGTGCTGCATGAAAACAAAACTGAACCGGGCTGTTCTCACCCCAAACTCTCCTGGCAAACAGGAAGCTATGAGCAAGGGTGGAAGAGCAAGTTTACAGGGTCTTGGGTAACACCAGGAACATACCCTGGACACCACCTGCACTGAAGTGAAAGAAATGCTTTCCAGGTAAACATGCATCTGGGTTTACCTGGCCAGCTGAGACACTGACATCTGTATCCAAAACAGGGGATGAGCTGAGCACTTGCATTCTCCTCCCTGAGCTTTGTCTTCAGACGAAACGTTAAACTGATGCACCATCTGCCAGAGCAGCAGTTTCAGGTGCAAGCGGCTGTTGCCAGAGCTGCCGTTGTAGCCAGGGAGAAAAACTGATGAAGAGCCAAGAGATTAGTGGGCAGCACTGAGTCTCCTCCATGCTGGTATCACACTGGCTCGTACCAGATCTTCAGAGTAAGTCATCCGCCCTTGGAGAGGGAAGGAAGGTCTTTCCTCCCCCACAATGCTCTTTCCACCTCTGAACTCCTCCAGGAATGTGGAATAAGTCCATCTAGGAGGGACGGCCACCTTGTCATGCTCTGGGCTGAGGGGGGTTCAAGCTGAAGTCCACAAGGCTCCCTCATCGCAGTTTGTTGTCACAGGAGACAGGGATCTGTACGTTCATAGAATGGTTTAGGTTGGAAGGGACCTTAAAGATCATCTATGTTGAGGGAGAGGACAGGAGTAAGCATGTGCCCAGGGAAAAGTAACTGAGTCAGATAAAAGCTGTTTTGCAGTGAGATACAGTTGGCTGTGGAGATGTCTGCCCAGCGAATGTCTAGAGGGGAAAGCAATCAGTTTAAATAAATAGATATTAAATAGTACAAATGCCTAAGGAAACACGCACCCAGCAAAAGCCAGGTAGGTTGTACTTCTCTAAAAACGCTGCACTGATTTAAGAGCAGGATCTATCCAAACTAAATGCAGCTCCAGCTGGTTTCTGCTGCATGTGCACTCTCAGAGACAACTTTCTTTTGCCTGACACTAAAAGTTCAGAGCCCTGGATGCTATTATAAGCATTTCTTTCAAACCATTAGGTGTTTTTCAGGCGGGTGCAGAAGCCAAAGGGAAACTTGTGTGCAGTCTTCTAATGCAGCATCATTTTGCCTGGCGTCCACCTCTTTGGCAGCTCCAAAACGAATCTCAATGGGGAACAGCAGCATCTTCTGCTGACTGATGCCAAGAGGCCACTGGCTCGTGAGAGCGCAGGAACAGGACAGGGGTCTCAGCAAGGCACCTCCACGCTTCTCCACCTCTGCTTTTTCATCCTGGTCCTCTCTTTCGCTCCCTTGGCACCTAGGTTGCATATTAGGTATGTGTATGTTCAGGGGTTTTCACCGCTGCTGGTCTAAGCATTTCATTACCAGACACGCACAGAATTGATATTGGAGCTCCCTCGATTTGGCACCTGCTTGTTCCTGACGTTTCATCTGTCTGTAGCCATTAGGGTCTATCACGACAGCACAGCCAGAGACTGATGGTGGCAATACGAGAGCAAACAGCCATTTATGTAGGTCTTCCTGCTGAGTCCACCCTGGAGATGCTCCTACCTGTGGTACTCACAGCCTGCCACCGGAGCCAAGGGCCACCACGGGACATGGGTGGGATGATGGATTAGAAAAGTGGCTGTGAAATTTCTCATACATTTCCTGCAAGTTTTGAAGTCAAAACAGCCTCCCTGTATGACATCTCATCCCTCCTCTTCACAGCTGCTTCTCATTTCCCAGCCATAGTCTTCCTGTTTTGCTGGATTTATTTTTTTTTATATAATATTTCTAAAAATTTTTTTGGAAAGGTGGGGGTCTGTGCTTAACAGCTGCACACAATTCCCCCTGGCCATGCCTGCTCCCATCACTATATTTAGTCTCAGACAGGCCAAACAAATGGAGCAAGGCTGGGGTTAATAATCACAAAATGGAGTTCAGCTGTCTCTGAACTGTGATTTACTGGGACCGAGGCCAGGCAAGTTCCTCCTCACGCCCTTGCTGTGGAGTTGTCCGCAAGGGACCAACCTTTTCAAAAGGGGAAAAATTATTTGAAGTGCCTTTTTGTTAGCTGAAACTTGAGAAGATGTGAAATGATTCAAGCAGGTCTGCTGTTGGATGAGGTCTCCGGGGAGGTGCTGGTGAGATGTGGAGGGGCACCATGCATGCTGACGTGCCACCTTCTCCATCCTTAAGCTTTTAAGGAGCCAGGAGAGTGGCCGAGTTTAACCTGGCCCATGTTCTTCACTGTGGCTTGTGGAGGCTGAGTGGTTGCTAATGGAAACATCCCACGAGGAATACCATTGTTGGAGTTGCTCTCGGTCAATAAGTGCATCCCAGTGGGAAGATCTGCTCTGGGGTTAGAGGTGTGAGGGTCTGTTAGTCTGTGTCCCCTCCCATTTCATGTCAGGTGTCCAAAATGTTCTTGGTGTTGGATATCTTGCCTGTGTGTCACGTGGACAGAGACTGGGTACAGCTGTCCCCTTTCCTGAGGGGTTTTAGCCTCATTGGTGTCCCCTGTGTTGGGTGCTGCTCTGTGCTGTGCCCGGGCACTGAGTCCCCTGGGGTGACCTGCTGGGGGGGCTCGTATCTCTGTTCCCTGCACAATGGCAATATTGATGTGAAGAACCTGCAGAGCGTAGCTGGAGCTCAAATTACTTTGTGCACTAATTATTAACAAACAGGCTGAGCCAGGCTGTGGTGTTTGCTTCAGAGCCTAAAACAAGGGCCAAAGTATGTGGGCAGGGTTCAGAGATCACCCAGTTTGTGGGCGTAGGACACCAAGGGTGTCCCTTGGGTATGCTGAACATCACCCCAGGGTCTCCCCTGAAGAGGCTGTAAGGAGGCCATAGTGCCACAGACGTGGCATTGCCACCTTCCCTCGAGACACGGAGTGCCCAGCACCCTGTGGTGTGCCCTCCCAAGCGACCTCTCTCGTACACCGTGGTCCTCAACAGCTCGGAGTATTTTTAGCCGGCGTGACTTGCAGACATAACTCTTCTCCTCCTGAAGAAACAAACCTGCTCGTTTCCTGCCTTCTATGGAGAGATGCGGCTCCAGGCAGCTCTCCTCCCCCTGCCTCGCACATCCACTGCCTGCACCCACGCTGCTGCTGCTCCTCCAGCTTTTACACCACTGATGGCCTGCTTAGTGTCTAAGGGCAATTCTGGCAGTTCCCTTCTCCACTCACCTTTCAGGCAGCAAGGTGGATCTCAGGTGATGTGGGAGCAGGCTTGAGGCTGCTGGAAGCAAAGACCCAAGCTCTTGTAAGCACACCAGGGTGGGTGGGACGCATCTGACTTAGCTTAAGACCCTGGGACCCAGCAGCACAGCTCAGGTCTTTGTGCTTTGACTGGAAGAGACGAGGTCCTGAAGGCATGTTCAACACAGAGATGCAGGCACAGAGCAGGATTTTCAGCAAAGGTCATACTGTTTGTTACCCAAAGGATTTTCAAAATTGACCTTCCCCTTTCTACTCCTAAACACCATCTCAGACCTGCTCCAGCCTCATTAGTTACAGGAATAGCCTGTAGTTTTCCAGCGCATGAAGGGAATGCTCTTCATCCTTTGAGTAGTTTCTGGCTGACAGGACTGTCAAAATACCTGGCTGTATCTATGCAATTTAAAGAACTGTTTCCCTCCTCCCTGTGCTGCCTCAGCCTTCCCAACCCTAAATGAACTGACTGTACACACTGATGTGACCATGCCACGCTTGAGAGGACACCGGGGGAGAAGCCAGTGCTGGCAGATGTCATGGTATCTGCCAACAAACCCTCTCCCTGGAGCTGCTCAGGTCTTCTGCTGCGCAACCCCAGAAGGCAATGTGGTATGGCCGTGCCACCACGCCTTTCTGCTGTGTCTCCAAATCTCCCACCGATGGGGCCACTGGGACCTCTTTACTGGGCTGCTGTGCCAGCACTGGGGGGATGGCAGCGAGGGGAAATCTTGCGTCGAAGGAGAACTGTGCAGGTTAGTCTGTGCTGAGCCACCGTGTCTGGTGTGCTGGGCCACGCAGGGCTCGGGAAGGGACTGTCAATGTCAGGTGTGCTCCGAGAGGAGACATCCCAGGCTTAACTGGGACCATCACCTTCAGAAAAGAGGGACAGCACAGAACAAGGCCAAAGTAGTCCCTCCAGATCTATTTCATTCCTGGTCCCAAAGCAATCTGCTGTGCAGATCGCAGGTTTGCAGAAAGCTTGCAGGCTGCCTGTGTGTATGCACAGCATCTTCTGGGAGTGTCTCAGAACATTGTTCCCACATGGTGTGAGCCTTCTCCATGTATGTCTTTACGTTCCTCTGTGCCAGCCTACAGTTGCCCTGAAATTCCCTGAAATTTTGGAATTCCTCCTCTCAGTGTACATCCTTAAATGCAGCAGGGTGTACCCACGAGGCAGTTGTATGAATGGCAAATAAGTACTTGTGGACTACGTGAAGATTTCCCTTTGAGAGCACTGTGTACATAGCTAGGGATTTCAGGAGCCCACTGGAATGTGTAGAGGTTTGTTTTTCTCATGATAAAGCCTTGAAGAAGTGCTCTTGGAAAATGCCAGCGCAGATTAGAGCACTGCGGCTTAGCATTTGCACAACTGCGGAAGTTCAAAGGAGCCAGGCATATGCTTTCCTTCAGGAGATGGGTCACGGCATGGTTTCTGAAAGCCCTGGTCAGTGCCTGCTCCATCCCTGGGTCTCTGCATTCCCACCTCAATGTCCACTGGGTGCTGCTTTCCAAATCCTTCTACAGCATGAACCTACAGGGGTGTCTATATGTGCTCACAGCCCCCATGTATGCACACATACCACAGTTAGTCTACTCCAAAGCACCCCAGAATGGCCTATTTCCTCCTACTCTCCTTGACTGCCCATGTTCTTTCAGGGCAGAATCATAGAATGGTTTGGGTTGGAAGGGACCTTCAAGACCATCTCGTTCCAACCCCCCTGCCCTGGGCAGGGACACCTCCCACCAGCCCAGGTTGCTCCAAGCCCTGTCCAACCTGGCCTTGAACACCTCCAGGGAACATCAGTCTCCTTCCAGGAGACTCCAGCCGCTCTGTGCCAAAGCAGCCATGAGCACCTCGGGTCCTCAGACAAAGGTCCTTTCAACCAGCAGCTGCGGGAAATGCTCCCTCTGACTGCTGGGACACAAGTGTGCACAAAATCCTTCTCTCTCATACCCTGCTGACTGTCTGTCTGTCCTGCAGGGTAGTGTTCAGGCTTCGCCTTTGGCTTCAGGTGCCTCTGACAGAGACAGAACTTCTTTGGGACAGAACCTATTTTTGGGTGGCCATCCCAAACCCAAACACCTCCCATCATGCACACCTTCAGGAACCTCCTTAGATCCACCATCACAACCACTTCCCGTGCTCAAGCTGCCACACAACATCTTCTGGGTTCTCCAGTTGGTAGAACATGAGCTTTCCTGGCTGGTCTCCTCTGCCTTTGAAACACAAAGATTTTAATCTTTCACCCTCTTTTTTCCTCCTGGGAGACTTTGGTCAGTCTTCTTAATTAGACAGAATTGCCTCACTTCCTTAAATATGGAAATGTCTCTTTGTTAAACAAAGAGACATTTCCCTTATCTCTGCCTGGTCTTTAAGCAACTCTGCCTTTGGCAATTCCTTCTGTGTCCTTACACCTAAGATGCAAAGGATGCAAATATCCAACTGGGTAAAAGTTTGTAACTCAGTATAACAACTTGGCTCAGACCCGGAGCAGGAGTGACCCTGTTTGGGGGCATTCAATTCTGCGTGGCTGATTGCCAAACTCTCTCCTAAGCACAGCTTTACCGTGGCAATTTCCTCCCCCCTCAGATCTTTCCCCATGATCTTTATTTTTATTCTTCCTTTTTTTTTTTTTTTAAAAAAAAAAAAATCTCTTTCAGGTTATCAGGTTCTTTTATCTGAGAACAGAGTCAGAAAAATCCCAAGAACTTTTTTTTTACCTGTGGGACTTCTCCAGGACAGGACTGCCTGGGACACCCTGGGGTGTGACTTCTCATTTTGGGGAGAAAGCAGCCCTCAATCGCAGCTTTCTGCAGCCTGATGGATCCCTCCCAGCCCTCTGCCAGAACTGGCCCCGCTGTTGCCATGAATGTGAATTTTGCTGCTGCCAATTGTGAGGACAAATAAGCAATTTTCTCCCTCATCGTCGTCACAGCAAAACTAAACATTTCCTTCTGAGAAGACTTTGGCTCTTTCTAGTCTCAGGAATTCACATCCACCTGCTAGAGCAGGACTGGTATCGCTTGGTTTTTAGAGGTGGGAGAAGGACCACCATGATCCCTCTTTTCCACTGACATTGCTCCAGTTGGCATTAAAGGACAATTTGTGCTGGAAATAGCTGGGACAGGTTGACTATGATCCTCCAATCCAGGAGCGGGGCAGGGAGCCCAAACTCCACTCTCAGGAGAGTTTGTGTGCTCTCTGCACAAAGCAGGGCAACTTCAGCGGAAGAGGTGGAGTCCATCCCTTTGCAAGGCTCCTGGGAGGATTCTCCTGGCTGCTGGAGATTTTCCTTCCCTCAGACAGAGGCAAAACCTGAAGCCAGGCATCCTACGTTAGGCCAGCTGCTATTATTGAAAGGGACACTTGGGGTGGCAACGGGTGAGGCAGGAAGAGCATTACTATCTTCCTCCTAGAGCAGAACCCTGAAGAAAAGGTACCTCAGAAAGGTGAAGGCTACAAGCCTTGGAAATGGTTTGGGGCTGGGAATCCCAGGTGGAAGGAGCCACCTCCTGGAAAGACTAAGGCTTGCAAGCATTGAAGAAGGACAGTCCCTCAGCTTGTAGAAGGTGACCCTGCCCATGGCAAGGGCGGTGGAACTAGATGACCTTTAAGGTCCCTTCTAACCTAAATCATTCTATGATTCTCCCCCACTGTTCTGCTTTCCTTCTTGCACTTATCATCCTCATGAACACTTCTTGGACTAGGCTGTGCTCCCATCGTGAGCGTGAGATGCTCAAAAGCTCACAGCTGCAAAACTATTGTGCTACGATCCAAATTCCACTACAAATCTAGTGGAAGATGCTACATCTGTGTCCCTCAGAGTGTAGGAGACCCCACTGGCCTTTTGCACAAACACCAGTGCTTTATTTGAGCAACTTGGTCTAGTGGAAGGTGTGCTTGCCAATGGCAGGAGGGTTGGAACTAGATGATCTTTAAGGTCCCTTCCAACCTAAACCAGTCTATGATTCTCCTTAAAGAAAAGAAATGTGGAGCGAAGGGCAGGTAATGGTGTGGCCAAGATCCTTGAGGACTGAAGGGACAGCAGTGGGAATGTGTGGCTCTGGAGCCCCCAACATAGGAGAGACACGGAGCTGTTAGAGCGGGGCCAGAGGAGGCCGCAGAGATGCTGCGAGGGCTGGAGCCCCTCTGCTGGGAGGACAG
>RSEF01000032.1:1351174-1363229 GCA_003993805.1 Himantopus leucocephalus
TCTTTTTTTTTTTTTTTTTTCTTCTTTTTTTCTTCACCACCCTGCAAGTGGTGCTGGTGGTGTTGGGTCTCCGTAGGAAGGATGTTTAGAGACAGCCCTGAGTTGACACGCGCCGGATGATGCTATTTACTGAAAGTTGGTTCCATTTAGGCTGAAATCTCTTGGTGAGGCCCAAAACGCAAGGAAGACAGTCTCTGTGTTGTCTTAACACCACCGCCAAGCCTCCTGCTACTGAACCCGTTTGGTTTTGACAGTTATTTGACAATAGCTATGTGTTACCACAGGCAGCGCACACGTATCTTCCTTGGGCTTTTGTGGACCCCACTCGGTGCAGATCCGCATCCACAAGCACCCGATTTCTTTGCAAGGCTCGCCGGTCTCCAGCTGCTGTTCTGTTGATGTGTGTCTTGTAGTGATATTATTTTTTTTTTTATTATTTTACTGAACGCTATTTCATTTGCTGCTGAGGAAGGTGCATTTGTAACAGGTCATTTAAACAACTTGCCCAGTATCACATAAAGACTCAGCACATGAGCAAGGAGTTAAAACCTGGATCAAACCTGCCAGGTCCGCCTGCTTGCTGGCTGTGCTAGAAGGACCTTTGGGCAGGTGAATCCTCTGAGGATGCAGCAGGTGAAAACTTTATTACCAATTAAATCTGTGATAGATGGCTGTTCTCAGGCTCTGCCCACCGCGGCTGAAATGGATGGTGGTTCTCCTCTGCCCTGTAAGCGCAGGCAGCTCCTTCCTCATCTCGGCAATACCCCGCCGGCATTGATCCCTCCTTGGCTACAATGGCGTGTCCGGGTCAGTCCCATGAGGCACCAGAGAGGAGCCGGGGATGGGGTTCGAGCCCAGGCTTCACGCCTGCGTTGCTGTTTCTGGGGTGGAAAAGAGATGCTTGGGCTTTTGTCGTATCGCAAACAGGCGGAACAGCGGTTCCTTGGCAGCTCCGTGCGGACGGGGATGTTTTTGCTCAGTGTGTTTATCCTGCCAGCATCCCGGAGCTAACCCAGATAGGGCTTTAGTGCAATGCCCAGAGGTGAAGCGCTGTGCTATCAGATGGTTCCAGCCACAGGAAGCCCGGACAGACAGACAGACACCGCTGCGTGAGAGCTTTCAAACTGCCCCACGGCAACAGATGCCGACCGTCAGGGCTGCGCATATTTGTCTGCCCGAGTTTTTAATTATTTTGCTGTTGTAAAGGGGCTCCCCTGCAGGGAGGGAATTCGTGATGGGAAGAAGAGCGGCTGTAGGAACAAAATGAGGAGAGAAATGGCAGAGGAAGGGGGAGCAGGGCGGCTTGGAGCCCTGGAGCGAAGGGCAGGGGGATTAATCCTGCAAATGCCTGTGCATGGGGGAGAAGATGGTCGGAGCTTTTAGCCAGAGCTGCTGGCTGGGGCTGTTCAGCCGCAGGGGGATGAGACGCCGGGGGGATGCACAGAGGGATGGGAGCTGGAGGAAGGAGAGGGCGGGATGGTCTCGGCTCCAGCCCCCATGCAGTTTGTCCGCGGCTCATGCTCGGGGCCATCCAAGGAAAACACTGCCTGGGCTGCTCTCATGCAGCCCCGGCCTCGGTGCGAGCGTCCCCCGCCATTTCAGCCTCCTCTCCCGCCTCCTTCCTGGAGAGCTCTCCATTCCCCAGGCCCCTTCCCATCATCGCACGTCGGTGACATCATTGCCGGTTGCCATGGAAAAGCCAGGTTGTCCAAAACACGACCCCTTGGCCTCATCCCATGTGTGTCAGGAAATGAAGGTTTTATAGCACATCTCTGCAATGGAGCAGAAACAGCCGGAGAGGGAACCGCAGCCCGGGGACGGGCGAACAACCCACCCTCGTCGCGGGCTGCCCGGCGAGCGACTCCCCGGTGGCCTCTCTGATGGGGAAATGGGGACCTATTTCTTGGGGTTGCAAGGCTGATTTATGTCTCCTGAGTTATTTCTGGGCTGCTGAGCTTTCTGCTTTGGTCTGAAACGCCCTGGAGGAGAGGCGACCTGAAGCATTTAAGCCAGGGAGAAGGCAGAAAGTCTGCATGAGGTGCTGAGCAGAGGCAGAAAATGGGAGAAAATGGTCCATAGGGGCCAAGTGGAGCAGTCGGAGGTGATCAAACCCAACTCCCACCCGAGCCGCAGGCTCACACCGCCTTCGGAGGGGCTGTGATGTACAGGGAGACGAGCAATGGCGCTTGGGAGTCTTGGCCACAGAAAATTTCCTAAAGCCAGAAAAAACTGTCCCAGAGTCGATGATTACCAAAGACCTTGCAGACGCTGTGGGGGCTTTGGAAAGACAACATCAAATGTCGTCCCGTGGCAGGGACGGGACAGCGTTGTTAAAGGCAGCCTTTGTTTAGGCAGGAATTACAACCAGACTCTCTTCTCTCCCGCAATGTTTGGGAGTGGAGGTGTTTCCCCGTGGGAGAGCTGGAAGCTTTACCCCTGGATCCTCCGAAACCAGGCCAGAGAAAGCAGGAGGTGTCCTGCCCTGACCGCAAAGCCGGGCTGGATCCGCTCCCTCTGGGCAGGAGGAGCGTAAAAAAATCTCCCGTGAACACCTGAAGCAGCCGGTGGCTTTGCCAACCCCGGCTTCAACTTCCCTTCCAAACGTGCGGCAGGGCCAACCTTCAGATCGTCACCCGGGCTCGGACGTGCGTCACCTCGGATGCAACGGCTCTGCAGCAGCTTGGGCTTTGACACGGTTTGTCTTGCCCCTGCCCTTCCTGCTCTCAGTTTGGCCGGGAAACGAAAATGCTGCTTCTCTTGCTGTTTCCAGACAGAGCAGCTGAGCGTCCCCGGACGGATGAGCTGTAACGGGAGAGTCTGAGACCCAACGAGCCTCGAGGTCTCACCATTTCACGTCGCTGCATCCCGCAGGCATGCGTGTGTCCGCACACACGTGCGCTGCTGTGTCCTGGTCAGTGTGTGCTTGGCGTGTGCCTGTGCGCATCACAGCCCTCAGCACCAGGGAAGTAAATAATAAGAAGAAAATGACCCTCAAGCAGCAGCGCGGCCTGAATCTGGTTCCCACTCCCTCGCGCAAGCTCATCTTGAGCGTGGAGGCTTTTTCCTGCTCTTCTGCCATGCCATCCCCTTGAACCAGTCCCCCAGCAAACAGCGGTGATGAGCTGCTTAAACAGCACGCTCACTCGGGGGATGTGCTGGAAAATAAAAAGCTGGAGCCTTTCGGTTTTGCATACCCCATCCGGGGGCACGGTGCCGGCACTGAGCATGGAAAGTGCCTGCGTGACTTGTTTTGGTCTCACTTGCCTTGATAACTTGCCAATGCCACAGTCAAATTACCCCGGTAAACAACGGCACGAGCCAGCTCAGAGTCGGAAACAGGGCTGGCAGCGACACGGTCCCGACCCGACGGTGCCGGCCGACCCGCCGCACCGGGCTGCGGGCTCCCCCCGCTTGCAGTGGGTGTTTCGGGGTTAAAAATAGACTCCAGATTTCGGTTAGTAAATGCGGAGGCCGGGAGCAAGCGAGCTGTTTATCAATGCCAGGGTTTCCCCTGAGACACTGAAATGAGTCAGATAAGAGACGGGCACAACCATGCACATGCCCTGCTTCACTGGTGGCGGCAACGCTGCTCCGCGCACGGCACGGGCCACTCCGGGGAACTTTTTCNCACGGCACGGGCCGCTCCGGGGAACTTTTTCTACGTGCCGAGGTGCCTTGGAAGCCGCAGTCCCTGTGGATGCTCAGTATGACTCATGTTCCTACCAGATTTAGAGACTTTACAGCATCCTACCCTCGGCCCCTTTTGAAAACATTGCTCTCTGCCATCAATCCGTCGTGCCTCAGCCGTGAAAGAGTTATTTTCTAACCTGGCTCAATTCCTACTTGTATTTTGAGCTCACCAAAGGGGCAGCAGGGAAGGAGGGAGCGGTGGGGGTGGCAGCGGAGCACGGGGGTCCTGAGCGGACCCGCACGGCTGCGAGGCACCAGCCCCCGCTGGCATCCCTCGTGGGGCCGGGCAGGCATCACCCCAACATTTCTACCACGTGCAAAAAAATTGCTTCTGATGTGGAGGTCGCATAACTTAAGCTCTGTAATCCTTGGATTTTAGAGAAGCACGAGTGAGGATTTCGCTGTCCCCGAGGATTTCAGCTGTCCCTGTTCCCCAAGCAGCTGGGCTCCCGCGTGCGGGGGGGTTGTAGGCAGCAAAATGCATGGTCTGGAAATGCTGCAGGGGGGGGGGGGNTGTCCCAGGTTCTTCTAGCTCAGTGAGCACTGGTAAGGTCTGGTTGTATGAACAAAATGACTGTTGCAAGGTTTTCTTGGGCTCCCGAATGTTAGAGGGTGGAAAATGGGGGTAAACCGCTAATGGGATAAACAGAGCGCTTGCGACCGAAGTTATATTGGGACCTTTATAGCAGCTGTAAAGGGAGGAGAGCTGCTCCGTCCCTGGGGGGCTGCACAGTGCCATTTCTGCTGTTTGCTGACAGGGAAATCCAGCGAGACCCGTGTGTCCAACCCGGGGCTCGGAGCCCACCGACACCACGCGACGGGGAGGGCTGATGGGCGCCACTGGGAACGAAGCGGCACCTTTTCGGTGCTGCTGTCAGGACCTCTGTTGACGTGCGTCACCCGGTGATGCCTGAACGCAGAGACACGGGACGCTGTCCCTTGCCTTTCCACCACCTCCAGACAGTCATCAAGGCACTGGGCCGTGTTTTCGTGGGGTTACAGGTTCGTCTTGGTCAGACCAACCCCGTGTTGCCCACTGCCCGGTACCAGCTTCCCCGGGGGCGATGGAGACTGAGCTGCAGGCTCTGCCCCGGCGCTGAGACACGTGGGGCGTGCGTTCGAGTCACCCCAGGCTGGGTATTGTGCACACGGGCAGCAGCGTGCTGCTGCTTTTAGCAAAATCATTCGGTTCCAGCGTTTCGGAGGTCAGGTTGATGGAGTGCCTTGTCTCAGCCCCGCGGGGACGGGGACAGGACTGAAACCACCGCCCGGCTCCAGCCTTTCCAGCCTAAACCATGACACCCTCCTGTGCCCCGACAACTCCTGAGTCCCATCCCAGGCACCCAGAGACTCCCGGCACCATGCGGACCCCGATGCCTTTGTGTCCCTGAAGCGATGCATCTGTGCACAAGGAAGTTTCTGATGCTCCGGAGCCCTTTTCCCACGGTGACAACGTTTTCAAAACCAGCAGCTGGGGCCTCAAAATTACCCAAACCTCGTGGTTTTTTTTTTCAGAGGGGATGGCACAGGCAAAACCCAGCTTCCAAATAAACCTTAACATGGAGAAGGTGCAGAGCCAAACCCCGGCACGGGCAGCATCCCGCAGGCAGCATCCCGAACGCCCCAGCCTCGCACCGGAGGGGGAAATCAGCTCAGCCAGGGGTGGGCTGCGGGGCCAGGTCCCGTGATTTAATCGAAGGCACTTTTTCATGGCTAATACCTCGCTCGCCTGCGCAGCAGCGGCTTCCTGTTTGACTCACACCTGACAGCCCCATTGCACAAGTCGGGGCCTCTCGCGCTTGCGAGCAACTGAATGGGGCTGTTTACAATTAGAGAACATGGGATTCCCAGAAAGAAGCTCAGACCGGACATCCTGAAGCGAAATACCCCAGGCGTCACCGGCTAAAAATAACCGTAGCAGAACAGTCACCAAACAAACAGCGCGTTAACACCAAGCTCTCACGTATCCCATGGCACGGGGGGCAGGCAGAGGGGCACCGAAAGCACCGGTGTTCCCTACCGCCGCGAGGTTTTTCTGGCATAACGTGGTGCCACAAAGGCTGGTGGCTGCCACTTGCGGTAATTTCTCTTTATTTCTGGTTTATAAAGTGGGAAGATGGAGTAAGGCAAGGGTTAAAATATAAAGAAAACAGATTTCGGCCAGAACTGGCTGGTGGAAATCAGTTTGGCCCGCTGATGGGCTGGGGGAAGCCGTGGAGGACAGGAAGTGAATCAGGAACAGCCTCTGCGAGGATGGGGAATTTGCCGGCCGGCTCTGGACCTGGAGCTGGTTTCCAGCAGCTGCGTGGGCATGTGCCATCCCGGCTGGCTCCAGGGGATGCTGAACAGCCTCGGGGAGCAGCGCGAGCTGCTGCTTCTCATCCCATGTCTGTACTGGGAACATGTCTCCCACTGGGACCCCCTGCTCGGGCTCACAGGGGGTTTTATAGCAAATGCTGACAATAGCCGGGGGGAACCAGCCCCGTGGCACCACTCAGCTCTCCGCAGATGGTGGAGTGGTGGCAGCCGCAGGGTGGTCTCAGTAAGGCTGCTGTGTGTTTCCAAGCAGGGTGCCACCATGGTTTCCCAGTTGCATCCCCAGGATAAGCAAGTGCCTGACCCGAGCGCCTTTTTCCAGCCTTTCTCGGGGACGGCACCAACAAAGTGGCCGGCAGGAGCAGATTGCAGGTGACAAAGAGTCGACAGCGCTCACTAATCCCTTATGAAATTTTCCAGGAGCTGAGTCAGAGCTAGGGAAAGGGGAGGTGTTGCAGTGCCCGGTCCTTGGAGCGGGGCTCAGAAAATGAGGGACGCGATGGTGGTGGGACCAACCTCAGCTTGAGCTGAGCTGCGCACTGCGGCGGCCGCAGCACGAAGCAGAGAGCTGCTGGCTTTGCACCTCCTCCCCGCTGCTCTCGTCGGCTTGAGGAAGAGACAATAAGATGGATCAGAGAAAAAGGGCGCAGAAAGGATCACAAGGACTCAGTCCAACAGCCCTGTACTCCAGTCAACCTCTCTCTAACAGAGATTTCAGAAGATAGGGGCTCCCGCTAAAAGGCACTTACGCAATAGGTTGCTACGAGAGGAAGTTTCTCTTTAACCCCAGGCAGTTAGTGGTTGATTTATGTCCTACAGCTTTAGATTTTATAAGTTACAGGGGTGTTGCATAAGAAGATAATTTGACCCTATATTTCTTAGAAGCTTTTTCTGTTGGGGAACATCTACCTTTTTATCTGCCTCTTGCATCCCTGATACCTTGACGATGTACAGGGAAGGAAAATTATATGGCTCACGTTGTCTTACTCATGAGAGTGAATGCCCGAGTTCTCTCGGAGGCAGCGTTGGATTTGGGTGTTCCTGAGCTTTGCCCAGGCAACTGCCCACTTTTCCTTGGTAGTTGTATCCCCCCTTGAAATAATAGAGGCTACGTTGCTGCGTGTGTCCTCAATTTCTCCTGCTCCCTTTGAGTACCGAGTTGTAGTTGGTGGCTTTTGATCTCAAGCAATAAATACAGCAGTGGGGAACACTCCGGGAGTGGAGACGTAAGGAGTGGGCTGCTGTGGACAATTTTGCACCATGTTACGTAGTTCATGGTGGACTTCCTGGACTTAACAGCCCTGGGGACCACTTCCAGTCTCAAGGTCCTTCCCAGGTAAGAGCCATCACTCAGTGGGAGTCAATTCATTTGATGCCAGTGGAGACAGACAGAAGTCTTCTGCCTCATGGAAACTTCACTCGGGCTCTCTCCTGATTTGCCATTTGCCTTTAGCCTAAAATAAAAGTTATTTAGACTAAAAGCGCACATTAGCGATTTGTGAACAGAAGGACAATTACAGGGAGAAAACTAATTTCCACCGACGTGGTGGGGGAAAGACACTGCTACATTGTCTGAGCCGCGGTGTCCTTCCCAGCAGAAGAACCGGTCCAGGTTCTCTGCCTCCAGCTATTTCAAATGACGATAGTTTGTGAACTCGCCCTCTTGTTCTTGGCCTCCTTCTTGGAGTCCCGCCATGGGCCGTCTCGCTGCTGCGGCAGCAGCAATACCTCCAGGCCTTCTCGTCGACAGCCGCCCGTGTAAAAAGCTTCATTTGCTGAGTGGAGGACCAGGCTGCTCCATCTGCTCTCCACCGGCGCAAAAGCAGAGCCGCATCCCAGCAGGAATGACTGCAGAAACAGCCAGCTCAGGGTAAATATTACACTGCAGGGACGGGCTGCCAAGCACGGGGAGGACGATATTGGTGCTCTGAGATGCCGAACCGAGAATTGGGGCAATTCCTGCTTTTGTTATAGACTCCCCCGGTGCCCTCGAGCAAGCCCGTACCCGCCTGGGCATCGGCTCGCCCTGCTTGCAGAACAGGGGGGAGGACTGCACCTCCTTTCTTTTTTCGTCTGCCTTCTTAATTGGGACCGGCCCTTCGTTCGCGTGGGTGTCTGCTGCCATTTGGAAATCTGAGCTTTAGGTTGTAAATTCTCGAAGGGAGGGATTTTTCCCTTCCTGGGTGAGTGTGGGTGGCTCCGAAGCTGCTCCAATTTTAGTCTTCCCGCAACACCCAGATATAAAACTGGGCATCTTTCTGCATCTGCTCCCGGGATATTCATTGTCCGGGAATCCCCGGGTGACCAATTATGCCAGCGGGAGCATTCATGGAAACAGGCTGTTTTCTGCGACGGCTCAAAGTGTTTGTGAAAGGTTGGTAGAGTCCCAGGAGCTTCTGGCAGCTTCATTTTATTTTGAAACCCGTTGGCCCCCAGCTGGGTGTGAGAGTAAAATGAAAGGATGCGAGATAAACCCACTTGTGCGAGAGAGTGAGCCGCTGCCCGAGGCAGTGCAGCATCAGAGGTCGTCATTCTGAAACCGAGCATGGAAACTGCACTGAGAAGAAAGCTAGAGAGCAGGGCTCGGGCTCCTCGCCACACACGGTGCAGACCACACTAAAGAGCTGCTCTGCCTGGGGACTGTCACATGCACTGGGGCAAAAGAGAGACGGAAACCTAAAGGGCAGCAGGCAGCTCTGACCGGGCAGATGAGCGCTGACAACAAAGGTACTCTTGTCCTCTCTGGGCTACTCTCGTCCAACTCATCTTTCGTGTTTAACTGTGGTTTTGGGCTTTCTTTATCCTCTGCTCTTCGCTGAACATCTCTGTTGTGTTGCCACCATCGCTGCATGGGTGGTGGTAGGCATCCCCTGGCCTGGGCTGCTCGGGAGGACGAGAAGATGTGGAGGTGGAGGGGAGTGAATGGCGAGGTACGGAGAAGAGGAGGCTCCAATCGGTTGTTAAAATGTGCGTTTGCATCTTGTTTACTGCCGAGCGAGCTGCCAGCCTGCTCGAGAGCCTGGGTACCGTTTATCAGGAAATACGGTCGGTGTGTGCTGTGTTTGTAGCTCCGGCGCCTTGTGACCCAGACCTTACCCTGCCCAAGAGCACGCAGGGAGTTAGGGATTTTTACTCTGGTCAACCCATTTTTGTGTGGTGTACTGTGTTATTCCTGACTCCTCTTGCTCTGATAGCCCCAGGTCAGCATCTCCATCCCCTCAGCTGGTGCAGCCTCTCGTGTTTTAAGTAGCTGAGAGATGCTCTGATAGACGGGCCGTAGCAAAGGGCTTTATACAGAGGATCTCCTGGTGGACATCAGCCAGGAAGGCAATGGCTGACAGGGCAGATTCTTGCTCGTGTTCACCATCGGTTGCTCACCATGCAGCACGTGACGATCTCGCAGGTGGGGACAGCTCCCCTCTTTCACGTGAGAAAGGCTTTGTGTTAGGTGTAGCATGGCAGAAAGCAGCGCTGGCTCTGGCGGGACACCGATTTGCAGGCTAGATGCTCAGCTACTGGTTTTCACCTTCAAAGCGTGAAGTTCTCATTGCTGCTCCTCAAGACCCTCCTGTGTGCACTGCACTGTGGACACTGTGCTGCTGTATGACCCACAGCGTGGACAGCTTTATTGGACAGGAGCTAACCTGACGCTCTAGCTCTGTGGTGCTAAATCATGATGATATACAATAGCTGCAGCATTTGCTTACGTTACACGAATGACTTATTCTCCACACACCAGTATTCGCCTTGCAGAGCCCTGGCCTGGACCAAGTGATGGGAGCCAGGACATGGGGAGGGAACATCTCTCCACTTTCTTCATTGCAAGACAGGTATCACAGCTCTTCTCTCTTCTCTTGCCACCCCCTGGCACTTCCTTGCTCTCTTTCTGTGAATAGGTTGGAAAATTGCATCAAGATACAAATGTGCAGGTCGTGAGACCGCAGTTAGGAGGAGGGAAGCTGTGATGGAAGAACTTGTTGAGTTTTGTCCTACCTCAAAAGTGCTGAAACTGGTGTAATGCTCCCACACCTCAGCCTGGGAATTTCCAGCTAAAACCAGCTGGTTTTGGTTCTCTGGGCTGTAGAGAAAGCCGAGCGCAGGCTCAGGGTGCCCTAGTTGTTTCAGAAAACAGGATGCAAATTGGAAGCGCTGGCACTTTTAAAGTATCAGGACCCTTAACGCTAAATCTCATGATCTATAGGCATCTGCCGTGACTTTTGGATGGTTGACCTTGGCAGCACAACTGTGTTTCAAGCACCTCGTCTCCTGGCTTTGAGGGGGACAGTGAGAAAGAAAGGAGAGGGAGAGGACGCAGCACCAAGGAAAGCTGAGCCCTACACATGATGGGACGTTGTTGAGAAGTGGGGAAGAAAGTGGGGGAACTTCGTAGACCTCGTGCAGCAGGAAGACTTTCAATCCCAGGGCTCCTACAACCACTTCCAGGCCAAGAAAGCACCTTCAGGGCTGTTCTCTACAGCTGGAGACAGCACCACCTGATCATGGTCAACAATTAGTGCAAATTAGGATCAATTAGAGTCAGTCAGCAAGGAGTAGGAGAGAGATGCAGCCGACCCTCTCCTCTTTCACCCACTCTTTCCTCTGTTGCTTTCCTCTTGTATTAAAGCTTCATCAGTTATGAGCTCTGGTTTGGGGTTGTCTTTGTTCCCCGCCTACAGTAGTGAGGCCAAATGCTTCTTTGGAGGAGAGAGGGAAGGAACTGAGTGAGAAAAGCAGCCAGAGACAAGGTAAGTGCCAAAGTGCTGCAAGCCACTGAGGATGCACCAGGGAAATCGAAGGCTTCAAGGAAAGCCGCAGGGACAAAATGAGCAAAAGATAGCTCCTTAACAACCCTTTTGTATGAGTGGTCATAAGCTTTTTTATTTTAACACGCTGCACTGGAGTTATTGAATGCTCGTGCAACCTGTTGGGTAAGAGTGTGGTCCTAGAAGGACTGGAACTTTTGAAGGATACTGGTTTCAGGTAAGAACTCAAAATGAGAGGCTCTCATGCAGCATTTATAACAGTTTTGATTCTGCTGAGTCGGATGGGCAGTTCTGGAGTGCTCGTAAACTCTGCGGTTCATGGCCAAACTGTAATGGGGACCAGAGATGAGACCTTGTGGAAAAAAACCTTGGAGGGGGTGTCTTGATTCAAGCAGTAAAACTTTGAGTGGGGACAAAAGAGAACCGCCCGGATTTCGGGCTTTGGTGGGGAATCGAGTCAATGCCAGCGGGTGAGCAGGCAGAGATGAGAAAAATGAGGAAAAAGTGAAAACTCCAGGGATGAAACTGTGAAAATGCAAATGGGGAGTTGATAAGGAGTGACCAGGAAGGCTTCACGCGGCAGGAGAGAGCGCAGGCACCTATGGCAGAGCTGCTTCCCTCGCAGGGAGGCAAACTGAAAATGCCTTCAAATAATGACTGAAAATACCTAAAATAAGCAGAATTCATGTACCCTGCGTGCTGTTGAGGGCACAGTGGCTAGGCTGTTGTACTTAGTGTTATTAAAACCACTTTACTTACAGAAGTAAAGCGAGGAAGCTGGGTGGTTAAAGCTTACACCACACGGACGGGGTCATTCTTACCATGGGTGTTTGTGAGCTGTGTATCAAAAACCTGAAAGATCCCTCCTGGTAGGGTAAACGGATAAAAGGCCTTTTTTAATGTTTCTTGGCGGGTTGAGATCCCGTGTGTCAGAGAAAGCCCTTCTAGGGCTGAGTATGAGCTTGGAGCCTTGAGCTGACATTGGGCAAAGAAAACCTGAACAGATGCAGACTTGACAAATAAAAGCTCCTTTGGTGGCAATTTCAGAACTTTATGCCCAGTCTGTGTTCACGCGGTCTTTCTCTTTTTTTTTTTTTTTTTTTTTTNTTTTTTTCCTGGGAAATGGGGATATGATGGGTTTGGATAAATTGTTCTTGGTGTTTAGAAAAAGCCTCACTGGAAAACCTTGCCCTGCAATCGCAGGCAGAGCCAAACCCTGTAGCAATGGCAGAGAATGAGCCACATCTCATTATTAGGAGGTGGGGGGGGGGGGCTTTTTTTTTTTT
>RSEF01000032.1:1368926-1426544 GCA_003993805.1 Himantopus leucocephalus
ACGGGAGGGGCTTTTCCAGCCCCGCCGTGCAACGGGAGCGGCTGGGGGGGCTCTGCCCGCCCCCGCCGGGCTGCAGCGCGCAGCCCCGGGGCGCCCCGGGCGGGGGGAGCCCGGCTCTGCCCGGCAGCAGGTCCCGGGTGCTCCCGCCCGCTTCCCCGGGCCGTGGGTCCCGCTCGGGGCCCCGGGGGGGGGCGATGCCGGCGGCGGGCGCGGTTCGGGCCCGGGACGGGGCGGGGGGCGGCGGCGGCGGCGCCATTGGCCGCGTCCGCGGGGCGGCGCCGCCCGCAGACAACGCGCTGTGGGCCGGGCCGGGCCGGGCCGCTCCTCCCCGCCCGGTTCCGGTGCGGCGGCGGGCGGCGCAGGTGGAGCCGAGCCGCCAGCGGAGCCCCGCGCCCGCCGCCCTAGCGCGGCCCGGCCGGGGGCCGCCCCGCCGCCTCAGCCTCAGCCCGCCGACCCACCGGCCTCGCCTTTGTGCCCGCCCGGCCCCGCCGCCGGCCTCAGCCCGGCCCCCGCCCGAGGTAGGCACCGGCGCGGCGGGGACGGTTCCACCTTGGCGGGCACGGCTCTGTCACCCCCGGCGGGGAAGGGGCCGCCCCCGGGGGGGGGTTAGAGGCCGCCCCCGGGCCCAGACCCCCCGTCCCCATGCGGGAGGGGCCTCCCCCGGGCCGGACCCCCCATGCCCGGCGGGGGATAAGGGGCCTCCCCCGGGCCGAGACCCAGTCCCCACGGAGGAGAGGCCTCCCCCGGGCCGAACCCTCCGTCCCTGGGGGGTTAGAGCCCTCCCCCGGGCCGGACCCCCCGTCCCCATTCAGGATGGGCCCCCCCCGGGCCGGACCTCCCCGTCCCTGGGGTGGGTTAGAGGCCTCCCCCGGGCCGGAGCCCCCGTCCCCATTCAGGAGGGTTCTCCCCCGGGACGGGCCCCCCATCCCCGGGGGGGGTTAGAGGCCTCCCCTGGGCCAGGCCCCGTTTCCCCCACACTCCCGGGGGGGGAGATGCCTCCCCCCAAGGCAGCCCCCGGCCAAGTCTGGCTCTGCTCGCCCCCTGCCCCAGGCCTTGCACCCCCTGCTCCCCAAAGCCCCCCGGGGCCGGCAGGCGGCTGAGAAGGGGTGTCCTGGAGCTCCCGGCTGGTCTGGATTGGGGGAGGTGGGTCTGACTCCCCGGGGGTGTTGGAGCCCTGCCTCAGGGTCTGCAGCCTCCAGCCAGGGCTGGGCTGGGGCCGTGGTGCACCCCGTGTCGATGGAGGGATGCTGGCAGTGCTGTCACCCCCCCGTGTGTGGAGCATGAGCTGGCGTGTGGCGTGCCAGGCCCCGGGCGAGGGAGCATCCGACAGCCCGGCACACGGATGGCCCCAGCCACAGCAGAGAACCCGGCACACGGATGGCTGCGGCAGAGAGCCTGGGCTGGTGCTGGGGAAGCATCAGGTGACGGTGGCTTTGAGAGCAGCCGATCCACCCTGGGAGGAGACGGTGTCCCCAGCCCACGTGTCGCTGTGGGTGTAAGCGCAGATAAGCTGCTGCAGCCGAGGGTGACAATTCAGGCTCGTGAGTCCCCAACTCCTCAGGTCCAACAAAGTCTGCAGACCTGTGGCTGCCTTGGAAAGCGTATTTAGGTATGGTAAACCCAAGTCTGTTGTTTGCTGGAGCGTTTTTGTTCTAATCCTGTCACCTTTCCCTTCTGAAGGCCATCCGGCGCTTGCAGGGAGCAAGGCTTTAAGGGCAAAGGAGCGACGGCACTAACAGCTCTGCTGGGCTGCATCCTCCTTGGGTGTATTTACTGAATCGGCATCTATCTTTCACACTAAATACCTTGTTGAGAAAGGATATGAGCAGCTATGCTGGGAAAAGAGCTGTTGATACCCTGTGTAGCCTGGATCTGTCTGGAGACTGAGCATGGGAGCCAATGCAGCCCACAGGTCTGAGAGTCGTCCAAGATTTGCCCTTTGCTGGCAATCCCAGGGCTCCCAAAAAGCAGATCTTCCCACACCTTTTTCCATGGTAAAGGTATTATCCGGGGTTTGGGCATGTTAGGAGGCTCTGCTGAGTAATGGGACGTTGGGAGGCTCCTGCAGAGGCGGTGTTGAGATGTGTGCCCGGGCTGGACTTGGCTCGGTGGCGGGTGTGCAGGAGAGACGAGGTGTCGCTTGTCATGGGAGAGGAAGGGAAGCGAATAGCCGGGGGATTTGGGCTGCGTAGTAGTTTTTGCCCAACTGGATGATTTGTAAGTGGTTTCTGCCCTGTGTTTGTTCTAACAGACGGTCAAAGCAGCACGCTCTGGGAGGCTGGGGAGGGTGGGCCCCGCTCTCTGAGGGTCCGGATGCGATACCTCTGACCAGATGTTTGCAGAGCATTTCCAGCCTGGAAATCGCAGCCTTTCTCAGGAGATCTCCAGCGTTTCCTGGTTTGCAGCGAGGATCAGAGGATTTCAGCACTTCCTACTCGGCTGCCTGATGTGAGCAGGAAGTGGGAGCATGAAAATGGCAGCAAAAGTGCTTGCAGCGAGGCCGGGAGCTTAGCAGGCATAAGTGCGTGGGATGGTAATGAGGTTAGACCTGTCCTGAACAGGGTCCTAAACCTTTTGGACGTGTCATTTGGGAACGGACAAGTTCCAATGTTAGAGCCGGTCTGTGCAAGTGTGTATCTTGTCCTGGGACAGCGTAGCAGGAGGATGGAGGTGAGTGTGGACGGGTGCGTGTGAGTGTGTCTTTTCCTGCAGTTTATGAAACAGCTTTGTTGCATCCTGCTGGGGCTGGGACGGGATCCTCCCCAGGGCAGAGAGAGGCTCGTGCTCTGGGTTGGTGCTGGGTGCTGTCCGGTGCAGTTCTCATCTGGTAGAGACGTTTCAGTGCGACGCAGTGTTATATCTGGACTAGCCAAGTGATAAACTTCATGTCTTCGTGAGATTGGAGGTCTGGATTTGTGTTGTGCCTTTGGCAGAGATGGGGAATTCAGGCCTGCTATGGCTGGAGCACGCATGTCATGACTCTGACCCTGGTTACTGCGTTCAGACGTCACTGGGCTGTGGATTGGAGTAAAGACCAGGTCATATGTGGTGTTGGGAATGGAGGCAGGTTGCTTAATGCCTTTTGAGGTAGGTGGCTCTACAGGAGGCGAGTGGCAGCACTGATGGCGTGGCTTCAGCCAAACAGTTGCCCCACCGTGGGGCGCTGGGATAGAAACAACTCTTGGGAGGCTGAAAGCCGGTGCTGCAAACCCGTGACCATTTAGAAACTGTTGAAAGGAAAATGAGGTTTGCAAATGTCAGTAACGAGGAGACATTGTGTATTTGGAGTCTTTGTGGCTCGGATTTTCAAGCTTTTTCCTGTTCAAATAGCGGGACGCAATGGTATACGTGCTTTTTTAAGAGAGTCTGTCCAGGAGATCCTGCACTCATGTATTTAACAGCTGGGACCTTGGGGAGGGGAAAAAACAAACAAGTGTGTTGGCAATGCTCCGAAATGAGGCAGCTCCTTCTGCCCCGTTGCCTGACTCTCGCAGGGGAGGTGTGCGAATCTCCTCTTCCATCTCTGGTTCCGACATCAAGACCTTAGTTTTTCTGATCTGATTTATTAGCTTTTGATCTCCATCCAGCCCTGTAGCTGCTCTCTGCTGCAGAGGGCCGGGGCTCGTAGGCTGGGTAGGTGAGTCAGTCCTGCGAGCTGCTGAGTCCTTCCCCATGTCTGTGTCTCATTACCCTGCTATGCTCCCCGGAGGCAGGAATGCATCCTTCCCCGGTTCAGGCTTTGCCGGCTTCTTTGCTGACTTGTGTGTCGTTGGTAAAATGGGGGAGATGACAGACGGCCAGAGAAGCGTGTCCTGGCCTTGCTGAGTTTGAACAGTCTGGTTGCAGCTGGGTGGGCTTGTGTCAGACTTGGGCAGCCCTGTGTGACCGAGCCTTTGAGAGCCCCGCGCGGTTCAGCTCCCGGCTGGCACGGCTGGTCTCTCGTCTGTTGCTCGGACTGCCCTAAAAATATTGCAGAAACCCCTGCTGCTTGCAGCCTCGCAGCCTCGCTGGATGGCTCTAATGTTTTCCTGCCTTTGTTGGTGCCTTAATGTATGTGGTTTGTTTCTGGCCGCCTCGCTCCCGCCTCCCTGGATGTATACAGGCTGCGCTGCTGAATTGCCTTCCCCGACGAGCAGGGCTGGGCCTGGAGTATGTTAGGGACAATTTTGTCACTCAGAGGAGGTCTGAGTCAGTACGTTTGGTCTATGATGGGATGGTGTCATGAAAGTTTCGAGGGGGTGTACAGAGTTCAGGAGGCAAGCTGGCAAGTTGCTAATGCTGTTAACTTTTTAGCAGAAAAACTTGGGTCTTGCTAAGCCGAACCGAGGAAGTTTAGGAGAGCAGTGCTGTCCTGCAGAATGTAGGCAAAGGATTTGTTTTCTTTCTCTGCCTTGGAGAGCTCCGTCTTCCCTTGAAACTGTCTTCCAGATATAGCAGCAGTTGCTAACACTGAATGAATGCGTGCTGAATTTAGGCAGCTCTGAGGCTGCTGTATGTTGGGCAGGATTCAGTCGTTTGGGTTTGAGCTTAGCCAGAGCAAACGAAGCTGGTATGCTTGGGTGGCATTGTCTCAGTTGTCAAGCTATAAATAGCGACCGGAGCCCAAGCGCTTGTTGAACTGACTTTGGAAATTTCCCAGACTCACCTTGGAGGAGGAATTCATGCCAAGGCACATCAGACGTTGGCAGAGTGGGGTTGAAGGCGGTGAACGCTCAGCATGATGCCGAAGTACCCGTAAGTGAGTCGATGAGGCGGCAGAGTCTGTATGAGTGCCATCTGTCTATGTCACTGTGGTCCCCGTTGGGCAATAGCTAAGGATGCTGAGGAAGGAGCCCTGAGTCAGTGCTACTGACTCTGTCACCCAGAGAGGTCTGCAGCTGGGAGGGAATGTCCTAAAGTGAGCATCTCCGTGGAGGTCCTGACCCCAAGGAGGGGCTGGAGAAAGACAGCGGCTATCTGTTACGCTTCAACACCTTAGCACGTCCACCCCATGTATCTGTTTGTCTTCCCTCATCCTAAAAGTTAAGTCCATCTGCGTTCAAGGCTAAGTGTGGTAGATGGTGCTCTCCATTGTCAGTGCAATAATTCTGAAGATCTCTGTGATGCTGGAGTCTTCCTCAGTGCCTGGCCGGCTTGCTCTTTGCACCTCAGCGCAGTAACAAACCACATCGCTCACTCGCAGACGGATACGTTAGGCTTCTTCCTGTGAGGTGTTTTGTATCCAGGAGTAGGAACGCATGCCAGCAGGAGAATTAGCTCTTCCACGGGGTTGCATTGCACAGTTGGATCAAAATACAGCTCACATCAGTGCAAAACAAACACTGCTGCTGCTCTGGCACGCGGTCACGCTCAC
This sequence comes from Himantopus leucocephalus, assembly GCA_003993805.1. NCBI lineage: Eukaryota > Metazoa > Chordata > Aves > Charadriiformes > Recurvirostridae > Himantopus > Himantopus leucocephalus. The sequence goes on from RSEF01000032.1 coordinate 1,374,280, forward strand.
CCCACGGCCTCTCTGTGCCGCAGTAAATGACGGCGTGTGCTTCACAGGGACAGAGGCTCTGCGCCGGGAAAGCGGGTGCTAAAGGTGGGGAACAGGAGGAAGGAGGTACAGGAGCTGGAAACCGGGAGTATCTTGTGCTGGCTTCCACAAGAGGCTCATTTCTCCTGATGGAGAAATCTTTTATATGTGCAGGGTGTCCCCATCAGCCTGCCTGGAACGTCCTCCCAGCGTGTACCCGGCAAGTGGGACAGGAGCGGGAGTCGCTGCTGGCTGTGCGTGGCTCCCGGCTTTTGGCACTGTTAACTGATTGCTCTTCTGGGCTGTTTGTGCATCACAGTGTGTCATTAGGATCAAAAAAGCTGTACTGGTTCACTGTAGCTATCCTAAACGAATACCTCAAAACCAAGACCCAAACCTTTGTTTATTTTAGAAATGACTCAATTGATGTGTTGCGATAGGACAAGGGGTAATGGCTTTGAACTAAAACAGGGAAGATATAGACTAGATATAAGGAAGAAATTTTTTACAATAAGGGTGGTGAGACGCTGGCCCAGGTTGCCCAGAGAGGTGGTAGGTGCCCCATCCCTGGAAACATTCAAGGTTGGGCTGGACGGGGCTCTGAGCAACTTGGGCTAGTTGAAGATGTCCCTGCTCATGGCAGGGGTTTTGGGCTAGATGGCCTTTGAAGGTCCCTCCCAACCCAACCCGTTCTGTGTTATAAGGCATGAAATAAGCAGGTAGGGCTTCCCGGTGTGTTTGGGCTTCTTGACAAGATTCCTCTTGCCTGTACTGATTCATTGGGTCACGTTAGGTGATCCTGGACTTTTCATCCATCTGCTCTCCCACCTTCTTCTCCCACGTTGCTTCTTTTGTTCCCGTTCTCCACCTTCCCTTTTACTCGAGTACACCCAGTTCTCCTGCCGCAGCTCCCCCTCTGCAAGGAGTGTGGTAGGCATTTACAGAATAAAATAGGAAGGTGTCCTGATCTGGTTTGTGTTCCAGCTGTAGCTGGAAGGATATCAGCCTGTCACCTGGGTCATCTGCTTCTCTGAAAGAGTGCAGCGTGTCCAAGGAGCCTCTTGAGGATTCTGCGGTCCTGCAAGTGCCTTGGAGTTCAGCTCCACAGAGGGTGGAAGCAGGGCGGCGGGGCAGCCTCTGGGAAGGAGTGAGCTCCCTGATGCTGCAGGAAGGAGTCCAGACGTGGTGCTGGGAGCCGTTCACTGGGGGTTGGGGTTGTTCTTGAGCCTTCACGGAAGGAGAATCTCTTACGCAAGGGAGGGGAAAACAGTGCTGATGCTGAGGCTGCTTTTTCAAAAGCCGCTGTTGCGTAAGAGCAAAGCCTTGGGCAGCACAGAAAATGTGGAGAACGTCACTTCCTAGCGATCGCTCAAGACAAAGTGAGGATTGCTCGCTGAATTTCTTCCTTTATGCATATCCTAAACTTCAAGGCTTATGTAAATTCTCCAGGTTTGCTCAGGGCTTGATGCACTTACAGAGGATATGTTTCCATACATAGCCTGGGGGTGCAACTACCAAGTGAAAATAGTCTCTTCTGTTCCTGCCATAGAGTCTTTTCTTCATCTAGCTGCCTTCAGCAACACTTAAGAGGCCAGTGACGCGCCTGCTTTCCAGGATTGTCTTCTAGTGGCTGTAGGGTGGAAATATTCACAGCAGAGAGCTGTCTGAGTTGGGAGTGTGTCCCTGCTCCCTCCCTCCCCTTGGCAGCTCAGAGCAGAGGAGAAGCCCTGTTCTCCCACTTCCCTTGCCTTGCTCAGTCACTGGGTTTGCTGTGTCCTTCTTGCCCTGCGTGTGGGCTCACCCTTGGTCCTCTGGCCTCGCTGTCCTTGTCCCAGGGCTGAGGCAGGGACCGGCACGTGGCTCCTTGCTGTCCCAGGGATGTCGAGGATGGAGGGTCGACTATTTCTGCAGACACTACAGAGCACCTGGATGCAGGAGCCTCTGCTTCTCTTGGGGCTCATCTCCTGGCTCCTGCTGAGCTCAGGATCATGCCTGCCTCCTTCATTCCCTTCTTCCAAGACTGCACCAACACCTCGCTGCGGCAGTAGAGGGGTCCCCAAGTGAGGGTGCGGAGGTGCTGGTGGGCAGTCTTGCAGCATGGTCCATATGCCTTGAGAATTGCTTCCACAGAGACCGAGCCTGAGAATGGATGTGGTTCTCCATGGCTCAGGGATCCATCGAAGCCTGATGAAAGTACCGGGCACTCCTCGCGTGCCTGTGGTCAGCCCCCTTCGTGGTCTTGCTGCTCCCCTCTGCGCTGGGGCTGAGACAGGCTGGATGCTCCCTGCCCTTGTCGGTGGCACTTTTGTCCCCACAGCGCAGTTGCAGAACAGAGCTGCCACCAGCCAGAGGTGGCAGTGTCCCAGAAGAGGGGTTCCCCACAATGGGGGGACAGTCCCTGCCGCAGTGCCAGGGTGGCTGGGTTTTGTCTGGGTCCCTGCCTCCGCGTGGCTGTCACCTGCTGGCACGGGGTGGGCAGAGAGGATAGCAGCGCTGGCTCACGCCACTGTAATAATTGAATTGCAGCGTTAAGCAAATCTGCGGCTTGTGATTTTTATTCAGAGTGCTCAGCCTCTTTGAAACTGTGGTTTAATACAGGCGGTCTGACAGAGGCCTTAATAAGCAGTTGCTGTCTCGATGACGACTGGAATTGGAGGTGCCGTGTTCCCTCGGATGCCCTGTGTAAGTTTTGGAGGATGTTTTTATAACAGACTAAGCTGGTGGGTTTGGGGAATTCAGTCATGTAGCGCTGTAGACCGTCAGTCCTTGCGTATGGCTTACTCCTGTCCAAAAACCAGTAGAAAATATATTTTTAGGCTTTGAGTAAGCTGGCAGAATGTACTGGCATCACGAGTATTCAAATGCACATGCTGACGAGGTGGATGTGCTGTGAACTAGCAGGGAGCTGCTGCAGGGACCGGTTTCAGGTGGTGAGTTTGATTTCCAGAAACCATAGCTTGTATGTTTGTTTTCCCAGTATCTAAGGGTTGAAATCAAATATGCATTGCCATTTAAATTTCCCTACATTAATCTTAATGTTGGTTGCTAACCGAGACCAGATCTTTCCTAGACACATCTGGCGACTGGGCACGATCGCAACCCTTTCTTCTAAGGGTGTGCTGCGCTGAAGAGCTGCGCTGCGAGGGTCTGCTTGAGGTTAGAAAGCAAAGACAAGGTTTGGGGTTTGTGGGTGCTCGGTCTGGTCGCCTTGGTCATGTCCGCTCCCTTTGAGGCTCGGCTTGGCCGTGTGTGAGCGCTCGGTCGCAGCAGGATCCCTGGCAGCCCGGCTCCACGGAGGTGCCTGGGCAGGCTGAGCCTGTGGCAACACGCTCTGCGCGACGTGGGCTGCGCGGTGGAGGTGCGGGCAGCACGGGAGGCGGTTTGCTGGGGTTTTGCTGGATCCCAGGCGGGGAGAAGCAATGGCCACGCTGGGCTGGTGCCCGTTGGGGTCCAGCTGTGCAGTTCTTGGTGGGCTCAGCTGCTCCTGGGGATGCTCAGGGCACCACGGGGCCGGTGCCGTGCCAGGGGATGACCCACTTGGTGTCACGCCGCTGCGAACACCGACGCTGTGTCTTGGGTTTTGAGGAATGAGCTGGCACAGCGGTGTGGAGATGGCCTTGGGGATTCATCGCAGCGTTTACTTTGCCTCAAAAGCACACGTGGTGGCTCTACCTTCTGTTACCCAAATCTTTCTTGGTGAGGTGAGAGTTGTTGTGCAGAGTTTCCTCTTTATATCCTCTTATGTCACGCTGCCCCGCCGGCTGAGTGCGCTCAAAATAGCTGCCAATCCCAGTAGGTTTCACTTCAAGGTCTCTATTCTTAGCTTGCTGGTTAGCTGAGCAAGCCGCGTTACTCAGTAGTCATGAGTTCAAGGACCGTAGGGTAAAGACTAGCAAACTTATGCCATGCAGGAGTTTTGTTTGCATTTCATGGCAGCTTTGAAGGGACGGCTTGGGCACAGCCCTACCCAGCAGCCTCAGACTCGCCCGCTCAAAAAGAGCGCCGCATGTATGTGAGTATGAAATAAGAGTTGCCGGAGCTGGTACGTACTCTGGAGGAGGCAGACGGCTCAGGAGACGGGATGACTCGGTCTACGGGAGTCAGTTCAGTGGCCTGTTGCATCTGACCCATCTACGAGCAGCCTTATCAGATGCGTCTTACTGCTGCATGGCAGGAGTGAAGCAGAAGTGAATGTGGGATGCGGAGTGGTGGCTTCCCGGGAGCGGAACTAGCCGGATGTTCTCAGAGTGTTGCACCAAGGCTGAAGATATCTGCCACGCTGGTGATGTTCAGCCCCTCCCGTAAGTGCCTTTCCTATCCCTGGGGGATTTTTAACTCCCTTGCCCGGCTGTGAATCCTGACTAGTCGGGTGGATTGGCTAAAGGTGTACATGGAAGCATCCTTCTGTATGGCACATGGAGAATGGTTCACACATGGGCCTGAACCAAAGCTCTGATCTGTGTCTGGTAGACGCAGCCACCACTGGGGCAGGTGAAGGGCTTTGTGGTTTTGATCGCCCATACGCAGGGTCCCAGCTCATAGCCACAGGGACCAGTTGTGCTAGCAAACATAGGACAGGCTCATCAGTTATCTGCTCAGCCATTTCTGGCTGTTTCATTGGGAACTCACTATTTACGCACCAGCTCTTGCTCAGATCTGATGAAGGTGCTGCCTAGATGGATGCAGAGGGACCCCTTGCTAGTCCTTTAGCAGGACCTAGCTATTTTTGAGAGTGCGTTTGAGGAGGGATCTTGTTTTCCAGACTTCATTTAAATTCCTTTAACTTTTTCAAGCCACTTTTGAAGCTGTCTGATTCCAGCTTTGCTGAGCTTAGATGGATTTCCACCCAGGAAGGGATCAGGCACAGCATGCTGGGCTTAGGGCATGGGCAGTGTCCTGCACCTGAGGGGTTTATGGCACAGGAGAAATGAGCCCGTGCTGGGGGCGAAAGGTGCTGGCTCTGGCTTTTGCTGTGTGCTGCGAGGTGGTTGAGGCTCTGTACGTGGGGTTGCTGGGGAGTGAGTGTTGTGTACCGAGTTCGCATCCTGCCTACGCTGCGGGTAACGGTCACGTGCAGACGAGGCCTTTGTCCTGTGCCTGACTGCTTTTTTTAAAATTTATTTTTAGGTGCTCTCTGGCTTCCTCTTCCTCCTGTGCTGTGCTGCACTCCCTCTTTCTAACTCCCTCTTCTAGGATTGCTTTTTGAACAATCAGTTCCTCCTTAAACCCATTTTTGCAGGCCTTTGTCTGCGCTTGGGAGCTAGCCCAGTTTAGCATTAGCAGCTGCTGGCTCCTTCTGGGTAAGCAAGAACAAATAAAGGTTTACACTGAATGAATCATTTGAGCCTTATCTGTCTTTCAAATTTGGGACAGCTGTACAACTGCTGCGTGGAGTCTGCCTGGAGGGCACAGAGCCTCCTTGCGAAGAACTTCTCCTGCCAGTGGCCGGAGCTTAATGGGTTTGTGCTGCGATCCATGCGCTGCCTCAGTGAATTCTTCTGTGTGCCTCTGAGCTTTATCCCACGCTTGATTACGAAGCACAACTATGTAATAACTCCCTTTCCTTGAAGACTTGCTCCATGCCAGCTTTGCTATAGGCTCCTGTGGAAATTTGGCCTTCGGGATGCTTTGGGTGGTTCGATCGCGGCTTGAAAATGCGGACGCTGGCTGCAGAGCGTCATGGTGGGACCCGCGGAGTCAATGGGCTTTGAAGGCAGACAGTGCCCGGTTTGCGGGGAGCGAGCTGCTGGCATCCCCTTGGGCTCTCCACTGAAGCAAAGGGACACGGCGGAGTGTCAACACTGCAGGAACCGTGGTGTGGCTTTGCTGGTTTAAGAGGCAGGATTTGTAGATAAGTAGTGTTAGTTGGTTTAATAACAGAAATGTGGGAGAAGGGAGGGGAGCAGCAGATAAGCCTTGGGCTCGTGCCTAAAAAGTTTTAATCTGATGCTAAGGTGGGGAGTTGCAGCAGAGCTAATATTTTGCTGAGATGAACGGAACAGTTTTTTCTGCCCTCCTCCTACTGTCCTCATCTTCTGGCACTCCAGATTAGACTTGTTTTATCCTCTTTCTATGCAGAGAGGCACCTTGTCTAACCGTAACAAAGGTCTCGCCAACAGATCTGGTGTTGTTTAGTGGATTGGAGGAAGTGCCGGCACACGCGAGCCTTGCGCGCCCTCCTGCAGCCTAGTCCTTCTCCCAGCTTGTGTCCTCCAGTCGTCAGAGCTCATCAGGAGAAGAAGGAGGCTTAGACACGTGATGCAGTGGTGGCAAACTCCTCATAGCTTCTTGCAGTTTCCCTCCCCCCCCCCCCCCCCNCCCCCCCAAATTCTTCAGAGAATATGTGCCGCAGAGCCTGCCCATCTCTGCAGCTTCCGCAGGTGCTGCAGGGAGGTCTCGGCTCGGTGGCTGGATAAACCATTTGCCTGTTGCGATGGTGGGAGCCACCGCGCTCTTGCAAACTGGAGGCGTTGGTGGAGCTTCCTTCGTGTGTTCATAACCTGCCTTCCCAGTTTGTCTCATCCCACACCCAAGGCCATGTGTTGAGACCAAGAGAGGGATGTGGTGGCTTGGTGGCTTCAGTACTGTAAGGCATTGAGGACACGTTTGCAAGACAGAAGTCCATCCTTGCCTGCAGGCCAGGCCTTGGGAGGTGAAGATGGCTCTGTCCTTGGCATGGTAGCAGGGGCAAACCTTGTTGACTCCATGAGAAGAATTAGGGGATTAATGCAGACTTGGCTCCTGAGCACAAGGGCTCTTGACGCTGACTCCACTGTAGAAGATCTTCAGGCTGTCCTGGCTGCTCAGAGCTGGGCTTGTAGCTCCTGTGGAGTGTGTTGAGGTGTACAGAGGATCGTGTGTTGTCAGCAAAGACTTCTCCTGCCTTGGTGCTGACTTCCTCAGGGCTCCCTGGAGCTGGGCTCACTCTGAAGCAGTGAAGCCAGGGCTCTTGGGATGCTTGGAAGGGGATTTTAGGACTAAGGTGAGGAACCAAACAGGTGCTCATAACAGTGGTGGCAAGCTAAGGTTGTGTCGTTGCAGAAGTTATTTCCTTAGTTCCGCATGAGCTCTTTCCTGAAAATCCCGATGGATAAACTGTCTCCCTTTCTTCTCCGGAGCTTGGAGGCACTTGGCTGTGCTTGTGACCTGGCCTGGGAGCTGCAGTAGAGTGCGAAGACGCAGGGCTGCGTATCTTGGGTTGGGGAGAATAACCCAGAGACCCTTTCCACCTTAAATATGGAATTTCAGGGGGTGTCTGCAGGACGCTGAGATGGGACAGCCAAGGTATGCATGGCGAGCTTAGCTATTATCTATATCTTCGTCTGGCATGGAGGTGGCACATCAAGCTCGGTCATCGACAGGAGGCTCTTCTTCCATGCTTCAGTTTCCAGCACGGGATGGGTGGACCCAGGGACTCGGTGGGAGAGAGGTCTTGAAAGCGGGGTGGGGAGGCAAAGCTCGCTAGTGCAAACACAAAGACTGGCTCCTGAGATGCAGGGAGGTCTTGCTCTGAGCCTGAAGAGCCGTGGCATGGCGGAGCAGAGCACAAAGGTGGCACCAAGCGCATGGTGCTGGAGAAGGGAAAGCTGGGGTAGGGGGACACGGCAGCACAGACTCCTCGACCAACGCAGTTTCTTTTTAAAACTGAAATTTTCAGTCTTTCTGAAAGCTCCCTGTGCATTAGGCTGGCTCTGTAACCCGCCTGTAGGCCCAGGCTGGAGCAGTTTGCGGCCAAACCCGTGGATCTGTGCACGGAGGATTTCTGAGGGATGCCCCCAGCTACCTGCCACGAGCCTGTATCAGTTACCGCTTAGCTTCTGGTCTCCCTGCCTGTGCCGGGCAGACTCCGAGTGCCCCAGTGCAGGGGTAGGCAAACAGGGCTTGTACAACCCGTACAAAGCCGGGGCTGGAACCTGCTTTTCTAGTATGACAGACCAGGTCTCAGCCACTCTGCCTCTTTAAAGCAAGTGTACTCAGAGAGGGTTTGGCTTTTCTGCCTATAACTAATATTTTAGCCATTAGGTAGACGGGGCAAAAGTCCTGGCTGCATTTGTCCAAGCGGCTCATTGCAGAGCTGTTGGAGGTTGTTGGTGTTGCAACGCCTTGTCTCGTGCAGCGGGTCCATCCCTGGCGCGCGCCAGACGCAATGGGCGTGCACAGATGCTGCATCCCCCCTTCCTCATCGGCTGGATGGTCTATAAAAGGAGCAGGAGTAACTCACCTGGATTAAATCATAAGTCTCCTCTTTCCTTCCATCTTCAAGGCTCTGCCGTCGTAAACAGCTGCTTACTGGAGTAGGTAAGTGGAGGCAGCACAGTCCTGCCAAGCCCTCGTGTCCACAAATGACTAAATCCTGCCTGAAAAGTCAAAGTATGAAAACATTATTTTTTGGTTTTGGCTCAGCCTCGTGGATTGCTGGGATCAAGCCATCTTGGCTGCCCGGCGGGATAGCAGAGCCGCCCCTCTGGATGCCGGCTGGGGCTCTGCCCACCTTGCAGCTGGTGGAGGAGGGTGGAAGAAGGCTGGTGCAGACGTGTCGGGGGGCAAGTGGGTGTCGGGGGTGCCGGGGGGCTGCCGCTGCCCCAGCGGTGCTCAGACCAGCCTTACAGCCTAGGATCAGTGAGCAGCACTCTTGCAAAAATTGTTGTGCCCGTTGGCAAAGCGTGTTGGCAGGAGGGCTGGAGGGCGGTGCTGCGGCTGCAAGCCCTCGCAGTTCATAAATAACTGTGGGGGCTGGAGAGCTGGGCCGGTGTCCCGTCGAGGAGCTGTCGTGCCAGCCCCTGTGCGAACGCAGCACCTTGCCTGCGTTTTTTTAGCTTTAAAGCTGGCTTTTCTCTGATGCGTACTTCCACAGCGGGAGCCTGCGTGCAGCTGGGTTTTCTATGTGTCACCCTCATTTGCCTGCTGCTCCGACATCCCGTGTTGGGACAGTGGCCGGTCACCGCCTGCTTGCAGGCAGCCCTGCCTGCCTGGAGCTGGGTCTGGAGCCTTGCTGAACCGTGCGGTGGGTCTGTCACCCTGTCGCAGCCTGGCTGATGGACTCTGCTGTCAGCTCATAGGGAATAGGTGGATATGAGAAAGGAGACGCTAATGTTTAATAGGGCTCTGGTCTGGGAGGGGAGAGCTCTGAGCAGCCCCGTGCTAAAGACGCTTTGTGCATTCTGATGTCTGTTAATATACGCCGGAGCAGGATTTTAAGAGGGTGGAGAGCAGTCTAGTAGTGTCCAGTCTAAGTAGGTGTCCTGGTGTCCTCCTGGGAGAGCAGACCTTGCTGCCCAAAGCATCCGACGTGTCTCACCTCTGCGGCACAGGCTGCTGCGAGAGCATGTGCCTACAAACTCAGCGGTGCTGCGTGTTGCATTGCTGAAAGACCCCTGGCTCTGGGCCCCGGCCAAGAAGAGACCATTTCCTTCTCCAAACAGTGCAGCAGCTCGTGGCCTGCTTGGTCTGATTGCATCTGTGCAGTGGTGGACCAGGCAATGCATCCCTGCCCCCTACCTTGTTTCTGCTTCCTATGCTCCCCAGGCTTTCCTGAGTGTATCCCTCTTCTTCCCACCCAGAATAGCGCTTTGCAAAACTTGGTTTCCCAGCTGGCCAGGAGAGATAACACAAAGTGGCTATCTGCTGTCCTCCTCCATAAGCTCCAGCCTTTAGAGGTGGTGCGTGGGTACAGCTGTTTCTGCAAGCCAGACTTCGTACCTCCAGGAGCTCAACGGGAGTCTGGACTCCTGTGCTCTGGCTGGGGCTGTAGGGAGGGAGCTGAGCAGTTTGGGGAGCTGAGGAGCCTGTGGTATGGGAGGTGAGGAGTCGTGATGGGGAGAGGAGGGAAGGGCTGCTAGGGAGGTGGCAGTGGCAGGGGGATGTCTGACCCCTATCTCCCAGTGAAGAGGTAGGTGATGATGTGTTGTTTGCTCCAACACAACTGGCTTGCTCGTAGCATGATCTGATGTGATGCATAACTGGGAGACACTGGTACTTTTTCAAACCTCTTTAACTTGGCCAAATTTCTAATCAAACTTTGCTTCGGAAGGGGTTGGGAGCTGTGCTCTGGGTTGTCCATTTGCAGCTGGAGAGGACAGGTGTACCCGTGCCTCAAAAGGTCAGGTCTGAAGCTGGACACTGTGTCAGCTGCTCAGAGGTGGTGATGGGAGGAGACCGTCTCTTTGCATCTCATCTTCCTTGCTTGCTCCACAGACATGGCTTGCAGGGCTCAGGGAGCAGACTGTGGGCACTGTGGGATTGCTGCTGGGCGAGATGGAGGTAGAACTTGGATTCAAAGGCTGTATCTGCTCGGTCTGGGTCAAGCAGAGCAGCAGCAGGCCTGTGATGCTACGCTGGATGCTTGGCTGCTCCCAGTGGCTCTTGGTGTGCGTCCCCTGCCTCTGCAAAAGAAGCCCTCCTCCAAGGAGCAGCCTTCATCGCCGCTTGCAGGGCCTGACACTTCTGAAAGACTCTGCAGTGTCTGCGTGGAGATAAGGGTAGGGTTTAAGGCCAAAAATTAGGAGAATTTCCTGCTGCTAGAGATGGAGCCTGGATAATCCTGATTTAAAGCTTTGACTCCCATCTGCAGCCTTCCTGGCTCCCGGGGGAATCTGAGCCGATTCCCAGCTTGTTGGGCTCTCCCAGTTTGTGCCCATTGGCAGGGTCAGTGCCTGGCTGGACCTGTAGGTGGATTGTGCGTATGGATCCCTGATTCTCAGTCTTCTGCATTCATGGCAGCACAATTCCCAGGTGCGCGGAGCCGCCGACACGCCGCATCCTCCTGCGGTGGGACAGAGCCTGGCAGCCGAGCCACCCCTTCTGCGTGGCCAGGCTCAGTGGTGAGACGCTGGTATGCGAGATGTAAACTCAATACCAAAGTTTAGATTACAGCCCTGTGAAAAACATCAGCTCCCCTAAATGGAGCCCAGATGGTGGCGGAAGCTGTGCAACGCATCGAAGCCGAGGGCCAGGAATTGCAGGAACCGTGTGAGCAAAGGGACCGGGGCTGTGGGGGAGGGAGAGGAAGGGAGGTAGGGTTACAGCTCATGTAGGCTGCGAGGCGGGCAGTTGGCCACCGCCGTCTGCAGCGAGGGTCAATTCCTAAACCAGGCTGGTTAATCCACCTCTCCCCCTTAAAAACAACTTCGGACGATGAATGTCTCCCCAGTTGCATCATTGTAAATGCAGCATTTCCAAAGCTGAGGTTTCCCACAGCCCGTGACAGCTGAACTTGCAGGCGTAAGAGGCCGAGGGCCCTTGGGCAAATTAGAGGAGACCGGGCACATCTGAGGCAACGAATACACAAGCTGTGCTCTCTCCGGAGCTCTGCCAGAAGAGGATTTTCCCATTTTCCTCATTTCGGCAGGTTCAGAGCCTCTGAGCCCAGGGACAGGGTCGAGTGTGCACGGTGGGAGCCTGGAGCCGGAGCCGTGTTTTGGGTAAGACGAGCGCCGACGCGCACCCCAGCAGCCGGGTGATTGCACGGGCGAGCGCAGGCTACGGGGAGGCTGACCGTGACTCAATATCCTGGTGTTGTGAAAAAAGCAAACGTCCCGGGGCACTGCCGAGAGCGCTGTCTGGGAGGCTCAGAGCCATCCTTCCCCCCCCGCAGTGCTGCAGGAGCCTCTGCCACAGCTTGTTCTGGGGGTTTTGGAAAGGCGTGGAACAATGGAGAAGAGCTGGGGAGACCACAGAGAACATCTGGTAGGGGGGGACCTCCTGAAGCCAAGCAGTGCCGGTGCACGCACAGGAGACTGAGGTGGAGGTCTTCAAATGATGGTGCGGTGATGTGAGAGCACCCAGGGCAGGTGATGGCCTTGGAGTGCAGCAGGCAGACCTCCTCCCTGGGCCGGGACAGGTCCAGTGGTGAGGATGTGCCGGGAGGTTTCTCTGAAGGGTTTGGCCACGTTAGATGAACATTAGGAATGGCTGAGTTAATTGTCCCCTCTGTGAACCAGAGTGGGGTGAGACAGTAAGAGATTATTCCTCAGGTTGTTCTGTCAAGAGAAGTTGTGGGGAGACCCCAAACACGTCCAGATGGGATCGGTGTTCCTCCGTTAGGACCCCACCATCCCTCCTTCCTCCCTGCTCTGCCCTTCCCACGTCTCCCTCCCTTCATCTCCTTGTAAGAGCTGCTGCATTTTCCAGTGCCACCTGCTTGTGTGGTAAAAAGGGGACTGGGGCTGAGCTAGGGAGAGGGCAGGAGGGATGGAGAGGAGCAGGAGCGCTCCTGCGGGCCCCAGCACCGCTGCCGGCAGCCATGGAGCTGAGGCCGGTGCAGGTCCCAAGCCGCGGGGCCTGCAGGTAAGCTCAACCACGCGGCGTTTGCCTCGGAGGAAGGCCCACATCCCTGGAGATAACAGTGTGTGCAGGAGCAACACACCCCTCCTCTCGGAGATATGTTTGTGTGCAGACACAGCCTGGAGATAAACACCCGGGAAGGCAAACATCCAAGTCGTACACCTGTATGGACACGGAGCACCTGCAAACACCCGCCACATGGCTGTGCCCGTCCTCCCGGGGTGGCACAGCTGAGCCGTGCGGGTGTTCGGCGTTCACCCAACCTGGTTTTGTGGTAGAAAATCCCGTGTAGGGCTGCGCTGTACCCCAAAATCTGGTAATGCTCAGGGAGAGAGAACAGGCAGAGTTTGGTGTTCTCTGCGGCTTGAGTCGGCTGCAGCTTTCAAAGATGCTCAGAGCATCTTTTTGCTCAGACCCCAAATTGCTGTTACACCCCAGGGTTCTGCGTGCCTGGAAGACGCTGTCATCTTTAGGCTATGAATTCAGTTTTCCAGTAGCTCTCGGGTAACGTCCATGCGCACCGCGGAGCCTTAAAAAGTTCCTTTAAATGACAGGAAAGGGTTTTGTTAAACTCCTCATGTCTTGCAGAAGTTGTGAAATTGCCACAAATGAAACCATCACTGGCACAGCCTCACTGCAGCGGGAATCCTTCATGGGGGATTTTGACACACATTTTGGGCACCCCGCTTTCTGACTCCTGTCAAGGGAGCTGGACCGGCCGTCTGGGCTCCGCTTTGATTTGAGGGAGAGCAGATCCACGCAGCTGACAGAGCTGCCGCTCACTTCTTGGGAGCAACATGCATCGGGTTTAACTCCCCGAGTTTCAGGTGTCTGCAAGGATGGCGTTTACATCTGAGCCTGAACCACGTGTTGCCGTGCTCCGGGCACGCAGAAGAGCTGCTGGGGCAGACACACCGCACCGTTCTAGGATGTCCATGATGGGATTATTGCGGGTGTCTCTGCAGCCAGCTCAGACATCTGCACCGAAATGTCGACCCTGGCAGATGAATCGCAGCTGTAGTTGGTGGATTTGGATCTTCCCCTCAAGTCCAACTCCAGAGGTCTATTTTTCAGGACTGACTGGGAAATAGTTAGGGTACCATCATGTATATCCCAGATGAGGTAAGGGGGGCTGCAGAGTTCTGGTGACGGTCAGCCCTGCGTGTGCTGTCTGCAGACACCTCCCAGCGTGTACTGCAGAGGCCGTTTGTGCCCCCCCAGCTCACCGTGCTGATTGTAGGGGCTCTTGAGACATGCTTTGGCACTTTGGCCACACCGTGCGGTTACTCGGATTAAAATAAATACCAATAGTGAGTTGTAACCAAGTGGGGGGTGGTGGGGTGGTTCGGTGTCTCATCTGTCACAGAGATGGCTTGGTGCAAGACACCCCCAATTCTGGGGTGAGCAGCAACCTGGGGAACCCTGTACTGAGAGGCGGGAGCCTTGCAGAGAGTCGGGGAGCTAGACATCAGCTCTGTGCTTCTTGTTAGCTTTGTTTGTAACTACTGCAGGTGAAGGTTAACCTTCTTCCTTGGGAGGATAAACTAGTCCTTAGACTTGGCAGATGAGGAGCACCATATTGGTGGTCTGTACCTGCAAAGTGCTCCTGATGTGGATGCAGCCAAGCAGTAAAGATGTGCCTGCGGCTTGTCTCTACTGGGCATCCTTTGCCCTCTGTCTCCCTATGCATGCCGGACATGTGTACTTCTGGCTGTAGAGGTTTATTTGTCATGGATCAACAGTGTCCATATCTGTGAGCAGGAATTGAGCTGTCAGGAGAGGGACGGTGCTGGTCCCACTCAGGCAAATGCCATGGTGGCTGTGGTCCGAGTCCTCGAAAATAACTGAACAGGGTTGAAGGCTCCACTGAGCCTGTGCTTCTTGAGTGATGCCAGGAAGCATCAAGTGAGGAGTAAGGAAATGTCATTGCCTCTGTAGCTCATGACTCTTTCAGTGGTGAGACCCCACCTGGAGTACTGCGTCCAGCTCTGGAGCCCCCAGCAGAGGAAAGACATGGACCTGTTGGAGCGGGTCCAAAGGAGGGCCACGAAGATGCTCCAAGGGCTAGAGCACCTCTCCTATGAGGACAGGCTGAGAGAGTTGGGGGTGTTCAGCCTGGAGAGGAGAAGGCTCCGGGAAGACCTTATTGCAGCTTTGCAGTATCTGAAGGGGGCCTACAAGAAAGCTGGAGAGGGGCTTTTTACGAGGGCATGTAGCGATAGGATGAGAGGGAATGGCTCCAAACTGGAAGAAGGTAGATTTAGGTTAGATATTAGGAAGAAACTGTTGCCTGTGAGGGTGGTGAGCCCCTGGGGCAGGTTGCCCCGAGAAGCTGTGGCTGCCCCATCCCTGGAGGTGTTCAAGGCCAGGTTGGACGGGGCTTGGACCAAGCTGGGCTGGTGGGAGGTGTCCCTGCCCAGGGCAGGGGGGTGGAACTCGATGATCTTCAAGGTCCCTTCCAACCTAAGCTGTTCTATGATTCTATGGTCTTAATGCTGCGGCCAGCATAGTACTGACTACTTCAGAAAGGGCAGTGACTCAATGGAAAAGACTCAAAACTTCAAAAATGTGGGATCTGCCTTGCAGGGAGAGATGCTGATGAAGCTCAGGCGGGTTATCTCGGGGAGGAGACTCAAGGCATCAGCTTCTTTGGCTGATGGACCAAAACAATGATGTGTTGGAGGCAGAGGTTAGCTTGTGGTTTCTGTGTTGGCCCTGTCCATCTTATGTGAACAATCCTAGCAATGCCACATCTGATCTCTTCTTGTGTCAAATCACAGCAGAAGGGAGTCCCTGGAGAAGTGTCTGGAGTCTGCTCCTTCCCTGGCCAAAGATCTACAAGTCTCGTTTGCGGTTCCTGTCGGTTTTATTGGCTGCCTTTTTTGTTTGTGTTTTGAGGTGTGGATTTGTAACAGTGATGATGACGAACCCTTGAAAGATTTGTCAAGATCAAGGAACTGGGAGGATTTTTATTTTTTTTTCCTTGATGGGACCTTGCCGTCAGGGTTGGATGTCTTGTTGGGTCTAGCTTACTCGTGAGTAACTGTGCTGGTTGGGTGGAGGTTCGCTCTCTCTTCTGCAGGAGCCCAGACTGGATGATAGCCTGTGACGGCGATGGGAACAAGTGATAGCGCTTGGCTGCTTCCCTGCTGGAGAGGTTGGGATGCTGGCACGGAGAAGCCGTTTCACACCACACGGACGTGTCTGGGACAATGTGCCAAGCGAGCGAAGAAGGTGGAGGGTGTGTCCGAGGAGAAGCCTGGGAGGGGTGCAGGGTGTAGGATGGGGTGCTGGCACATCTGGAGGTGGGACAGAGAAACTTGCAGAAGGATTTGTGGGCTAGGCCTGGTTTGAGCTTGGGTGTGTGCTGTATCTGCACAAATCTGCATGTCCTCCCTTCTGCCGTCTTATCTTCTGGCTCGGTGGGAGAGGCCTCCCAACAGTGCTGCCTGCTGGAGGAGATCCTTGCAAAACCCCACAGCTTTCCCCTCTGTCCATGTGGCTTCCACGTTCACCTCCTCGCAGCAGCTTTTGCGTGTTCCTCACCCTGAGAATGAGAGATGAGACTTTGCTGGAGCTCACCTGCCTACCGACTGGTCTGATACTGACAGCCCAGTTCAGAAGAGGGGTTCCTGATTATGTGCTGCTGGTTGCTTTTCTGGTGTACTTGCCATTAGCATACAGATCTCCCAGTCAGAGAGATAGGGATACCCCAAATAAAGATCTCGCAGCAGGCTCTGGGAATGAACAAAGCTCCAGAAGTGACATCTTATTACAAAACCTGGTGGTTTTATTTTGTCAGAATATCTAAATTAATGGCAGAAGGGCTATGACTTATGTGACCGGGGTTTGGTCGGGGTGAATCGTTTCCAGCAGATTTGTTTATTAGGAAGCCATTTGACACGTTGTCTTCAAGAATCTCAATTGAAGAGTGGGCTGAAATTGCCGTGGCTGATGGGGGAAGCAGAAGACCTGGGTGATAGCGGCGAGCACCACCGCACAGTGCGTATAGTCATGAGCAGGGGATGGTGGTGTCTCAGTGAGAGGTGGTGTTTGCCGTTCCTCCATCTCCAGAAATTCGTATTTCACTGGATAAGAAAGGGGTTAGAAACTTTCTGGCAGGGAATAGAAATCACAACCCAAAGGTCTGGCTCGGAGTTGTGGCTTTCATGCAGGAAAAAGAAGAGCTCTATGAGGCACAGCCTGAGAAGGGAATTGGCTTTGGGGCTGGGGGTGGTGGATGTAAGCCTGGAGCGGGGCAGAGGGGTTGCAGGAAGGGTTTGCGCAGCTCAGGGCTGTCTGTGCCGCTGGATGCACCCGCTCCTGGGTCAGGCTCCAGCTCTGGCAGGGCTTTGCCGAAAGGGGAGGCCAAACAGCTGGGAGAGGAGGTGAAGCTGGCAGAAATCAGGCCTGCAGGAGCTGATTTATCTGGGAAGATTAAAATACTTTTTATCTAGCTGAAATCATGGCCTCCATCTAGGCTGTGCAAGGCGGGGGCTGTGCTTGCTCGCTGTTAGCTCCAGATCCCTGCTGCTCGCTGCAGGAGAGTCTCCTGCTTCACCTCTGCCAAACAGGGAATTCACCCAGGCGTCGCTCCGTGTCTGTCTGCAGCACAGACGGGGATCGGTCAAAGCAGCTGCGGCACCTCCAGAGCCAGTCCCTCCTTCCCTTTTGGGTGCTCACCAGAGCCGAGCAAGCTGGTGGCTCCCCGAGCCTGTCCCCAGGCTCCCAGCTTGCCGGTGCCAAATGTCCTTTCCACAGCCCACACGCTTTTTCTTGGGTCGCGGGAGCCCTGGCAGCAGGGTATCAGAGCAGGCTTCCCTGCCAGGGCTCTGAAGGTGGACAGACCAGCTTTTCTCCTTCCCTTATCACCTTAAGCTTCAGGAGCGGGGAAGCTGCTGCCGAGCTGCAGAAGAGCTTTTTGTTTTGGCAGCAAAGGGAGAACATCAAGAGTTGCGATGGCTGGAGAGGGACCACCTTAGAGACCATGGGAGGTTGGCAGCAAACGGGACTGAGTAAAGAAACGGCAAACTGATGTTGAAACTCCTGGAAGGGGGAGAGTTGTTGCTCTAGAGGCGGGGGGAAATAATATGGAAGCAGGGGAATGGCTTGCCACTAGATGGAGTGAATGGTCTTATGGGGATTTGTCTTCAGCCTCTGGCAAGTTCAGTCCAGGACCTTCGCAGGGGGAACAGGTTCTTTCTTCCTTGAACTCCTGGGCTTGACTTTGGGGAGCTGAGTTGAGCTGGCCGTCAGCGTCTCCTCCAGCGCTGCTGAGGTGTGTGCGGTGTGGTGGTCCAGGCTGTCACCACTCGTTGGACGTAGAGCAGAAAAGTCACCTCCAGCCATTAAACACAGAAGTTGAATCCTTGAGCTCCCAAGGGCCGTGTCCTTCAGCAGAAGCAGAGTTTGGGACTCTTCAGGGTGAGAGTTTCCGTGTGTGAATATGGAAGATGCAAGAGTTGTGCAGTAAAGGGACATCTTTTCCAGCCTTGATGGAGGGAGCAGCAGAGCTGGGTTTTGGGCAGGGGCAGAGGCCTTTTGGGAAACCAGCAGTGCAAGAGCTGGAAACGTTGCCCTCGTGATGTGTGCGGAGTCACGGCAGGACGTTGCGGTCTGTAGAGCTGCGGTGCTGGCTCTGCTCACCCCACCGCCATCCCTGGGGAACTGATCACTTGCAACAGGGGACCGTGACATCCCTCCTTGTTCTCCCACCTCTTGCTGTTGGCAGAGGAGACTGCAGACCCCGTCAGGAACAAAGCCGTGCTGCAAAAGGAGATGGATGTAGGAAAACCTTGGGCTGTCCCTCTCCGGTGCTGGCTGGGAGCGTGAGGAATCCCTGCAGCCGCAGCAGCTCCCCGGTGATGCAAGTGCCGGCGCAGCAGCCCCGTCGGGGTGAGATGCAGAGCTCTTCCCACCGCCCGCGCACCAGGGGAGGGGTGAGCTACAGCAACAAAAATGCGCCCTTCCACTTGGGTGACTGCTCCCAGTTAGAGATGAAAACATTTGTTCCTGAAATTGGAGTCATTCCTGGGATTGCAACACCCAGGCTGTGTTTCCAATTAATGTGCTGAAGTCGTCATGCATTTCCAAGTGCATTGGCTCAGCAGAGAGAAATCTGGCATTGCCTTCGTGCTGAAATGCCAGCTGAGATGCGCACGGTGTTAAATGAGGAGAGAACGGGCCCGGCAGGCTGGTCCACTGGCACCTGGCACCCATCACGACGGGGCACCGGGCAGGTCCGGGACGGCGGGGGGGATGTGGCGGAGCAGCCGCCTCCTGGGAATGAAAACGCTTGAAATAGTTGTTGAATTACGGTTGGGTTTTTCCTGACTGGTTTCCTTCTGTTTCTGGGTGTGTGTTTTGTTTTGGGGAGAAGGGGAGGGGGGTGAAGTGAGTTATGCTCGGTCTGTTCGCTGCGTCTGCAGGAGCGTATTTACAGCCTCGCTGCCTCAGCGGTGATGAGTGGGAGACGTTTGCCGTGCGCTGGGGGTGATGGTGTGACCTCTCAACCCCAGCCTCCTCCCAGGCCCTCCCGCGGGGTGCTCCTGCCCCCGGCGAGGCGGGTGAAGGCTGGAAGCCGGAGGCTGTTTTGTTTGGGAGCCGAGCGATCCCTTAAGCAATGCATGTGGCACTGCGTGTGGGTCCGTGTCCGGGCGCCTGCGGGGCGAGTGCTGCCGAGGCCGGAGCACGGTGGCTCGCAGAGCCGACTTGGTGTTGGATGGTGCGGTGGTGGGTCCTCATGGTGCATCTCCACATTAGGCACCTCTCCGGGGAGGCACTGGAAGGACAGACATCGCCTTGCCCTGATGGGTACGGGTGGTTTTTTTTTCTTCTCTCCTAGGGCTGCTTTTGCAGAAGCCAGGGTTCCCGCCTGGAGCTGGAATTGACCCGACGCATTCCTCTCATCTCCCGTGTGATTTTCTGAGAAATGAAATTGGATCTAAAGCCCGGTCCCAGCTGGGTGGGAGCGGTCCAGTGCGTTAGCACAAACACTCATGGAAAGGCCGAGCTTGCGTAGAAATCTTCCCTTTCCAAGAATGAGGTTCAGGCTGAGGCCCCCCCTCCCTCCCTCCTTCCCTCTGGAGTCAGCAGGGATGACGGACGGGAGCGGGGAAGGAGGGACGGGGAAGCTCAGCAGGTCTACTGCCACCGAGGTCACCGGTGGCTTTTCCCTTTAGGGGGAAACATGCAAACCACTTTTGCAAAAGGAGCATGCAAACTGCTTTTACCTGTTGGGAAGCGGAGCAGGGATGGAGAGTCCACCTGCCTCCAGCTCCCCGCTCTGTGGAGCCCCTCTCCCCGTGCCGTAGGGACAGTGTTACCCGCTTTCCTGCAGCAACGCTTTGTTTGGAGCTGGAAAGTGTTAAGTGAGGACAGTGACAAGACCACTCCCAAATTGGATCACGCTTGCTTTCCCATCTGCGAGGGCAGCACCGGGGCAGTATGTTCTTTGGTGGGAGTGTCGTGCAAGCCTGTGCACCCTTCTCGGAGGCCAGCGCAGGCAGGCGGCCTGCGGCAGATGCGTAAAAGCCTGAAAAAAACCCCAGGGAAGCGAGGAGAGGAGGGGGAAGGCAAGTTTACCACTGGTGTTTAATGCCGCAGTGCGTCAATTTAATGAATACTCTTAAAGATGTTGCGCTAACTTCCCAAGTTACTTGCTCCAGAAATAGAGCTTTCCTACGTGTCTCTGTTAGAATAAGTCTCTGTTGCATAGATTTTTAGCAGTGAGGATGTAATCTTTCTATATTTGCTTGGAGGACAATAATGCTGATGCTTTCTATTTTTAACACATCAGCAGGGCAAAAAATGCGCTTGGGAACCTTCAGGGAGCAGAGCAGCTCTGCTCGTAGCGCTGCCTGCGCGGCCGGGCTTCGGGAGCGACGCCAGCAGCTCAGCGAGCAGCTTTGAGAGCGCCTGGCCCCGCTTTTCGGCAGGTAAAGAGGGGCCAGTCTGTACCGGGCTTGTTTCCCTGCTCCGGTGGGCTCAGCGGAGCCCGTGCTTCGGGGCCACAGGGCTGGGCGATGGTGGGGAGGAGCAGGGACGTGTGGTGTCGTCCGTCCTTCTCTTCCTCCTGTTTTTCTCCCTGCTGTGGCCCTCTGAGGCTGCAGAGGCAGTGGGGAGCGCTGAAGGGTTTGTGGGTCCGGCTGTGTTGCTGACTCTGTGATGCTTGTTTGGGTGGTGCCGGTCCTGAAATCCCAGCTCAGGTCCTGAAATCCCAGCTCAGGTCCTAAAAGCATCTCAAGCCTTTTATGTATTTTTGTTTTTTCTTTAAAGAAAAACAGTTTCTGTCACCACCTTGATCATAAAAAAGAGCTGCAAGCAATAACCTGCAAAGCCCTCTAAAACAGGAGGTGAATAACGAAACTGGCACTGACTTGAGTCGCAATCCCGAGTTTGGGGGCTGATTCATAACTTTGAGTGGTTCTGCCCTGGCCAGGTCCTTCTGCCACCCGCATCTGCTCAAGCTGCCGTCAGCAGCCCTCCTCCGGCAGGACAGGCTTGCGTTGGTCCTTGCAGGGTTTTCCAGCTGCTGACGTGTGTGCTGGAGGATCCTGAATGCGTGCACCTCCCATTTGGAGGAGAAAATAGGAATTTAGGGTGGAACTTGCTCCCTAGGGGCTTTGTTTCGCCCTCCAGCCTGGGTCCAGAGAAAGTGTCTTCTGCCGTCTTGGTTTTTTTTTTTCCCTGCAGTGGAAAATCCCACCGGTCTCAGGAGTGGATTTTATCATGGTGTTTGTGCCTGTTGCAAAGACTCTGGTTTCCAGCCCCTCTGTGGGACCATGCACAGTGATCGCCATGTTTCCACGGCAGCTGGTGGCTGCCAGCGGATTTCGGATTAAATCCGAGACCTGGCCGTTGCGCCAGGGCATCCCAGGTGAAGGTGGTGTCTGTGCCGGCGGCCGCCCCTCCTGGACGGGGCAGCACGTTTGCATTTCAGGGCTGGTCCTTTGGGGCAAAGAGGCAATTTTGGTTTTGCTGTCCCGAGTGTGCAGCTGCGTGGGGCTCGGCCCCCGATGGGGACAATGGCAGGAAGCCGGGAGCCGCGCGCAGCTCCTTGCCGCTGGCCAGGCACCGCATCCTCGTGGAGCCGAGGCTGCCTCCGCCGCCGCTCCTCCCTTGCTATTTCCATCGCATTGTCCGGAGGAGAGGAAGGATGTTTCCAGCCTTCTTCCTTTTTGCCTCAAAGGGATGTAGGGTGGGCGGGGAGGGGAGGGGAGAGGATTTTTCTTGCTGGCAGTTGTGCAATAGGCAAAATTACTGCTTTTTGAAGCACCGTCCTGCTCCGCCCAAGTCAAGGGGCTGGTGCATCTTGGCCTGAGACATCCCCGAGGTCTCCCCTCCTCTGCATAGTCTTGGCAGTGGAGATGCATCTCATCCTGTGTCCCCGCTGGCAGCCAGTGGGCTCAGGCGTGTCCTCCTGTGCAAGGCGGGGGCTCGGAGCTCCATCGGAGAAGATGCTTCTGCAACGTGGCTTTTAGTGGACGCGCAGACGTGTCCGAGCTCGTGGTGCTCAGCAATACCAGGGGAGATGCTGCTGCCTCTGCATCCCTTATTCGCAGCGGTGGGATGAGGGTGTCGTGAGGCTGCTGGCGCTCAACGGAAGGTACTTTGGGAAGACAAAGTGGGATCCCATGGCCCTGAGCACCGTGTTGTGGTGGGGACGTGTGCATGGAGGTGTCGTGGTGGGGCTGCAGGGGGTGGGAGGATAACCCCGGTAAGCCCTGGTCCCTCAGCGGGGGTGGTTTCAGGTGCCTCTGAAAGTATTATAAGTGTGTGGTGGCGAAAGGGAATGGTGGAGGTCACTTCTTGCTTTGTGATGGAGAAATACAGCTGTGAAAGGGGATTCTGGCTTTTGGGGGATGTTTTTACTTCTTTATCTTATGGACAGGGCTCTCATGGTGACCAAGAAACACTGCAAAGTTCTTCCTGCATTTTTGCACAGCTCTGACTGCTGTGGCCATGTAAAGTTGAGGCTTCTCACTGTGCCGGAGGAGGCCGGGCTCCCACGTGCCAGGAAGTGAAAGCAGAATTAATTAAGATGGGAAATGATCTTAATTTGCTCTGGCTAAATCCCTTTAGCACCAGTAAACCCCAAACATTTGAAGCAGAGATCTTGGTCAGAGCGTGGCCACACCTCTGCTGTCGTTCAGAGGTGGAGAAATGGCCTGTGACACATCTCTGAGAGTTTCACTGTATGGGAGAGTTTTACCAGTTTTACTGGGGTGATTGTCGCTTCCTGGTAGCAGCCAAACTGGGAAAAGCCCATCTTTAACTGAACTGGATCCCAGCTCAGCTGAGGTCACCCCAGGACAGCCAGAAGAGTCCAAATTCAAATCTCACGTGTGCTGGTGTTGAGTCTGTCCTGGGACAGCCCCAGGACTTAGCAGCACTGCTGATTTTTCCATAGGGGAGCAGAAAGCTTTAAGGATCCCCTTTGGCTTTTTTTCTTCGCTTGTCCCAAGGTGGATCGGGACACAGTGCAGGTGTTTAGTCTTCCTTAAACAGCATCTGCTGTGTGTGGTACCCGTCATGTGCCATTCTTAGGGACACCCTCTGTACCCCACTTTGGAGCTGTGGAACATTTCTGACAAAGCCCAGGGTCGGGGCCAGCCCGCGTAACCTGCCAAGAATACCGAGAGCTCCCGCATTTCGCTGCTGACAGGAGGTGTCCGGCAGTGCCAGGGCGATGGAGCAATTACTTGGCGGCTGTGGGAGCCAGCTCTTTGCATTAGTGAAAAATGCGAATGATCTGCAGGCTTGTGAAAGTACTGTTCGTCCCCAGGGGGTGGGGGTAACGACCTCACTTGTGTGTCCTTGGCAACTTAAGCCTTCCTGACGCTTTGGCCACGCGTGTCCCGTTGTGCGTGTTGGCGTTGGCTGCCCTGTGGTGGGGTACGCGAGGGAGGAGAGGTTGCATGGAAGGAGGAGGAGATGCGCAGTTCAGTTGTCTCCTTCCTCCTCCGTGGTTTTGTGGTCGTATGGAGACTGAGAGTATGGAGCAGAATAGCAATTCTTCTGTAAACTAGCTTAGAAATGATGCTGAAGGAGCTGATGCAGTAAAATACCACTTTAGTTTGGGGCAGAAGTTTCCCCCCATTTTCTTAAAAATATAAGCAAGCTGGAGTGTAAGTTTCGTTATGGTCTATCTTATTGCATGATCCCGTTTGCAAAGCAGAGAGGGTCTTGTGTTCGTCTCCGGCAGCTGCCACAGCGAAGGGAGTTGGATTGGGCACGCGTGGGAGCAGGAGGAGGGCTGGCACAGAACGGCCTCTCTGCTCCGCCGTGGCTTTTGCTTCCCCGACAAAGACCTCGGCATTTCCACCTGCTGCTGCGTGGGACCTGGGTGCCAGCCACCTGCCTGAGCCCACGCAAAGCCTCCCTGTTTATTTTGTCTAAAAGCAATATCCCCCAAAGCGGCGGGGAGGAGGGGGGAATACCCACTCTGGCTTAATTGCATTTAATGAGTCCGATGGGGCTGGCTGCCAGCAAGCCGAGGGCTTTGCCAAGGTTCGTACTTGCCCGTGAGAACTGCAAGGGTGTGGTGTGCGGCCGCGCCTGGCTTCGCAACCGCTGGGAGAAAAGATCTGAGAGCTCCCGCCACCCTTCGCCGCAGTCCTTGTGCCGCTCGCCCGATGCCATCAGCCCAGCCCGCGTTGTCAGGCTCAGCTCTGCAGGCGCGTTGACCCCCAAGGACTCAGAGGAACACGATGACATCTATAGGTGAGTGTGCCAAACTGGTGGGCAGTATCCCTTGCGGCTGTTACAGGGGTCTTATAAAGATGGGTTTGTATTAGATGTGCCTTGAGCATCCTTTCGTCTGGAGCTGGTCCAGTTCAACTCTGCAGTGTGCTCCCAGCCAGGCGCCGTCATTTGTTTGACTGTCAAGTGAGTTTTGGGGTCCTGGATGGGGATGTGAGTTTGCTGAGCTGACACCAGGTCTGATCCTGAGAGGTGCTGAGGGCTCAAATCCCGACACGTGCACTGATTCCGCGGTGTCTGAGGTTAACGCTGCTGCGCTGGGCTCACCGGGGGTTGGTTTGTTTGTTTATTTTCCTTTTTTCCCCCGTGCTTGAGCGGCTCAGCGGCAGGATTAACCCTGCTTTCTGGGTTAAACATGCTGGGCAGTGTTGCTACATGAGTGCGGAGCGCACACACCCCACCGCACCCTCTGTCCCCGCCAGGCGCTTTGGCTGCCTCGGGGCACCCGCGTTCTGCAGCCGTCAGCTGGGAGCCGGCCTGCGTCCTCCTCCGAGGTTTCTCCCTGCTGACTGCTGTTTGCTCCTGCTTTTCTCCACCTGTTTTTTTTCCTGCTTTTTCCTCCGGCTGCGTGTGGGACACCGAGTCCTCCTTGCATTTCTTCACCCCCAGCTCTCGCGGAGACCCAGAAATCTTTGCCTGATGACTTGTCCATGCCGTTTCTTGTAGCTTTTCCAGGCTGGATGGCATTCCCCAGCTTCGGCATCGTGGATCTCTTCCCAGCATCTCCCTCGGCTGCTTGCACGTGCCGGCGCTAACCCAGATTTACCCCCCCAGGGCTGCTGTCACTGGTGTCCCTGTGGTGTGGCAGAAGGGCTTGTTGAATCCAGGCATGTTTCAGCCTCCTCTGCCTTAAGGACTTGACGCCTGCAGCTTGCCCACCTGCACAGTTGCCGACTTTGAGCCAAAGGCCGTGCTTTCCTAGCTTCTTCATGAGCACCCAGGTATGGGAGGCAGTGCCAGACAGCCCCACGGTGAAGGATACCAGAAGTGTATTTGTGCAGGAAACTGAAAATGTTGCGGCTTCCTTCGTCTGACATAAATAGCTCTCGCCCTAAAACCCGAGTCTCCGCTCTGCGTGCTGCTGGGGACGTTAAGGTAGTGGTCGGGGACCGCCACGTGCAGGGCAAAGCTGGGTCTCTCCAGTTTGGAAGTCTCCTTGCCCAGACACCTGATGGTCAGCACTGGAGCAAGGTTTGGGGTGAGCTCCAGTTGTGCCCCTGCTGATGGCAGTTGAGCCATTCGTAGACCCTCACAGGGAATTTTGTTTGTGCCTCTTTTCCTGGGATGCATTTTATTCCCATAGAGCCGGGGCTGTTGGTGTTTCGCCCAGCTCCTTGTTCATTTTCTTTTCATGACTGAATCTGCCTTCCAGCCTGGTCTTGGACCTCGGCCAGCGTTTGCCAAAGGGATTTCCTTCTCTGCAGCACGCAGAGAGGCTCCAATTAATGGGCAGGTCCCCTTGAGTAGTCACTCGCTGAGAGTGGGTATTGTGGGAGTCCAGGCTTTTTGTCTCAGCACTTCCAGATCAAGCAAGACACCGCTTCAGAGCCCTGAGCTCTTCCCCAGGGCCTTATGAGTCAAGCTGGGCTCTTGCTGTGTTGCACGCAGCAATTAAAAAAAATAAAAGCCTAGGCTAAGCTGTAGCGCTGGTGACAGCAGCCCCCGCGCAGCCATGACCCTCCGCTGGCGGCGCGGGGCGAAGCAGGTTGTAGGTTTGAGCCAAGTGGATGGAGCTTTCGCTGCGTGCCATGGCCGCAAGGCGCTCCGTGCTGCAGCGGGATGCTCCAAACAGCACCTTTGTGCATGCAGGGGGGGACGGCAGCAAGGACCCCTCTGCAGCGGCCTCTGGCCGGGCTGTGGGCAGCGGTGTGGTGTGGGGCAGAGGTGCTGCCGAGCCCGTTGGTGTGCTGTCCAAACCGGTTGGGAACGCTCTCCTCCGCTTATGCAAAGAGTTGGTAATTGAGGAGAGGTTCGTATAATCGTTTGATCTCTCCTCGGCTTCCCTTGGCACGGAGGCCGCATCCTCTCGTGCTGATGTAATCAAACCCGTCACGGGAAGACGAGGCGTCCTGCGCCGAGAGGGTGCTCGCTCGCTTCCCGGCAGCACTTGGCTGCGTCTGCGGGGCTGCCACGCTGCTCTGCCTCTCTTGGCATCCACCTGCTTGGAGAACAGGGACCTGGAGGAGCTTATCTTGCCAGGACAGGTGCCGAAGCCTCTCTCCAAGGAAGATCTGTGTTGGCTGTAGGCAGGGAGATGATGCTGAGGCTCTAGACTGGACTGTTGCCTCTCGCCAGAAGCCTGGTCGAGAGAACTTGCTTGGGAGAAGATGGGGCTGTCAGAAGACACCGGGCTCTTCCAGCAGAGCGGGGGTACTTGCTTGCCTGGAGCTGCTGCCTGTCGTCTGTGTTCGTCTTTGCCTGTGGGCCTTGGCAGTATTTAAGGTTTCAGGAGCACACCGCAAACCCTCGCCCCTTCTCTGGCTGCTCCTGTAGCTGTGTCCACAAGGAGAGGACATGGGTGGTGAGGACGCGTAGCAGCCCTCCACGGGGTGCGTTTGCAGGGCTGGCGGGGCAGGAGGAGCGGTGGAGCTCAGCATCAGCCTGCTGTGGAGAAAGGCTTCGAGGGAGGACCAGGAGGAACGGCACTGCCTCTCCATCGCCTGGATGGGGATAGCACGATGTGTGGGGCTTTGCCGATTCGCTGCTGGTGGCTTTCGAGCAGGGAGACCCCGTCTGGGCTGTGTGACTGGGTGAGGGTGGTCGGAGGGGAAGGAGTCCAACAGGGACGTGGTTTAGTGGTGGTTTTGGCAGTGTTAGGTTGATGGTTGAACTTGATGATCTTCAAGGTCCCTTCCAACCTAGACAATTGTATGAGTCTATGATTCTAGGGTGGGCTGCGCGATGGGGGATCTTTCCCTTCTGGTAGGGGAGGACTTTTCCTGAATCTTGGGAGTTTTCATGAGCCTACGCTGCCTACGCTGTTCTGGGGAGCACAAGGCGCCGCCAGGCAACCTTGGCTTTCCTTCAACAAAGCCCTTTGGTCATGAATTTCCCTCTGTTTTGGAGGAAATGGCGGTTGTTGCGAGGTTTCCTGGGGATACCTTGGACTCCTCCGCACAGCATCCTCCCCCGGGGGCCTTGTGCTGCTATTTGGGATGGGGTTTATGACCGGTGGGGGTGGGAGGATGTGACTGCTGGCAGGAAATGACTGCCAGAGATTTCCAGCTGTGCCAGAGCCGTGGTGGGGATGGAGCCCACTTGCTGTCCCTCCGGTCCCATGTCCCGAATGCGGTTGCAGGAGATGAGCTCTTCGGTCCCACCTTGCACCTTCTGCTGCCCACGCTCAAACCGTGTGGTGCGGGGACTTGATTCTTCTGCAAAGAAACTGGTAAAAACACTGTTTGTTTAATTGCTTTAGACGCAGAGAAGCACACAGATACCTGTCTGCGTAGGCATGGCTGATGGTGCCATATATCCGGGCACGACCGAGGAACCGCTGGCAGGGACGGGTATGCCATGCACTGGGATCGTAAGCAGCTATTTGTGAAACCACAGCCTCTGTGTTGCCCCCCCTGGGGCGTGATTCAATCCTGCCTGTGCCCAGCTCTTTCTGGGGCTTAGTACCTGTGTGTCCCTGTGACCGAACCATCTCAAATTTAGACTCGAAACCTATCGCCAGGTTTTGCTGTGCAGGTTTTGCCCCTGCACGTTCATGGTTTGGGTGCTCTGAGGGCTTTGAAATCTCATCCCTGGGAGAGGGGCAGTATCCCCGGAGCTCAGCCCCTGGCATGTTTGCAAGTTGTTCCAGCTCCTCTGGGAGCTGTACGTGAGCACGAAGGAAGTTGTTTGGCGGTTTAAATATTGCCTGCAGTGAAGTTTGGGTCTGGTTTGGGGCTTTGGGGTAATTTAGCGTGATGCAGGGTTACCTTGGGATCCTCTTGAGCAGCTTCGCCCTGCAGGCAAAATGCTTTCAAGGCCAATCTGCACACGTGGATTTGAGAACACGTGGAAAACCTGCCTTGAAACAGGCACCTAAACACACCTGCGTGGATCTGCTCGCCCCAATGACCGCGTCTGTGGGGCAGCCCAGGGCCCGTGCACAGACCTGGGCCAGCGAGGAGCAGGCTGGCTGTTCAGGGACCTGGATTTCACTGTGGGTGCAGCTGGACCACCTCTATCAACGTTCTGTTTAGTCCTGAATGGGTCACTGTACCTCTTCCTTTGGCAGTGGGGTCCTGACTTCTGCTCTATGTGGATGCTGTGGGAACGTATAGCGTGGTCCCATCTCTCTGATGAGCCTGGATGGGAACACCGGTATTGGGCTGTGGGTTGAAACCCAGAGCATTAAAAATAGCGGCAGATCCAGGTACAAAGCTTTTTGCTCCGTGATCCTCTAGCGCAGGCTGGCCTCAGCGCACCGTGAGATTTTTGGGTCCCGGAGTCATGAGTTTCAAAATGTAACTACGCACATTTGTGGGGAGAAGATTCCAGGGAGGGCTATTAACTGTCTGACTCAAAGGTCATAGCCACAAATAACCAGCGAGAGTAATCAGGGCAAGTATCTCGCCCTGATCTGCTTCCCGAGGCCTGATGTGGATCTCGTTTACAGGCTCAAACAGAGTATTTTCTGATTTATGTGCTTGAAATACCTAAATAATGTGCTTTGCTCACAGGTGTATGTGCATAGTCTGGGTGGTTTCAGGTGTGTTGCTTTTAATCCTCGTTCATGATTTTGGTTGCGGAAAGGGTTTTGTGATACATGCGCAACTTCGCCAAACTTTAATCGTCGTCTGTCCCAAATTTTTTTTTCTGGAAACTTTCTGCAGAAGAAAGTTTGCAAGAATCAGAGGAGAAAAATATGGTTTTACCCTTGTGGAAAAACTCTCAGGGGCTTTTCATAGAGAAGCATCAGCCTCTTCTTGTTTTGGAGCAGGAATTTGATGTCTGGTAGGGAGGAGAGGGACCCACCCACATCTGGCCAATTCATAAACCCCTTGAAACTCCCAGTTAACACGCTCCATAAAGAGTTATCAGAATTTGGCAACCGACCGCTCCAAACATTACATCTTCCCCGAGCATCATCTGTTCTCTTATGGCTCATGTGGGACACTGCGTACGGCCTCTCGGCTCGGGGACAGCTGCGGCGGCGCAGGGCTTTCCCCGGAGCTGCCTTCCCCGGAGCTGCGCGGTGGCTGCCCTGCGCTCCCCCAGCAGCCGCCTGGTGAGGCGAGGAAGGAGGAAAATGCCCCAAACGCTCAGATTTTGCGGGGTCCTGGGAGGAAGCCCCTCAGGAACGTACGAGCAGATGGAGGTAGGGGGAGCAGAGGGGTGCGTGGAGCACTGGTTTGGGGTTCCCACCGTCCACCCAAGAGCAGCGAGACCTGATGGCAGTGCCTGAGTCCCCGCTGCTGGTGTCGCTGGGCAGAGATACCGGGGTGACGCTGGTTTTATCATTTTTTGCTTGTTTTTGAGGGGAGCATAGTGTTTGGTCCCATAATTAAAACCAGCATCCACCCCAGGGGCCAGGGTGAGGTTATGCAAGGTACCCCGACTCCGGGATTTCCTATTTCTCGAGTCCTGGCTTTGTGATCTTAATGTTATTTCAACATAGTCCTTTTCGTGCGGTTTCTTATTTAAGTGTTTTTAATTTGAACAAATTCCCTCCAGCTAATTTTTGTTACTTGTGCATGGCTCTGGAGAAGACCTTTTCATTTTATTAAAGAGGAATGTTTTTAATCACACGCATTCTTCAACCTGGCTGAACTCTGAACCTTTCACAGCTAATCAACATAAGATGGGAAATGGTTTTCAAAAAAAAAACAACCCAAAACCAACTGCCTTTAACTGCTGCTCAGCCTCAGACAAAGCTCTTTGCCATGTGCGATCTCCTCGCGGGCAGCGCTGGCACACGGCATGGCTGCACTGCGCCATGAAACCCATGGCAGGCAGGGCTGACGGCGGGGCCGCACGGAACGGCGTAGCTCTGGTGCCACTGGTTTGCTCCGTAATCATCTGCCTGCCCTGGTTTGTTTGCTTCTTGCTTTATTTCCCTCTTATATAAGCGCAGCTCTTTGCTGACAGCTGATCTTGCCTCTTTAAAAAAAAAAAAATCAGGAAATGCCAAAGCAAAGATTTCTGCGCTGTTGGTTTTTTTTTTTTTTTTTTTTNGCGTGACCAGTGATTTCCCCTTCGGGCAGCGAGCGACACAAGCACCGGATTACCACCGCCAGCCTGGGAAACTCGCCGCCCCCAGCTCTCGCCCCGGCCAAACGCTCCGCAGGAGGCCGAGAGGCGCTTGACGTTTTGCAAAGTGGGGAGCCCGTCGCTGGCTGCACGCTTGCTCCGTGTCTCTCACTGGCGAGCGCGTGGGACCTCGGAGCACTTGGGCTGTTTTCCCCGTGCTGTGCCGTGCCGGCAGCCTGGAAAATGCTGGTAACCCATGCCGGGTTGGTGAGCACAGAGCTTGCATTCACGCTCGTACCGCCGAAGGCTTTCCCAGGGCTCGCCAGGGAGAGACTCTGCGCTGAAGTTCCTCTTGGCTGTGTTGCAATCTCCCCTTCCCGCGGAGGAAGGGTGGAGCTGCAGCGGCTGCTACCTGCCCAGGTGCGGAGCGGTTTGTGCAATGGGCTCGGCACCCCCGGGCGCTCGCCTCCGCGCGCCGGCACCGTGGCGCGGTTCGCCTCGGCTTCCTCCCGGCGCGCTGGCGTAGCGGCGTGTTTTCCTCCCGGTGACCTGGCTGCGCAAGGTGACCCAGAAAAACAACTGCTTGGTGCCACAGTGATGGGACGGACCCGGTGCTTCTGCTTTACTGCCGGCCCATGTGGTGCGAGCGGGGACAAGGCAGCGAGCGATCCCCGTGGCCACCTTCCCCTCCCGCCCAGGAGGCTGATGCTGCCTTGCCTCGCACCCCGCATACCCCCTGGGTTGTTTGAGCGGAGCAGATAAGCTTTGCAATTAATGATTATTCAGCAGAAGCAGGGAGGAGCGGGAGAATGCATCGTGTCTTTGCAAAGAGGCTGAGTTTTGCTGTGTTTCAATGGCAGGGTTATTCGCAAAGCCTTTTGCCCCGCGAGCGCTGCCCCGGTCCCACCGCGCTGCTGCTGGTGACATGGTGGCTGCTGAGCCCTTGCCAGCCCCGGCACTTGTGTGAAGATGAGTTTGCCACCAGCGCCGGCCTTCCCATGCGAATGTTCTTGCGAACTAAAAATAATTCGCAAAAATGTTGGCAGCTGGACATCCAGCCGGGAGAGGAGCCTGTCCCAGAAACCTTCCACCTCTTCCCGTGGTGGGTGCTCCCAGCTCTCTTCTCCCTGCCCCGGCGCTCGGCCCCGCTCCTGGCCAGGCGGGTGAGGAGGAGGATGGATTCAGCCCCCTGAGGCTGCACGGGGCCAGTGGAGCATCCCGGTCCCAGCCTGTGCATCCCAGTCCCAGACCCTCCGTGGCCCCGTGTCATGGTGCTGGTGGCTTCTGAGGGTCCGCTAGGAACCGGCAGGACCCGGGCTGGGATGGGGAAAGGGACAGACCCCCCAGGAGCTGTGGTGGGACTGTGCAGTTGGCCTTCTTTGGGTGAGGGGAAGAGGAGGAGCTGCTCGCCTGGCTGCCTGCCCCCTGAATCATGTGTGAGCATCGGAGGCTGCCGGGGAGGGGAGTTGTTTACTGTAACTCTTGGCGGAGGTCCCGGCATGAAACCCCAAATGAATTCAAGCTGCAGCGGGAGGTCACGGCTGAAACTAACAGCTCCCAGGGCAGGAAGGGCTTTGCGAAGGGGTCCAGAGCTGCTGGAGCCCGGGCTGGAGCATGGAGGGATGCGGGGCATCCCAGGGAGTTGCCACATGCCGGTGCCACGCGCCGGAGGGGTCCCAGCATGGGGACAGTGGCCGAGACTCCTGCCCAGGGCCTGGGCTGCGCTCCCCGTGCCACTGCCCCCAGCTGGTCCTCGTCCCTCGCCACCCTGGCATTGGGAATGTAAAGCATCGTTTTTCCAAGCTCTGGAAACCCGCCCTGAGTTCTGTGGCTTTAGCCCGCGCTGGCCGGGTGCGAAGCTGTAACGTCAGGGCTTTGTGCGGGCTGGGACGCCTGTGTCACCCTGGGCCACTTCGGGCCAGTCTGTGCTCCGGTGGTGCCTTGTTTTCATCCCATCCTCCCTCTTTTCTACCTCCTAAAAACGTTGCCAAAACGTCCCCAGCTGAGCAGGGCCCAGTGTAGCGGGGTGCTCCCTGCGCCATCAGTGTGCAGAGCTGGGGGACCATGGCAGGAGGAGGGTCTGTGCAGCCTCTGCCGGCGGCTCTTCCCTGGCTCCGGTGCCTCTTGGCCGTGGGGATGCTCGACAGCCTTTTTCCTGGCTCTGGGCGAGCGGCGAGGAGTTGTTTTTCTGGCTGCTGGCCGCTGGCCTGCCCGTCCTCCCTCTCCCCCAGCACACGCGTTCCCTCCCACTTCTCCTCTTCCGCTGCTTCGGAGTTTGTTTTTAAAAAGACTAAAACAAATGAGGTAGAGAGATTCCCAGAGATCCCACCAGTGCCTTTCCCCTCGGCTCTGTGCCGCCATCTGCATCTCGCCCTCTGTCCCTAGAGGTGCCTGTAATAGCCCCTCCTGCCCCTGTGGTTGCCCCTGAGACCTTCTCGCCCCATTTTGCCCTGGGAAGGTGCTGGAGGGGCCATGCCGAGCCTGAGGATGCGGCTGATGGGCAGGTGAGAACAAGACTGCTGCTGATGAGTGTTGGCTGGTGGGAGCTCCCCATGGGCATTTTTGGGGCATTTTTAGCATCGCAAGCAGAGGAAGGCTGTGACAGCTCTCTCTGGATGAGAGATGGCAATCTTTCTTCTGAGGATGAAGGCTGTGGCTTGGTGGGCTGGTCCCTTCCTCCTCGTACCCACGCTTTCCCCTCCAAATGATGCTTCTGCATGTAAGCAGCCTTTCTCAGTGTCTCAAAGCTGAGCCCGACGGCTGTGGTCCCCCAGCAGCCGCACTGTGTTTCCCAGCTCCTGCCCCTTCGTGGTACACAGCGGGACAGTGACATTTGGCTGGAGGGGACCGAGGGATGGCTGAGCTTCAGCAAGTTCCTGCAGATAGACAGCGTCATGTAGTGGGGATTTGGCTTGGCTGGGAGCTATCAGAAGTCCCCGTTTCCCATCCTGAGATTTGCTCGTTACAGTCTGTCCTTGTCTGGTTGCCAGCAGCCCGGCACGTTGGGTAGCACTACGTACGCCGTGCTGCTGCCTTCCTCCCAGCGAGCATCCCCGAGGGGCTTCGCCAGTGCCCATCCCTCCTACTCCTCCTCCTCACTGGGAGGTGGCAACACAGGTGACCTGAGAAGCAGGAGGTGACAGCCCGGCTTATCGCTGGCATCCTTCAAAATCACTGATGTTTAGCAAGAATCCGAGGCCCTTTGGGGATTGCTGAAGCTGGGAGGTTTCTGGAGCACCAGGCAGGTACGGCCTCCCAGGGCGCCGGTGCTGGCACCGTGCTGCGAGGAGGTGGGACTGAGCGCTGCAGCATCTCAGGTAGTGCTGGGATAAATTGTCGGTCCTGTGGAGGACGTTAGGCTTTTTGGGACCACTGGCTTCTTGCAGGTGTTGAAGGGCACGTAGAGAGAAGACTTGGGATCTTCTTGCCTAGGGTAACTTCTCTTGGCCTCTTGTTCGCTCCGAAATGTGCTCATCTGCTTTTGCCGTGCCCGACCCTCAAAGGGGGCTGTGGGGCTCCTTCTGCCCATCCCGTGGCATCGCGCCATGTCCAGCCCCAAGGCCTCGGTGATAACGGGGCAGAGGAGTTTGGCGGCTTTCAGGCTGCGACTGTTAATCTTCCTCAACCTCCCGTATCGTGCTGGTGGGGCAGGCAGGGTGTAGCAATTAGAGCCAGTTAGCCTGAGGCAAATTAAATCCCAGGCAGTTATCAGTGAGATGGAGAGAGAACAGGATAAAGCCAGTGATGGTGTTTCCTGGGAACAGGTCCTTCTCTGACATGGCCTGAGGTTGGGGGCATTTCTGTCCTGGAGAACTGAGCCGGTGCCAAGGAGTGTTTGCCCTCGACCAGAGGGAATTTTCTTGGCTTGGGCCACGCAGGAGAGCCGGAGCTGGCCCCGTGTCAGCAGGGCCATGCACCCCATCGTCTGCACGGATGTGCGCCTGCCGTTATTAATAGTCCCTGTGCCCTCCTCGGGTGAACACGCTCGTGCTGCTGCCCCTTGCAGGGAGGCGCGGGCCCGGGTGGGAGTTTGCCGGGTTTCCCCCTGGCAGAGCTGTGTCAGTGCTGCATTACGGGGCAGGAGCCTGCAGAGATTTCTCCTGCAATATTGCAGTCATCAGCACAAGCTCCCTGATGCCGTTGAGGCTGAGGTTTGAACAGCGCAGGGTGTGGTTCTCTGTCTATAAAATAACATTTGCTTTTTTTTTTTTTTTTTTAANACAGCTTTTGGAAAACAATTAGCGCTCAGGCTGCGGTGGCTTTGGCCCTGCGTCCTGCAAGAGCATCCCCCTTGCAGCGTCTTTTAATGCAGAATTTCTTGCCCACCTGCCTGTTTCCAGCATCCCTGTGCTGCAATGCCCACGGCGAAGCGCGAAGCTGCAGTGGCCACAGCCACCTTGCAACCAGCTGCATTTGGTTCATGGGACGCCCCGGGGCTTGTCCATGCGTCCTTCAGTTGCTGTCGTGCTCGCTCATCCCCTTTCTGCCTGCGTGCTGCCTTCTCGTGTTGTTCAGAGCATCCCGCTGCAGAGATGCAGGAGGAGCACTGCAGCTGCGGGCATCCCGTGGCTGGGTGGCTCTTCTGCAGGTTTGTCTTCTGTTTCTTGCAGCTGGAGCGACCAGCTTGGCTTCGCACTGGCCCGTGGCACGTGCAGGGTAAATTAAGCAAGGCTTTAGGAGCTGGTTGGTGAAAATCCCCTGCTGCAGTGGGTGCTCCAACGCGCTGTGCAATTGGGACTATTGTAGGTGTTCCCATGAGGACGGGGGGTTCAGGCTGTGCGTCCAGGCGGGACGGGAGTGTCGTAAGTTTGCAAAGCGATTCTCAGTCATGGTGTCAGGGAGAGATGCCTGCAGCACCTTGGAGACTCTCCAAGGCTGTATGATTTACAGGATTTTTTTGCCCAGATGATGGAGGAGGCTTTTGCAGGCAGTAGATGGTGTGTGGCAAGCCTTTCTCAAGGGCAGGGCATGTTCCTCACAGTGCCCTCCTGCGCATCGGGATATACCCGGGCCCCATCCTGATGCTTTCCCTACCTACCGAACGGGGTGGCCTGAGCTGGACAGGGGCTGAGCTGTGCTCTGCTTTGTGTCTTGACAGCTGCTGTGAACCCGTGCACCTCCCCGCGGGTGCCCCAGACCGCTCCCATGGACCTGCGGATCGGGCAGCGCGTCGTCAAGCCCGGCTCTGACACCACCTTGCTGGCCCTGAAGCACACGCAGCAGCTGCAGCACCAGCTCTTCCTCGCCAGCCTGCACCAGCAGCAAGTGGAGCAGCTCGCCCACCAGCACGTGAGGGTATGGGCAGCCTGGGTTGCCGGCGGGAACCAGCACCCGCTTTCGGTAGTGGCTGGGTCGGGACTGGGCACTTGAAAGAATTAATTTTGCCCCCAAAGCATGTAGCTCACGGGGCCATGCCTGACTTCCAGCCGTGCCCTGCGTCGGGGCTGACTTTGCCTGAGCTCCTGTCTCTGGCAGGGGTTAAGAAGAAGCTGGAAATCCTAACGCCAAAATAACCTTCCCAGGTGAATTCCTTCTTTCCCCTGATCTGGAGAGCCCGTAGTGCTTTTTAGCCAGCCCGGAGACCTCTCTGACGCAAGGAGGCCGGTTAGGGAATCAGGTGGGGGGGTTTCATGTCTTATTTTCAGGCCAAATCTCCGTCCTGCCAAGGCCAGCGGGAGGGCTGGGGCCTCCTGGGATGTGCGAAGCGGGGAAATGTTTTCAGCCGCATACCATGTGTGCTGAACGAGGAGCCAGAGCGACTGGACAGGATGCCTGGTGTCTGTGATCTGCCACTCCGCTTGGCCACCGCTGTTTCTCTGCCCTAAAGGCACAGCTTACTCACTTTACAAGCTAATTTGCTTTTCTGGGAAGTCTTCACTGAAATTCTCTGGTGTCACTCGGAATAGCACCCCTGCCCTGCGCAGCCTTCCCTGCCAGACTCTGCATTGTCACAAAATGACAGCAAGATTTAGTTTGAATAGTCCCTCTGGAGGCCCTCGCTGAGAGCAGGGTCAACTGCAGAGGTAGGGCAGGTTGTGGAGGGTGACGTCCAGGTGAGCTGTGACCATCTCTAAGCACGAAGATCACCCCCTGCCTGTCCCAGTTGCAGGGCTGCACAGTGCTCATGGCAGGAATTGGTTCCCTATATCCAGATGGGATTTCCCTCATGGCACGTCTGTCCTGTTGGCGCTCATCCGTTTGCTGCGCTCCTCGGAGGAGCCTGGCTCCATCTGCTCCATGACCCTCTTTGGGTGGTGGAAGATGTAGTGGTCCCCCCTTGCCTCAGGACTAGACAAGCCCGGCCTCACCCGCTTCTCTCACGTCCCATGTGCTCTGCTCCTGAGCACCAGCCCCACCATGGGCTCACTGGTCCCAGTAACCTTGTCTGGAAGCCCTGGTGGAATCGCACCGAGGCTTTCTGCGAGGGGCTGAGCATCAGCTTGGTCCACACAAGGGAATTTGAGATGCTGCTGCTGCCACAACTGATGGGTGCTTACAGGCATTTGTGCAGAGGTGATACTTTCTGACCTCCCTGTGAGATGGGATCATCTCTGAAAACCTCAGCTCTGGAAAACACCAAGATCCAAACTTTTCAGACTAGTAGAACAGGTTGTTTTTTTTTTTTCTTTTTTCCTCTTTTTAGTCAACTATGATTTTTATTTTTTGTTGTATTACAACGTACCCTAACTACAGATATGTCAAAACACCATGAAAGGCAGCAAGTTGAAACAGACTGGTTTGAGTTTTACAGTGTCCCTGGGGAGAGCGTCTCTGGAGATAAAGATGTGTCCGGTTTGCTGTGATGAAACCACTTGACACGTTCTTGTCAGCCAGGGCTGCCCATCAGGTTTCCAAAAATGACATAACGGACAGTTTCAGACATGCTCCATCACCGTGGTGTTGTGCCTCGGGCTCGGGGAGGGTGGTAAGAGGGTTTCAGGCTGCGTGGGGCGAGGCTGTTGTCTCCTGGTGCTGATGTGGTACCTCTACTCTTGCAGGTGACCATGGAGTCCCCGCACCGTGAAGCTGAGCCTGGGCAACAGGAGCAGGAGCTGCGGCAGATCCTCAACAAAGACAAGAGCAAGCGAAGTAAGAGCCTCCGTGTGTCTGCCGGCATGTGGCACCGGGCGCTGCATCTCTGCTTGAGGAGCTGTGTCCCCGAAACCAGGGGACTCAGCTCACAGAGGGAGTGGCTTTTAGAAGCCACTCTCAGCAGGCGGTTCTGCCCTTACCCAGCCCAAGCTCTGCCTTCTTTTGGTCTAAAGGCGTGTGACAACATCCACACTGAGAGATTTTTTTTGGCCCTGGCCTGGCTGATGTTTCTCCTTCATGTCCTTCCACATGATGCCAACCAGGTGGTCACAGTAGATCTCCATGCTAACGTTGTGTCGTGTCCTATGGCCACCGCAGTGGTGCTACCCGAGCTGACGGGGCTTGTGACTGCGCGGTGCACTGGGCAGGGCGTGAATTTGCCACTTGAACTTGCCAGCCCCAGGCCGGAGCACCCGTGGCAGTGGGGAGAGGTTAGTGGGTCCCCCCATGCTGGGCAGAAATGTTTTGCAAATCGTGTCCAGCTGCGATCTCCCTGCGCCATCTAGTGCCAGTCGCTGCAGGGAGCTTGCAGGGAGCTCACTCTGAGCTTTGGGATGTGCAGTCCTGCATCACCACCCAAAGATGCGGCTGCAGCGTGCAGTGGATGCACTGCGTCCGTCCCAGTGTCCGTGAGCCTGCTGTCCACCCGCCCGTCCAGTCTGAGCTCGGTCGGCATGCTGATATTTTCTCTTAGCTCCCAAATGGCTGTGGAGCACCGGCTGCTCTGCCGCGGTTCGCAGCGTTGATGGGGCTAATTGCAATGCTGAAAAGGTGGTGCCTGCCCTTTCCCTGCCATTCCTCAGCGAACAGCTCCTGCAAACACAGTCAGCTCAGTACGGCTGAGCGTGACAGCCTACACATGGCCCCTTTATGCAATCTGGGAGTTAATCATACCAATTAATTAAGTAACTTGTGCTCAGAGGTGCCAAATGCTGGCACAGAAGCGTGGAGCATCCCCGTTGTACCCACAAAGCATTCCTGCTGGAACGGATGGATGGGGATATGGCCTGGCAGGGGTGGGAGCATGGGAACGGGCTCCACTCCGAGGTGGGAAAGCACACGGTAGGCTCAGGGCAGCCGGGAGCTGGCGATTGCAGCACCCTGCAGCAGTCAGACCTCTGCGTGGGGGTGTTTCACCACCGCGGTGGAGCCAGGTGTTGAACGTGGGTCGCTGCTGTTTGTTTGCCAGCGGGTTGTGGTAAGCCTCATGCTCTTCTGGAAGAGCACGGCTCCAGCAAGAGATTCAGCAGCCTCAAAGCTATCCCCTGAACTGTTTGGAGGTGCTTTGTTTTTCCTGCTGTCTCTCATGCAAGCTGTCCCCATTTGGGGGCAGAGCATGGCTGCGTGGGGAGCTGAGGTACAGGACAGGCAGAGCTGTATGCCATCAACTGGAAATTATCAGCGTGTAACACAGGCTCAAAGAGCCTCAGGGCACAGTGTCTCTGGAGAGGCTTCAGAAGGTTCCCAGGCACCCGTGGGAGTTTTGTCCCTGCTGTACGAGCCACGTTGTGCTTTCATGCCCTCTTTATTCTGTGGCTGTCAGCTTATACCTGCTCTCTCCGGCTCAGATGAAGCAGGCAGATCCGCTGCCGAGACTCGCCTCTGGCCGTGCTCTGCCTCTCACCAGCCGCTCAGTGAAGCGCACACGAAAAGATCGGGCTCCTGAGATGTCATGGGATGAGGGTGGGACAGGGATGCTCACCTGACTGTCTGGGAAACTCCGGTTGTCCCAGCCGGCCTTTCTCTCCCTGAGCCAACCTCGACCTGATAACTGCACCAAACATCTCCACAGGGTTTTGTCAGTGTCTGTGTGCTTGTAGGGGTTCTCCAGCCATCCTGGCATTACTTGTGCAGCCACGGGGAGGCTCTGGGGCCATGCTCATGTCTGCAGGGATCCTTTAAAGTGCTCTGTGTCAGCTCTCAGCCCTGTGTGGTCACTGCTGGTCTTTCTGCAGGTGCTGTGGCCAGCACAGTGGTGAAGCAGAAGCTGGCTGAGGTCATCCTGAAGAAGCAGCAGGCAGCTTTGGAGAGGACCAGCAACCCCAACCCTTCAGCCATGCCGTACAGGTAAAACAAGGGCATCCTCTGGCCTGCCCCCAGCCAAACATGTGCTCAGGACCCAGAAAAGGTGGCTATTTATCTTGAGCAAGATCTTGCCATTATCTTCTGCTTCCTGGTCTTCAGAAATACTGTTTAGCTAATGACTGTCAGGGTGAAGGCGCTTGGGTCTGTGTTTAGTGTTAGCAGGAGGTGGGTGAAGCTCCCACGTTGTTTTCCCTGACCTTGTAGGGCTTTGATGGCTTGTCCAACTCCAGACCTAAAAAGTACTGTTAGGCTTCTTGTCTTTTGTTCCAAGACAAGGCAGATCCAGCAGCTGGATCCCTTCTGTAGGTGCTTGTGGTAGTGGACAGGACAAGCCTTTCTGGCCACCAGCAGAGCAGCTATCACATGCCTGGGAAAGGCAATGCCCCATGGGCCACCCTTGTGTTGGAGGGTGTCATGTGGGTGGCTGGGAAAGGTCTCTAACAAGGTGGCTTCTCCCTGTAGGTCTCTGGAGCCTCTGGATCCTGAGGGCCCTTCCCCTCCTGTGCTCAGCACCTTCCTGCCCCCTGTCCCCAGCACTTCTCTTGACCCCCCAGAGCATTTTCCGCTGCGGAAGACGGGTAAGCCCTTGGGGATAACACCATCTCCTTCCCGCCCTCGCAGCCTGCTCGCAGGGCATGGCTGGAGCTGAGAAGCAGGGTGACCTGTCCCCACAAAGCCAGTCCAGCTTTGCCCCCATCGTCAGTGGGGTGGGGACTAACTAACTGCCTTGTCTGCTCGCAGCGTCTGAGCCCAACCTGAAGGTGCGTTGCAAGCCCAGGAAGTGCCTTGACCGACGCAAGAACCCCCTGATGCGGAAGGAGAGCGCTCCCCCCTCGCTGAAGAGACGGCCGCCCGAGGCGATCGGTGAGGGTTTCAACTGGACAATGATACCTCGAGGGTTTGGAGAGACCTCGGGGCCAGGCTGGATCCGTTACGGTCTGCCCAGGTTCCTGCACCACATCTGCCTGGGGGCTGTGACTCCAGGGCTTGGCACGTTATCCGTGCCCTCCTCGGGGCACAGCCCATGGAGGGAGCTGTGCTGTGATGGTGCAGGGATGGTGAATGAGGGAAGGACATTGCTGCAGCTGTACTGTGCTGCTTTCCGGGCCCATAATGGACCTACAAGGCTGGAAGGGTCCGAGGTCCTGAGCAAACACAGCTGGTCAGGCTTCCTCACCGTGGTGTGGTGCCTCCCATGCTGGCAGGATGGTGTCATCTCCACTGTGCCCCATGGCCAAAGGGAGGTTTGACCCGAGGAGGGTGGTGGGCAGCTGTCAGAGGGAGGGCTATGAAGGGCTGGGGCAGGAGCTGTGCAGCCCTCTGGGTGCTTGTGCCCATCACCCCATTTCTCTTCCTTGTGCAGACTCCTCCCCGAGCAGCAGCAGCACCCCGGTGTCCGGCTGCAGCTCTCCCAACGACAGCCTCCCCGCTGAGCACGGAGCCCTCCCCGCCGCCTCCGGCATGGCCCACGAGGTGAGCTCCGACGGCCTGGCAGCCAGAGGTCTTGCGGGTTGGGGCTTCCTGACACTAGGGTTGGGTGCCCTGATCTCCCACTCCCATCCTAGGCTCAGGCGAAGGTAGCGTCCGCCCCCAGGGACCCCAGCCCTGAACCCCGCTGCCCAGGAACTGCCCTTAGCCCTGCTCTCCCTGCACGGTGGGATGCTCTGCCCGGCCCAGCGCTGCTGCTGACATGCTGCCCTCCTTCGCAGTGTGCATTTCTTGTCTCCTAGTGTATGTGCTGTCCCCACGGGTCCCCGATGCCCCTTGCCCTGGCCCAGGCGTTCCCCTGGGCAGCTGGGGCTCAGCCACCCTCTTCTGCTGCCTGGCCCATGCTCGAGCTGCTTGTCCCACGCTGAGCTCTGCCGCTGCTGGAGCAGGAGACTAATGAATTGTGTTTGGTGCAGACGCCCCTGGCCCAGCGCCTGATGATGCAGGAGAGCTCACTGGCCCAGTTTGCCCTGCAGAGTGCAGCCTCCCTTCCGGCCATCACACTGGGATTGCCGGCTACCACTAGCGCCAGGGTAGGTGGCCAGGTTGTAGA
The DNA here is from genome assembly GCA_003993805.1 of Himantopus leucocephalus. Taxonomy (NCBI): domain Eukaryota; kingdom Metazoa; phylum Chordata; class Aves; order Charadriiformes; family Recurvirostridae; genus Himantopus; species Himantopus leucocephalus. The sequence continues at coordinate 1,415,744 of RSEF01000032.1, forward strand.
TAGCCCCAGAACTGGGCAGAGGGTCTCTGCCGGGCAGGGGAAGCCCTTTCCTTTGGGTCTGGGGTTCCTGGGGTAATGCCAGGCGTGTGCTGGCTCTGAGCATTCACAGGCGCTGCCCGTGGGCAGGGTGAGGATATGCCGTCCCCTCCCCATGCTGTGTCCCGGCAGGTTGCTAACCCACTCTTCCTCCTCTCTGCAGGGAGAGGCAGATCGTCGCCCCCTCTCTAGCCTGGCACACCGGGTGCCCGTGCTGAATGGACCTGTCCTCGCGGGCACGCACTCGCCGATGTTCATACCAGCTGGCTTGGAGCAGCACGAGGCTGGGAGCCCCTTATCCCCTCGGCTTCAGCCTGTCATCATCCTCGAGCCCTCAGTCACCCACACTCCGCTGGTGGCAGGTAAGTGTTGGCCTCGGTGACAGGCACTGAGGCTGTGTCAGCGCTGGCGGGGCTCAGCGTGGAGCTTTGCTTGGGGCAGGCAGGTGTTTTGGGTGCCAGGAAAGCCCAGTGGCCTTGATTTTTCCGTTACTCTCCCGTGAGCCGGGGCTGAAGGAATGGAAGATGTTGACCCTGGTTCTGCCTACCCAGCGTGTCCTCGCCACGGGGGAGGTCTGCAGGCACCACAGCCTTGACAACACAGAGAGAGCCATAGCTTTGGCTCTTCCCCCCAGCTGCCCCTTGCCCTTCCTGAGCTGGGCTGGTGTGGAGCAGTTCACCTTTCCTGCAGCCCAGAAGCCCCTCTCCAAGGGGTCATTCCTGCCTCTCCCTCAGGTCTTGTGCCAGCAGATTTCACTACGGCCCCTGCGTTAAGCAGGGCAGCTCACACCTCTTGGCCGTGCCTCTAGCTGCCTTATTCCCCCAGCCCCTCTAGGTAATCCGCTCTAACTGTAGCGGAAGAACTGGCTCCTGGCTCCATCTCTACCTGCCCTGTGTTACCTGCAGCGAAGGAAGCTTCTCCCATTGAGGATGAAGCCGAGGCGGGGACTGAGATGACTGAGGTCAGCCAGATCTTGTCCCCAGACCCCTGTGGGCTGTGTGATGCCAAAGTGATGGGGACAGAAAGAGGGGAGCCATAAAGGCACAGCCTACCAGATGCTGGGCTCCAGGGCTGGGCACTGTCATTTTTAGGGCTGCCTGGAGATAGTCTGCATGGGTGCAGACAGCACTGCTGCTTGCTCCTTGCCATGGTGTGGACTGACTGCTCTGCAGGGTGTCACATCTGCCCAGTGGACAATGCCACCCCTCACCTCTTCTTCTCCCCTCCAGTGCCAGGTCTGGGAACGGTGCCTTTCTCCTTCGCCCCCTCGCTCATCTCTGCAGAGCGCCTGTCGCTCCCAGGCCACCATAAACCGCTGGGCAGGACCCGCTCGGAGCCCCTGCCCCAGAACCCCAAGGCCATCCAGCAGCAACTGGTGTACCAGCAGCACCACACCCAGTTCCTGGAGAGACTCAAGCAGCAGACGCATCTGGGCAAGGTAAGTTGTGGAAGCCCAGCCTGGGCATATAGGAGGCAATGGGAGACAGATGCTAGAAGGGTGCAAGATGGCATCCCTGCCTGCTGGGCAGTGAGTACCAGATGTCCAGGGCCAAGCCGTGCTCCTAGCCGGGCACACGAGATGCCGCCTTGCCCAGACTCATAGCAGCAAGCTGAGGGTACCTGCTCAGCTTCCTTGGCACCTACATGCATTGTGCTCCTGCCCCGAGCTGCCCTGCCACCCCCCATGACCTTCTTGGCCTGGCCTGTCCCCTGCCACCTCTCTGTGCTCATTCGTGACCCCTCCGGCTGCAGCGCATGGCTAAATCCAGTGAGAAGCCCCGTCTGCGGCAGATCCCCTCCTCGGAGGATATGGAGGCCGAGGGGACGCTCCCAGAGGCCGGAGCTGAGAGCAGTGACCCAGCGAGGGCACGCGTGGAGCCGACACGGCCGGGGAGCAGCGTGAAGGAGCCCGAGAGGACGCAGAAGATGATGCAGCCTCAAGAGGAGCTTGTCCTACAGCAGGTACACAAGGGCTGGCAGGGATGGGAGAGCCCTGGGGAGGGGTCTGGGTTGCCAACCTGAAGCAGCCCTTTCCCTGCTGGGCACAAGGAACCCATGGACAAAAGGGACAGTGCCTTCGCTGGCTGCCTCAAGCTGTGTAGAGCTCTCAGGGTGGTTTGAAGCCTTCATAACAGGCTCAGGAGTGGGCTGTAAGAGGTGGAGTTCCTAGCCTTGTCCTTCTCTCCAGTTGTGGCTTAATTGCTTTGAGCATTAGTCCTGAATAGGCAGCAGGCGGAGATCCCTGCCCTGCAATTTGGAGCAATTATTCTCCATCCCTTGGTGTCTCCCATTAGAGGCTTTGCACAAACCCAGCAAAGCTGGTAGGACCCTGACCCTGGGAAGATTCAGATCAGACCCAGAGAGCCACCTCCGTAAAGGGGTGCTGCAGGGGTAAGGACACAGGCACCACGTCTGTACCTTCCTCCAACCTGGGGCAGTTTGCTAGGACAGGGACGAGAGCTGCAGCCACCCCTAGTGTCAGCAAGGCTGGGAGGACATCGTCTCCAGATTGCTGGGCATCGTCCTCCAAATCGCCTCGCCTTGCAGCCGGGCTGCCCAGCGCTGCGGGGCTGAGCCAGCAGAGAGCAGCAGATGCTGTGTGACATGTCCCAGCTCCTGCAAACCAGCTCCGAGCCCCCCAGCATGGAGGAGGCTGTCGTATCCAGACCCTGGGAGAGTGCGCAGTGCCGGGCTCCCTTCCTTGTGCCGGGTGATGCTGTTCTCACCGCCCTGGTGCCTTGCTCTGGATGCCGTGCTCACTGCCGCCTCTCTCCATCAGGCCTATATCTGGGATTCCTACCAGCGCGTGCAGCAGCAGCTCCTCAAGCGACAGCCCTTGGCCGACTCCCCCATGGTCCCCACCATCCATGCGGGGCACAGGCCCCTCTCCAGGGCCCAGTCATCTCCTGCCACCGCGACTGTCTCCCTTCCTGCCCAGGACACGGCCTCCAAGACACTCTCCCTGTCTGTGCAGGAGCAGCCAGCCAAGCCTCACTTCACGACAGGTACGGCCCGGCCCCTGTGCGGGGCTGTCACGGCTGGAGCAGCAGCAGGGGCTGGGGACAAGAGCTGGAAGGGAGGTGGGGATGCCCAAGGGCAGCTTAGCATCAGTCGCAGTCACTCCCAGACTCATGGGAGTGCTCTGGCCGGCTGCAAAAAGAGCAGAGCAAGCCATGGCGGTCCCCCTCTCCATATCTAAGGTGGCTTTTCCAAGCAGGACTTGCCCATCTGGCCCCTTGACTGCCGTCCTGGTCCAGCGATGCTGGCGAGGTTCAGCTCTCATATATCCAAGGCAGGATTTGCTTCAAGGATGTTGGGACAGAGGCTCCCGTGGTTTGAGGGAGGTGTTTCAGTCAAATCAAATAGTTATGGGTTTTTAGGGTATCGGCCAGCCCCTGAAAAGGAGCTGAATTAGGGTCAGCACCGTCAAGGCCTGGGTGTCCAGCCCAGTCTTGGGACAGCAGCTCTCCTTGTGCGTTGCAGGGCTGGTTTACGACTCGGTCATGCTCAAACACCAGTGCTCTTGCGGTGACAACAGCAACCACCCGGAGCACGCGGGCAGGATCCAGAGCATCTGGTCCCGTCTGCAGGAGAGAGGGCTGCGCAGCCAGTGCGAGGTGAGCGCGAGCGGCAGGGTGGGAGCCAGACGCCTGTCCGGGAGGGGGATGCTCGTACAAGCAGATCTCGTGCTAATGGTGTGATAGGGTATCTTGCTCCCACCTCCATCTCTTTTTGCTCCCGGATCTTCTCAGCCTGTTTACCACCATTATCCAGAGGGACTTGTCCGTTGCTGGCAGAGCCAAGTTGGAGCGTGCTGGTCTGACCATCTTCAGCTTTGCATGGCAGCAACGGTCTGCTCTGCTGGAAGATGGGCGTAGGGAGAGGTGTGATCCCTACTGAAACAGGGTATTTTGCCAACTCTGGGAACATCAGTGTCAGTTCCAGTCTGTTAGAAACCTTGCCCTGGTCTAGCTGGGCTGACTGGTCCATATAAAGCCCTGCAGTTGTAGGAAGGTGGTGCTGGCATATCCTGCCTGATCCCTGCCTGCAAATGAGGGGGGTTGTTCCCGTTCAAATCCAAGGCAAGAAGCACCGTGCTCAGCCTTGCAGCTGCCTCCCCGGCTGCGGTGACACGAGGTGTGGCTGTACTCGGACAGCAGGACGTGCCACCTCCACCCCAGAAGCTGGCACGCTTGGGTGGGAGAGGCTGCATCTCCCACCTGGAGCAGCTTGGTCACAACCCCCATCTGCCGCAGTGCCTGCGGGGACGGAAGGCCACCCTGGAAGAGCTGCAGTGTGTCCATACCGAGCGCCACGTCTTTCTCTACGGCACCAATCCCCTCAACCGCCTGAAACTGGACAACGGGAAGCTGGCAGGTGAGTCCACATCCACACTGCTCCCTCGGACAGCCGTGCCCTCACCTTCTGCCTGTCCCTGCTTGCACATCCACTCCGGGTCTCAGAGCACCCTTGGGGACCACGCCAAGCGGCTCCTCTGGGGGCTGGTCCTAGTTCTGGCCAAGGAGCCAGGCCAAACCTCCTTCCTTGGTACCGCCGTGCCATGCACCCTGTCTCCCACCTGTCCCCAGTTTCTCAGCTCAAGTCCTCACTGTCCCCTCTCTCTGCAGGGATCCTGTCGCAGCGGATGTTTGTCATGCTGCCCTGTGGAGGGGTGGGGGTAAGTGCTTGATATCTGCTCCGGGCGGTTTTGGACGGGGTTGTTCTTTTCATCTGTCCCCAGCAAGGGCCTCCTCGTGGTCTTGAGTGGAGAGGGAGCTCCCGAAATCTTTGGGCTGCCAAGGTTGGGTAGCCTCAGGTGGGAGCAATCCATCTGCGAGCAAGATGTCATTGTATCAGAGCTTCCCCCTGTCCTTGGGATGGTCCTAAGCATCCCGCCCTTGAAAGGGGATCCTTTATGCCTTCTAACTCCAGGGGGCCCAGGAACCAAAAGCCCCTCACAGCTATTTCTAAGAGCCTGGGCCGTTAGAAGGGAGCGAGCTGGCGGGACGGTTGGGGGAAGCTGCAAGCCACAATCTGCGTTGAGGGAGGGGAGCGGTGTTGTGGGGACAGCAGCTCGCCATTTCCCTCCAGACACTTCTGTGGCCTCTCCTTTCACGGCTTGCCGCCCTGGTTTCTCTCCATTCATTGCATTCTCCTCTCTTCCTCTCTCCCCCCCGTCTCTGTCCTTCTCTCTCTCTTTCAGGAAGGGTCTCACTCCATGCCTTCCTGCTGCCTCTTCTGGTTCTTCTCCTCTCCTTGCCCCCGCTGCTGGGCACCAGCTCTTCTCAGCCCTGTTTGCATCTACTTTCCCTGCTCTGCCTCCCCCTCCCTGCCCTCCTCTCGCCCGTGCCCCAACGGCGGGGGGGCTGGAGCTGCCCCTCTCCGTGGGCAGAGGGGAGCCTTTGAGTTGCACACATGGAGTTGATCAGAAGAGACTTGAGTTTTCCGGCTCTGGCTCGGCCCTTGACGTGATCCTGATCAAACCAAGATGTTTGGTTAAACAATAAAATAAGATAAAGAAGGTAACGAGCGTTTTCTCAGTCACTCCTTCCAGCCCCCGGGTGCAGGGTGAGATGCTCTGTGCGGAGCTCGGCTGGGGGCTGGGGCTGACGGCTGGGGGCTGGGGCTGACAGCAGGCGGAGGAGCTGCCATCCTGACCGGCAGCACCAGGGAGCTGCTGTGGAGCCGGGGAGCTTGCCCCATTGCGTGCGAGGTGCTCCGGCTCCACAGTGCCCAGCCCTTCAGCCTGCATGGGACTTCAACCCCTGGCCCCAAGCAGGGTGGCTGGCGGAGAGCGTGGGTCCTGCGCGGCCGAGATCTCCTCCATCAGTGCCTTGTCCCCGTCTGACCGATCCCCTTGCTTCCAGGTGGACAGTGATACCATCTGGAACGAGCTGCATTCCTCCAACGCTGCGCGCTGGGCCGCGGGCAGTGTCACCGAGCTGGCCTTCAAGGTGGCCACCAGGGAGCTGAAGGTAGGGTGGCCTCATGTGGAGGTCCCAGAGCTGTGCATCGCCCTATGGTTGGGCAAGAGGGGGGCTGGGGGTCTCGCCAGCCAGCGCCGGGTGCCCTATGCTGCTGTGGGCTCTGTCCCCGGCTGTCCCCATGTGGCAGAAACTGCCAGCCAGGGGATGGAGGGGGTGCGTGACGTTGCGGGCAGCAGCTCTGATTACTCACCTTTGTTTTGTCCCCAGAACGGCTTTGCTGTGGTGCGGCCACCTGGACACCATGCGGATCCTTCCACTGCCATGTAAGGGCCCCTTCCCAAGCGACAGGGCTTTCGGCTGGCACCCGGGGAGCCCCCAAAACCAGCTCCTTGGCTCAGAATCACTCCAGACTAACCTCTCCCAGGACCCATCCATATCCCAGCCGGGGGAGAAGGGAGGGCGAGCCCACCCTTCGGGGAGCATCTGGGCCAGGAGGGACGGGCGCTCAGGGAGGGCCCCAGAGCATTAACTGGCTCTGACTCCGTCTTTGCAGGGGATTCTGCTTCTTTAACTCGGTGGCCATTGCCGCCAGGCAGCTGCAGCAGAAAGGGAAACTCAGCAAGATCCTCATTGTGGACTGGGTAAGTCCCCTGGGTCCCCCCAGTGCGTCCCTGCTCCTTTCTGGGACATCCCCAGGAGTGGGTGTCTACACCTTCTGGCAGCTCTGATTTGGAGCTAGACTGGGGAGCAGCGAAACCTCCTCCTTCGGGGACCAGCTGCGTGGCTGGGACCCCCCGGCGTGTCAGGATGGGGGAGCAGGAGCAGATCCTGGGGATGGAGGACCCAGCCCTGGAGCAGGGGAGGGATCTGGTTGCTTTTAGCTCCGTTAGGCTATTGGGCCACCCTCAAGGCTGACAAAAAAGAGTATTTTGCCAATCTCTCTCTCTCTAGGATGTTCACCACGGCAATGGGACTCAGCAGATCTTCTACAGAGACCCCGATGTTCTCTACATCTCTTTGCATCGTCATGACGATGGCAACTTCTTCCCCGGTAGTGGGGCCGCCGACGAGGTAATAAGCACCGACAGGCTGTGAGGTCTGTGCAGCTCTGCCCGGGGATGGCAGTGCTGGTGGCGAAGGTGACAGCCAGGAGAATGGGGCAGTGCCGGGTTTGAGTGAGGGTAGTTTGGTGCCTTACGAGCTCGTTTCCCATTGATGCCTGATCCTGCTTGGTTCACCCAACTGGCTGCAGAGCCGAGGCTTTGTCCCAGCCTGCAGCCAGCGGCACGGGGACGATGACTGATGGCTGCAAAGCTCTGGGAAATGTCTGGAAAATGCTGCCGCTTCTGCTGTTCTTCAGTGAGCTTTGCGAACCCAGCCAGCTCCTATGGCACAGGGCAGGGGGTCCGGGACAGCCAGCCCTGCGTCCCTGGAGCCTGGCAGCGATGGAGCCTGCTCAGGGCACTGCCCCAGCATCTCTGCAGGCCACATCCAGCCCTTCACTGCTGTCCTTGCTCTCTCACAGGTTGGTGCTGGCCCTGGTGAGGGATTTAATGTCAACATAGCCTGGACTGGAGGTCTTGACCCCCCCATGGGTGACCCTGAGTATCTGGCTGCTTTCAGGTACTGTTCCTTGCATTTCTGCTCATCTCCTCTTTCCCTCAGTGTCAGGCTGAGCCAGCACTTAACACCTCTTATTTGTTTTTTACCCATGCAGGACGGTGGTGATGCCAATTGCACACGAATTCGCCCCTGACGTGGTGTTGGTGTCGGCCGGCTTCGATGCAGCTGATGGCCACCCGCCACCCCTGGGTGGCTACAAAGTCTCTGCTAAATGTAAGGAGGTGGAAGCAGCGCTGCTGGCGCGGGGCGGGTTGTTCCCACTGCCCACCCAGGCTGGCACCGTGGCGTACGGGTGGCAGCTCTCCAGGGAGCCGGGGAAGATCTTTGGGGTTGGTACCGGCCTGACATCGAGGGCCAGGGCCCCAGCGTTTTGGGCAGGGAGGCTGACAACTGCCCCTCGGACTTTGCCTCCAGGTTTTGGCTACATGACGAAGCAGCTGATGAGCCTGGCTGGCGGAGCCATCGTCCTCGCGCTAGAAGGTGGCCATGACCTTACGGCCATCTGCGATGCGTCTGAGGCCTGCGTGTCAGCCTTGCTGGGCAACGAGGTGAGAGCTGGGGGTCAGTGGCTTGTGTGGGCCGTGGCTGTGGGGCTGTACTGGTGCTGCGAGCCGAGCCCTGGGCACAGTTGTCTCCTGTTGACCCCCTGTGTCCTCCTTTGGCAGCTGGACCCTCTCCCAGAAGAAAGCATGAGGCAGAAACCGAACCCCAACGCTGTGCGCTCCTTGGAAACAGTGATCCAGGTCCAGAGTGAGTGTCCCAGGGGCTCAGTTAGTTAACATGGAAGGGCCAAGCGTGACCATTTCCTCCGATCTCCAGTAAACCCCATGACCTCCAAGGGGACACACGGCATGAAAGACCCCAGTGAAGCCCTCCATCCTCCTCCTCCTCATGGGAGGGTGATGCCCCACTCACTGTAAGGGCAGCCTGGAGACCTGGGGCACCCCTATCCTGGCACCTCCTGATTTTTGCTTCTCCTGCAGGTAAATACTGGGTGGCCGTGCAGCGCTTTGCCTCCAAGCTGGGCTGCTCCTTCCTGGAGGCGCAGCACCACGAGGCAGAAGAGGTGGAGACGGTCACAGCCTTGGCGTCCCTCTCGGTGGCCGTGATGGTGGAGAAGAGGTGATGCTCTTAGCTGACCCTGGGAGATATGGGTGCCCCTCGCTCCCTGTGTGCCTGGCTCTGAGCCTTGCTGTCACGGGGGTGGCAGCAGAAAAGGTCCTGATGAGCTTCGGGGAGGTCAGGACAGTGCTGGCTTTAAGCAGGTCTTGGGCTGTGGGAGATAGAAATTGCAACCGTCCTCCCCACCGAGAGCTCTGATACCCAACCCTCACATCCTGGCAGATTGGGCCTCAGCATTCAGCATCAGTGGGTGGTGGGGTGAGGTCCTGCATCCACATGGTCAGGACCTGGACTGGCTTCTGGGAGACTCAGTGCTGGGCTCTTCCCAAACAAGATGAAAATGAGACCAAATCCTCTTTCCTTCTTCGGAGCCTGGAGGTGGGGAGATTCATCACCTCCTTTCAGCAGGGTCCCCACCTGCCCACCACCTTTTCTCATCCTCACCACAACTGAGCCAGGGTCTATTGTAGGTCTCGGTGGAGCAGCAAGCACTGGGAGGCTTGTTGTGTAGATGGCTCCTCGATGCTGAGAGGGACGTGTTGTGTCACACAGGTCTCCTTGTCTCATGTGTTGTATTTCTCCATTTCAGGCCACAAGATGAGCCGATGGAGGAAGAGGAGCCCATGAACCAGTGATGAGCGGTGACGTTCTCTGCTCCCCTGCTTCCAGGATGTGGCTGGACTCTCCTGAGCCCAGTGCTCGCTCTTCACTCCTGGCTTTCTGTTTGCCACGTCATCCTCACTCCCCGAGTCATGGTCCTGAAATGGCATGGACCTTTGGCTGCCGCCTCTGCAGGTCTTCCACAAAGGATGCTCCTGCAGCCACCTGGAAGACGTCCTCCTGCTCGGGACCGATGGAAAACCATAAACTCCCTCTGCACGGTGTGGCCTTGCAAAGCTAGACCGTGCCTGCAATCAGTCCCCAACCTTCAGGACCTGAAACCCCTCTGGGGACATGTGTGAGAGGCCTCCACCCCCCTGGCTGCGGTGGCAGCCAGACGCAGACCTGCCCTTCTCCTGGGATCTTCCTCACCCTTGGGGAAGGGGGTGGGTGTTGGGATGGATGTTGTGGCCGTGCTGTGGGTGGTTAGAGCCGCCTTCGGGACTGCACCCAGAGCTCCTCTCGGACAGGCAGCGATGCCTTTGAGAAGCAGCCCTGTGTTTTGCTCGGGAGGGACGGGCTCTCTCTGTCTTCTCGCTAAGGCTTCCTGGCTCCCCTTCCTCTGGTAGGGCACGAGGCGGGAGCGAGCGTGACAGTGACGTGGGGTATGACCTCGTTCTGCACAAGAAGGGTTTGGACAGCTGTGGATGATGCGCCCATCGCCTTGCAGCTGGGGAAGAGCAAGGGCTGGAGTGTCTGCAGTGTCCAGGATTGCACCCGTGGGACATCCTAACCACTAACCAGAGCGTGAACCCTCTGGTGCTGGGGCTCTGATTTGCACTATGTACAATTGACGTGTGCTAATGTGAACCTGACGTACTCTTCTTTCCATGGGAATTTTGGGAACAAACACCTCTTCGTGTGGACGTTACCAAGGTGCCTTGAGCCCTTTTTAGAACCCGCTGACCTGAGGATCTGTACCGACGTAGACCCCTGTGATCCCTAAAGCAGGGGCAGCCCCGCTGTCTTCCAGTCACCCCCCTGCACCCACCCTCCCTGCGGCAGCACCCCCAGCCCAGCACCCCAATGGGCTCCTCTTCTCCAGCTGAGATCAAATCAAATCCTGTCACCCTCCGCTTGGGCTCGGCGCCCCCGGGGATGCCCAAAGCCCCAGCAATACATTCCCTGTCCCTCTGCTGTCTCGGGGTGAGAGAGGCAGGGTCGGGCCTCCCCAAAATGAGGTGTCCATCTAGATTTGCCTTCTTCCAGTCTCATACTGCAACAGGGCATCATGCGGCTCGTTGCCCCGAGAGCCTTCCCTGTGTCCTGTCATGGGTTGCCCCACGAGGACAGGTCCCCGCTCGGGTGTCACGGGGCTGGGCTGCAGCGGGGTTTGGGGACAGAGGGGATGGACGGGGTGCTGAGACCTGGCTGAGCTCGGGAGGTGGCCCGGCTCTGTCTGCAGGCACAGGGAGGAGATTTTGTTAAAAAAA
>RSEF01000032.1:1426644-1440218 GCA_003993805.1 Himantopus leucocephalus
AAAAAAAAAAAAAAAAAAAAAAAAAAAAAAAAAGAAAAAAAGGTTACAGAGAAGGAGGGAAAAAAAGGACCTTGGAAAAATAAAACATTTCTGTGTCTCCGACTGCCCAGAGCTGGGGTGCAGCAGCGCCGGCCGAGGGCACAGAGAGTGGGGAGGGGGTGAGACACGCAGGGAAGTCGTCATGGCCACACTGTGGCACTGCCCGTACCCCCTGACGGTGCGGCTGCCTCCTTGCTGCCGGAGCTCGGGTACCCGCGCTCACCTGGCACGGTGGTCCGGGGATGGGCACCCTCTTGCTGGACAGGAGGGAGGGTGTCACATTGCAACGGGGCAGCTTGGGCAGGAAGGGGTTAAAAAGCACCCCAGAACCTCTCTCTGTCTGCTCCAGAGCCTGGCGGTTGTAGATGCTGTCCCACCATCCTGTGGGTCTCCCCCCGGGTGGGCTGTAGGGTGGTGGGAAGCTGCTTCTCCAGCCTCGGGGCACTTCAGCGCTTCTGGTGTCCCCGGGCGGGGGCTGGTGCTGCCACCCCTTCCCCCAGTGCCAACCAGTGCAGCTCCATCCCCTCGGCTGAGCCGGGCACCCCACAGCCCCCATGACGTGGCTCCTCTGGTGCCACCACCTTTCCCTCTGTTGGCCTCAGTTTCCCTTCCCCACTCGGTCCCAACCTCATCCCCGTTTCTCCCAGTGGGTCCCAGCTGGACTCATGCCACGCAGGAGCAGTCCTGATGCGATGTGGCTCACGGCCACTCCTCGCCTCTGAGGAAGCTCAATGTCAAGGAAGAGTTTGTGCCCCAGTTTCCTCCAGGAGAAAGCTGTGGGTGCAACTGGGTGAGCTCAGCGGTGGAAGCTGTTACGGAGGGACGTGCCCCAAGCAAACAGCCGCTCTCCTCATGTCTTAACTTTAGCATTTAACGTTTTTCAGGTTTCCTCTGGGTCTATCAGGGCAAGATACCAAAGGGAAAAAAGCTGTGATGAATTAAGCTCATGAATTCAAGGACGGGCCCGTCCCAGCCTCCAGCCTGGCAGGTCTGGGTAGGAGCGCCCAGCGAGACCTTCGTGAGCGTCACCCAGCCTGGGCTGGCGTGGGTGGCCCAGAAATCCTTCATCCCTTGCCCCGCCATGTGGTAGGTCGCCCCAAACCGGAGCCAAGACCCTGAGCAGCCCCTCTGCGTTGGCTCCCCTGCTGCGTCACCCCGGCCGATGTGCCGAACGGCTCACGGGAAGCACCGGCCCCATCTGCCAACCGGTCGCTTGTGGTTTCAACCCTGAAGACGGGGCCAAATGACGCGGCGGCGAGGCGTGGGCGTTCGGGCGAGCGCATTCTTTTTCTAGCAGAGTTATGTGCTTGTTTGGGAGGGTCCCCCCTCCCCATGGTGTGGCACTGCCTCGTCCCCAAGTCCCCCCTAAACACCCCTTTCTGCTGAGCGCAGAGGCTGGAGGAGGTGGTGGGGTGGTGAAGGTCCTCCGCGGCGATGCTGAAGCCCAGGTCTGGGTGGGTGCGGCACTGCCTGGGTGCTCCCACCGCTTCTTGCTTAGGATGGAGGGAGGGACCTCACCGAGCTTCTATCTGCCCGATTTTAACAGCTGAACGGCAGGCAGAGGAGTCCCACCATGAAGCTGATGGTGGACACCTCCTCCAACTCCAGGGAGGAGCTCCCCTCTGCAGCCACCCCTTGGCCGTGCCCGTGCACCCCCCGACGAGCACATTCCACCCCACTGTAAATGGAGAACGGGACCTTCAAAACAGGCACCGGAGCTCACAGAAGTCACTCGCCCTTTCCAGTCCACGGAAAGGTTTTTTTGGTGGGGTGAGAAAAGCCACACGGCGTCATGGCCACCCGACGCCAAGGCTGCTGTGGGACGCCCAACGTCGTACTGGGGTGACCGTCCCTCGGGGATGGGGTTTCCTGGGGGTTTTCTCCAAGACTCGTGAAGATGCTGAGGGCCAGAACGTCTCCAGATCCGTCCCTCCTTGCCCCAAACACCTTTTCCCCCCACAACTTTGGTAACAGCAACGATGCTCGTGACTGAGCATTGAAAAAACACCCAAGACCTTGGTTCAAATTATTGGTCTTTCCTTAGGGCTGACGTTTTGCTCATTTTAAAATAAGTCAATATAAGGATTTTTTTTAAAAAAAAAGACTCAACAAAATGTTACTTTAAAAATCATTTTTTAAAACATACTTTACCCTTTTTTTTTTTTTTTTAAATTGGGGTCGGAAGTCTGAATCTCCACAAAGTGCTTTATTTTTAAAGCATGTTTTAACTTTGTTGAAAGAAAAGTTGTATTTCTAAAGGTGGTTTCATTTTTCGTGTGTAAAATACTTCCTCTGATGCAGTCAACGAAGCCATCCACAACCCTCTTTTTTAATGGAATTTTTATTTTTTTAAACACGTTCAGATCTTTTTAAAGGCTGCGGTCAGCTCCCCGGAGCAGGGAATCCACTCACGGTGTACATAAAAATTGAGGATTATAGAGAAAAAAGGTAGTCTGAGCCTTGCTGTCGCTTCTCGTTGGATTCTCTGGTGTTTAATAAAGTGTGATCACTAATTGAAACTGCTGTTGAGTCATTTGTAACACTTCTCTCCCACGCGGATTATTTTGGGTCGCGCGCCTGCTGCAGCCTCACTTACAGGGACTTTTTTTTTTCCCCCCCATTTTCCTGCTATAATGAGCAAAAATATCTGATTCTCTTTTGCCCCAATTTAAATAAAACCGTCCGAGCACCAGCGCTGAGGGAGGGTGCAGGGTGGGCGTGTGGCCGCCTCGTGCTTACGACAGCACCATTTCCTTAGGAAACGAAAGGATTGAACCCCGGAAAATTCCCCCTGGACTTTACTGGGATCATCTGGAAACCCCGATGCCCCCCCGTCCTCCCCCCACCATCTCTGCATCCCCCCCGAAAGAGCCTCATCCCCCCCTGGAGCAGCACCGCTCCCAAAATGTCCCCAAACGCTCCCAAAATGTCCCCAAATGCTCCTGAGATGTCCCCAAACACTCCCACTCCCGGAGGGAAGGGCTGTGTGTAATGTCTCCAGCCTTCTTTTCCAATAATTTCAAAGAAATTGGGTTGTTCCAACAGAGCGGGTGATTTTGAGACACGTCCATCGGACAGGAGTGAGTGGAGGGTTCGTTGAGGGGTTCGGCAGCCCCCCAAAATCCGCTCTGCGTGCCCGGCAGCAGCTCCGACCGCGGCATCGTCGGGGTGCAGACCTCCAGAGCAGGAGAAGAGCGGAGCCATGCCGGGCTCCGCGCTGGGTCCTTGGCCAAACCCTTGGACGCTGAGTTTTCCCATCCCTGGGGGGGGGGCTCCGGGAAGCAGCGAGGACCAGACCGGCGAGGGTCCCGTCGCCCCGGGGGCAGTTGTCCTGCCTGGTCCTGGCAGAAGGCAGCTGCCTGCGTGTCCTGGCTGCAGGCAGCAGGGGAAAGCGGAGGGGCCCGAGCCCTCGGGAAGCGGGCGGCTGGTGACAACTCGACTATTTCTTACCCGCCAGTCAAAAATAAATTACACCCTGAAGAGTTTCATACACAGCATCGTTCCAAGCAAAACGACCCGGGTCGTGGTTCGGGTCCCTCTGCCCCCGCCGCGGGGTCTGGAGGGGTGAGAGCAGCCCCGGGCGCGGGGGCTGGCGGGGTGGGACGGGGCTCGTGCCCTCCTGCTCGCCGAGGGGGGGGCCACTGGCCTTTTTTTCGGGCGCTGGAGGAGAGCGGGGTGGCTGGGTCCGGGTGCCTGGGCGCTGGCGAGCTGTTGCTGCTTGTTTCCATCGAGGCGGAGGCGTAAGACCTAAGGGGAGACGGGCAGGGTCAGCCTGGCTGCCAAGTCACCGAGGTTTTTGGCTCGGCACGGCCAGCCCGGGCTTCCCAAAATCATGCAAAATCCGGCGCTCGGCTGGGAAGAGCAGCGTTCGGTGGCTGGCTCCCGAGCCTTCGTGCTTCGCATTCGCAGACTTCCCCGTAGCCGCAAGGGTTTGCATGGGACGCGCTGGGAAATGTCCCCACACCTGAGCCGGGGACTGTGAGCGAGCCAAAAAAAAATCACAGCTTTTACACCAAATATGTTTCTCAAATATGTTCTGCTCATCTCTCCCTCTCTCCGTGGGGAGGACCGGCATTTTCCCGTGATGAACTGTTCCCTCTCCAGCCCGGAGGACGACAGGCTGTCCCCAGGGTGGGTGACGCCGGAGGGGACCCTGTGGAGCCGCCGGGCGCCTCCAGCCGACGCCGGACGCCAGCCGGGAGCCGGACGCTGTGGTGCGGGTGAACCGAGGGCAGGAGCAGGGCAAGCCAAGCCGGTGGCCTGATCCGGACCTCGGGCTGGGGGAAACAAGTGCTGGAGGAGACCAGAAATGGCTCCGGCAGGTCTTGAGGGACCTGGAACGGGTGGAATCGAGCCCCGCATGGCAACGGCTCCGTTCTGCTGGCCCTGGCGCTCTCTGGGCTTCCTCCCCATCACCCCCAGCTCTCTGGTTTTATTTCATCCCCGCCCCGGCTTTGCCTCCTGCTTTTCTAGTGCCTCCTTGCGCAAGAGCTAAGACCTTTAACTCTCTGGCGAGGAGCCTGGAGAGGAATAAATCAAACCCTGCAGTAATTCAGCCCCGGGCACCGCTGAGGTAATGCAGCCGGGGGTCGGCAGGCTGCTGGGGGCAACCCCTGCCCACCCTCTCCGCAGCCCGGGGGGCTCGCAGACGGGACAGAGTCTGCCCGAGCCTGGTGACAGAGAGAGATAAAAATCCCCGAATCCCCATGTGTCCCATCGGCGAGCCTTTGGGACCGTGGTCCGAAAGGTCTGCGATGGGCGCTGTGCACATCCACGGCGCTCAAGGGCAACAGTGTCCGGCACAACGGGCGACCAGAAAGGCTGGCGTCCAGCTGGCACTGCACAGGGATGTCCTGGGGTGTGGGAAGCACAGGCACGAGCATCTCGACCCAGCCCATATAAAACTTAACGATCTCCCCTTGCCTCACGGCACGGCCGTGTCTCAAGCCGGGAAGGTGTAACACCAGTGAACGCACTCACGGTGTGATTTTGAAGGTCACGGAAGGGCCGGAGGAGCCTCCAGAGGAGACCAGCCCCGCTCCGAGCATGCAGGGCCTGGAGACGGATGCTCACGGGGCTGGCGTGGCCCAGACCACGGAGCTGGGGCGACGCTGTGCTCTGCGAGCCCGTCCTCAACGCCCCGGCTGACGGCTGCCCTTCCCTCCCTCCGCTGCATTAACACCCTCGGCTCTGCTCAGGTACAGCCCTATAAAAGGAAATTAAATGCAAAGCCCGTCTCGTTAACGCATCTCCTTCGTTCCCCCTCACATCCCAGGTGCATTCCCGTGACATTCAGCGATGAAATACGGGCTCGTTTCAAAGGCATTCCTCTGGGCTAAGCGAACGCAGCTGAGATCTAGCGAGCCCGTCTCCTCGCGGGGATCGTAAACCGGCAGACATTTTAATGCTCGTGAGGGCTGGCTCTGTAATTTTATCTGTGTTTTAATTTTAACTAATCCTGAGTAGTGCTGAGAACCTGTGGTGGAGAGGAGCCTGGTCCCCCCCGGGGCAGGTTCGGTGTTGAGTTCTTCTGTCTTTAATAGAAAGGTGGAAGTTTTTGCTGGAAAAAGGTTTTTTTTTGACGGTGAAATTTAACCGCAGCCCCAGTCACCCTTTGACCTGTCCTTGTGCCGGGTGCTGGCATGCCAAGGGACCTGGAGAGGGATGGCTGGACAGCCTGTGGCTCTCCCTGCTCCGGGCTGCGCTCTGGGAACTGCGGCAGAGCAGCTCTGGGACATCAAGGTGATGCCCTCCCTTGCTCCCGCGCAGCAGGAGTGTCCCCGGACAGCCCCGGTATGGTATGGGCAGGTGGTGGTCGGTCTGAGCATCCCCAGCCCTGTCTGGTCCTGCATCCTTACCCGGAGCCAGTGTGTGAGATCAGCCTGGGGATTTTGGGGAGATGTCCCACATCCCTCATCTAGGGCAGCTCCTCCTGCCCCGGGACACCAAAGCCTTTAAGGCACCAAACATCTCTTCTACCTGTCCATTCCGCAGACGCCGTGTGAAACGCTCTGCGCTTGTGGGGCAAGCCTTTGGAGGAAACTTCTGGTCTCTAAACCTGCTCCACGCCAGAGCAAGGAGCAAATCCCAGAAGCGTCCTGGCAGAGCGCATGGATGGGAGCGCGGCGCACGGCTGGTACTTAACACGGGAAAAAGAAAAATCGCCCAGGCAGAGATTTCAAAGCATTTGGGCAACTCCTCCTTTCTTCCAGGAGCTCAAACCAAAAGTGAAAGCGAGGTGGTTCCTCACCCGCTGGACCTGGCCAAGGAGGAGCCCAGCGCCGGGGCTCGCTCTAACCCAGCCCGGGGCTCCTGGGCCACCTTGGCCAGTTTAACCAGCAATGGACCCGCTTCTTGCTGCTGTTACAGGACTGAGCCAGGGCAGCAAAGCGGCTCAGCCGGACGGGACTGTGCTGTCGTGCCAGGCTGCAGAGGGGTCTCCGCTTTTTGAAGCAGATGCTGCTTTAAAAGCGTTTTCTGAGCAGATCTGAATAGGGACGGGAGCTCTCCCCAAGCTCCTTTAACACCCTGGTGCTTTAATACCGTGCGATGAGACGTATTTATAAATAAAAGAAAATGAAACATCCACCCGACAAAGCAGACTCCAAGCAAGAGCAACAGTCCCCAAAGGGAAGATTTATCCAAGGTCTTTCAGGATAGACAATTAAGTGAGGGCAACGCGAGAAAGACAATAAATCCAGGGAGACAAATGAAGGGCAAGGAATATCACCCCTTACAACTCCGCCAGTCTTTCCCCCCCAGCAGTTTCAGCTTCCAGCCTCATTTTCTCCTCCAGCAGGAAAAGAAACCGTTTTAATGTGCTCAAGACACTGCTGAAAAACCGTGAGCTTGGGGGACTTCAAACATTATTTTTCTTGCCTGAGGGCTCAATCCCTCTTTCCCCGGATGATGTCTCCTGGTTAACAAGGGCATATCCACATCCAGCTATTCCAGCGCCCTTTGATATTTAATAGGCTGAGTTCTAGTGGAGACCAGTACGCCGGCACTCGCAGCAGCCGTTGGCTGCTTTACATTATAAAATTACGGTCCCATTGCAAGCGCTGGGTTAATTCACTTACGGGAGAGAGCCGCAGCCTTGCCAACTCCAGCATCGCTTCCCCTGGGGCTCTTCCCCCTTTTTGGTCTTTGCTTAGCAAATCCTCCTCCCATTACTTCCCTGCCCAACTGGGAGTTGCTAATTGGGACCCGAATACCGCTGCAGGTTGGCACAAAGCAGATTATTATCTATTCGGCTGAAGGATGCTTGGCCTCGAGGCAAGAACCAGAGCCGCTTGGGATGAATATTAACCAGCGATGATAAGCACACTGAGAGTACCACGCTCACAGGACAGGAGGGATTTTACACGGGGGCTTTTTCATTTGCCAGAGAGGTCTTTAAGATCACTAAGGGTCTTTAATTCCTCTGTTTATCATGGGAACGCAATTCCTGCCAAGCACTCAGCTTAAATAAACAGGTCTACAAGTCAACGACCGGCCGCAGAGCTGCACGTCAGCCCACACACGCAACCGGGAGCAGACACGCGTGCGCCGGGAGCCACGGCCCCGAGTCTGGGGGCGACGGGGAGGGGACTCAAAAACCCCACACCTCCCCAAGGCGAAAATCCCTTTACCTGGGCTTTAACGAAGTGCACGGCTCGTCAGCGCAGCGCTGAAGCTTTAAAAAACCATCCACCGAAGAAACCCACGCTCCCTCCGGGCTGTTTCCACCTCCCTTGTGAATCCCGGAGCGGGGCAGAGCCGTGCACGGAGCCCCCCGCATCCCCCGAAACAGGATAACCCGTCTGGAAACTGCAAAACTCACCAGGCTGCAAAAACGTGATGCCCAGAAGAGGGTGAGGGAGGCTCGAGGAGGGGGATACGGGCTCACTCTGCTCGGGGGGTGCTCAGCATCCCGACTGTCCCTGGCAGCTTTTTGGCTTCCTAAAGTGAGAAGAAGTCGCCCCACGCTTCGCTGTCCCAAAGGGGAGGGCGGCCCAGCCACGGCTGGGGGGCAGCAATCCCGCTTCCAGCAAGGACAGTCTTTCCCATCAGTTTTTAAACAACTGGGTCTGCCCCAAATAATTAAAATCTATACTCGGATTTAGAAAACTGGCTGGTTTTCTGTTGGTTAGAAGAGATCTTAGCCAGGTTTGCCAGAAAACAGGAGTTTAAATGTGGCACATCCTTAAATGAAATCCCCATGGGAGCTGGTCAACACCTTTAGGTGGCGGCTGCCCCTATATCTGCAGATCTGGCCTGAAATTCAGGGCTGTTCAGTGGCAAACCCCAAAGGCAGGAGGGTCAGCGGTGCTCACGGGGGGACACCAGCCACGGCAGAGGGTCTCCCACCACCCGGGCATCACTTGGGCCGCTTTGCAGGAATGTGCTGTGATTTATTCCATCTCAGAAAGGCCATTTCCCTCCCTTTCCCACTCCCTCTGGCCTTTCAAAATGTGAGACCGGGGTGGAGACCAGGGGTGGTTTTTTGCACTATGGCTTCCCCAAGACGTACCCTAAAGGTGAAGGTGCCGGGACCCTGTTGTCCTCACCAGGCTGCGCCCGTGACGAGGTGGGGACCGATGCTCTCGTGTCGGGCTGCAGCGTCGCGCCAGCTCCCTGCTCCAGCTGGGGCCCAGCATGGCTTTAATTCGGGTCTTGCACCCGCTCAGCACTTCCCATCACGGGCTCTGGACTGTCTCGTGTTATAAATACGCCGTTTCTGCCTGCAGGGACCCAGGGCTGGGCACGGGCACCCGCGTCCCCACACTGAATGGGGACCGCGGTGAGACCGGCCAGGAGGAGAAATGACATGCGAGGGGGTGCGCGAGGCTGACCCCGACTGATGGCAGAAAATAAGAATAAAAGGGTTTTCCACGTTGCAGCCCTGAGCGGTGGGCGCGAGAAAAATAAGAGCCCCTTTGCAGTTGGCTTCCCCAGAGCCCCGGCGGTCGCTCCCCCCCAGCGCCAGGGCCGAGACAAGGCAGTGCCTGAGGAAAGCCACAGCCCTGATCCTGTTCAGGGGACGACGGGGACTCTCGGGAGCTGGGCTGGGCTCCCATGAGGTGTCCCCGACAGCCACAGCTTGGGAAAGTCCTCCAGAGCTTTCGGCTCCTGCTCATGGGCTGCAGGAAGCGTTAGCACGTAGCTGACCCGTCTCCCCCCGTTCCCCCTTGCTCCCAGCCCAAGGAGACCTAAAGCACTGAAAATCGGATTATTCCCCTCTGCTCTCAGCAGCTTTGCCGGTGAGTGAAAGGATGCTGAGGCGGCGGCTGGATGGTGCTGGGTACATCAAACAAGGGGGGGCGAGGGGGCAAACCTCGCTGCCCCGGCACCCGCGTTCGGTATTTTATGCCCCGCAGCGTAGGATGCCCACGGATCTGAAGGGATTACGGATCCCATCTTATCTGCAGCGCTTTGGGAGAGGGACAGGAGAAAGCCCGGAGGCTCCAGGGCCACCCAGGGGCTTTGGGGAAGGGCTGCCGAGGTTCGCCCGGGCGGCGAGGACAAGGCTGAGCGCTTCGCACGGTGGGAGCAACAGCAGCCGTCGGCCGATGGCTGCGGGGCTGCCGCCCGTCTCGCTCGCGCGGTTTTGACACCTCGGTAACCCAAGCATATTCAGGAGGGTGTCTGCTGATTTACGCACCCTCCCGGGTTACCGTGGGAGGATAAATCAAATTTTTAAGCCCTCGTTTTAAACCTTTCACTAGCCTGCCCCAGACCAGACCCCGCTAAATGAGATCAGTCGTTTCAGGGCTCCGCTGCTCGGCCCCCTGCAACGTCCTACCGGCCCCGGCGAGGTTGGGAATCGCCACCTCCTCCGGCTGCCGGCCTTGGTGGTGTCTGGGGTTTGTTAAAGCAAATCGCTTGCACGTGGAGCGTGAGGAGGGGGTGGCTGCTGCGTTTCCCCCGCAGGACCGGGCTGGGGAGGTGCGTGGAGGATGCCGGAGCGAGGGATGTGCGGAGGTGTTGGCGGGGAGGTGGCGATACGTACCCCGGCTCAGTGGGACGCGGACATGGACCAAGCCCCTTCCATCCTCCAGACGGAGAAGGCGTAGCTGAGCCTCTCGTGGGCCAGGTAGTTGCAGCTGGTGATCTTGTGGTCCAGCTCATCGCTCTGCAGGACCTGGTACAAGAAGTCTATGTAGCGGGCGGCCAGCTTGAGGGTTTGGATCTTACTCAGCTTGTCAGAGGGCAGCGTCGGGATGATCTTCCGCAGCTCCGCAAAGGCGTCGTTGAGCGACTGGGTCCGCTGGCGTTCCCGCACGTTGGCGATCACGCGCTGCGTGTGCACGTCCTCGAAGGACTGCGGGACGGGGCTGCGCTTGCTCCGCTTGCCCTGCGGCGAGGGGGCACCGCAGTCCTCCGCCGGCTTGCCCCCCTGGCCGCGCTTGCGGAGGCATTTCTTGTGCAGCCGCTCGCCTTCCTCCTCGCTGGTGACCAGGCTGCCTTCAGGGGAGTCCGGGCACATGCTTTCCTCCTTCATCTTCTCGGCACCTTGCGGGCGAAGGGCTCTGGGGTCTCACGAGATGCGACGGCCGCAGCGCATGGGCAAGGCGGCCTGGAGAGGAGCCAGCGCCCGCTCAAGAGGTGCAGCCTGGAGCATCCACCCTTCAGCCTCCCCAAACTCCCCAAGCCTTGCGGAGCCCTCCAAGGAGCTCGGTTGGCTTTTCCTTTGGGCTACGGAGAGGAGGGCGTTCGGATAACTTTGGGGAATGGCTCTCGCTGATAGGGCGAGGAGAACCGTGGGCGGACCAGGCACAGACCAATGCAGCCGTGCAAGGTAACGCAAACATCAGTGGAGCTTATGGGTTCCAGATTTCCTCCCTCCCTCCTCCACCGACACCCCCAAGCCCTCCGGCGCAGATGCTCCTGCCTGCTGCCCGGATGTCAGGGGACATTGCCTATGCTAATGTGAGCACCAGCCATGGAGTTCAGGGGAGGATTTTTTGATTTTCGGTCTTTTTGGGTTTTAATTTTTTAAGCCCCGTTGACCCTGCAAGAGCCAGCCAGAAATATTCACTTGTCCGGTTTAGAATAGGAGGCTTTTGTCTATGAGAGATTCAGGTGGAAATGTGGAGCAACGGATGGTTCAATGAGCGATACAGGGTATTCTCTGAGTCCAAAGGAAGAAGCAACAGTGGTAGGCATCCATACTGCTCTTAAGAAATGGCGTTATTTCAAATGAACTTGAGTTTGAGATGGATCCATCCATCCATCCATCCATCTGTCCATCCATTCATCCATCCATCCATCGCTCTTCCTCTGTCTACATTTTCTGGCAGCCCTTATTATGCAGATGGAAGGAAGCCAATACTCATCCACTGTCATATTCCTCTCAAATAAATACTGCAGCTATTGCAGACAGGGAGGGTGCAGTAGGTCCAGACCTTGTTCCTGGCTGGATCTACAGCCAGTTCAGCCCCGATTTCCCAAGGTAATCAAGCACTATAAGCAGTATCACTTCCTTACACTGCTCCCGAGCTTGCCTACAAATAAACCCACTTTTTCCTCCCTGCAGAAATGCTGGGAGAGTGGTGTCCTCTTTTAGCCAAGGTCGGAGGTCCAGATTCAGACTATCAAGCCATAAAAAAAATTCTACACAGGTCCCACCTTATATTACATAGCTTTCAGCCCTCTGTTATCACACCGGCAGAATCAGCACATAAAACTGGAGTCCATTGGTGGCCCACCATCCTCCCACGTCCAGCCACCCACTCCCGAAGAGCTCCTTTGGGGACCACTATAACCTTCCCATCTCCTGCCTGTGCCCTCTGCCTCTCCAAGGTGATTCTTCTCCAGCGTGTCTTGAACTCATCCAAGCTGTCTCTGCTCATCACGCTCTCCTGGCATTGCTCCCTGCTCTTGGTCGTCGGGAACTCTCACCCTGAGTCTCTTTGGAGGGACACTGGAGTCCTGGCACGATGCTCCGTGGGGATATTGGGATCCAGCCCCAGCAGAGCTCCATAGCCCTCGCTCCAGCCTTGCTTTGTTATTCTGTATTATAAGGAGAGCACAAAGGGGTATTATGGGAACAATATGGTTTAAAGCAGTATCAGTAATTCATCAAAATAATTAAAATCATATCAATAAACCATAAATTGTTGAGTTGACATATACCTGTTTCTGAATAGATATTTTTAAATTAGCTCCTTTTTATAACACCTAACAAGTTTCCACATATAATATATTTTACTAACAGAAATATATAATGTACTACCGAGTTCTCCTACACTGATAAGCCTGCACCACGCTGCAGTGGGATCCCCACCAACCCCCAGACTGGCAGTGACGGGGATGCGGCAACTCAGGCTGAGCATGACGAGGAGCTGCAAGAGAAACTCCTTTAAAAGGCGAAGACATTTTTTTTTTCTTGTCTTGCTGCATATTACAAATTAATATTCTCAGCTTGTCAGTATCATCTTCATCCCAAATAACCTGTACTGTTGTACTGCAGTTTCCTCTTGAACCTCTCTCTGTTCAAGAACCTCTGCGCCGCTCCCCACAGCCTGAAGAGGAGAGGACGTCCTCTCCGCTCTTTGAGGTGGGGCTGAACAAGAGCAAGCGACTCGGCCAACTTAGCTCAAGCGAGCTACACTCGTTTCTAGCAGAAAAACCTCAATTCAAGCTCAGCTACAAGGTATTTGTTAAAAACGTGCTCCATAGACCTCCCAAGCATGTGTAGCCTTGCTGACCAGACACACGTCCCGCTGTCCATCAGTGCTCACAGCAAAAACCTTCCAAACCCCTTTCCCTCCCTAATTACTCCCACCCACATGCTGTGCTGTCGCTCAGGATGCAGGCACCCTAGCGGGGCTTTTCCCTATTTTAAGAAAATATGTGTTTTCACATCCTTTCGCAGGTTTCTCTCGAACATCCTTCATGCTGGGTGGGAACTCAAGAGAAATGGCAACCACAAAGAGCCACCTCAGGCCCTGTCCCAGGGAGACCTGAGCGACGCTGGAGGATGGAGGTTGTAGCCAGGTGGGGGTTGGTCTCTTCTCCCAAGTAATAAGGGAGAGGACAAGAGCAAACAGCCTCAAGTTGCACCAGGGGAGGTTTAGGATGGGTATTAGGAAAAATTTCTTCACCAAAAGGGTTGTCAAGCATTGGAACAGGCTGCCCAGGGAAGTGGTGGAGTCACCATCCCTGGAGGTATATAAAACGTGTGTAGATGTGGTGCTGAGGGAGATGGTTTAGTGGTGGACTTGGCAGTGCTGGGTTAACAGTTGGACTTGGTGATCTTAAACGTCTCTTCCAACCAAAACAATTCTCTGATTCTCTGATGTTGGACTTGAGAGGGCTTTGGCTCAGCCCCATCCTCCCTGCACTCATGTCAACTTGTCAGGGATGGCAGTAGCCACAGACGGGAGCTAGCAGAGAGCCAACGTGTGAAAACCACCCAATATTGCTTAAAGAAGTAAAGGATGCTCAGAAACAGGCTGATACTCGTACCTGCCAGGATGGAGCCCGGTGACTTGATGAAAGGATAGAATGTACCATCAGCAAGTTTGCTGATGACACAAGACTGGGAGGGG
>RSEF01000032.1:1448425-1459644 GCA_003993805.1 Himantopus leucocephalus
TGGTGTGGGGACACTGAGAGCATCCCGTGGTGGAGCAGGGCTATGACACAGGCTGTGTCCCCACAGATGTCACCTGAGCCTGGGTGGCTACAACCTCAGCATCCAGACCTACACCTGGACCAAGTCCACCTACGGTGATGGCAAGAAGTACATCGCCACCGCCTATGTGATCTCGCCCTGAGACTGGGAGGAGGGGGGGTGACCCCAGCCCCGCTCTGGGGCCCTGGGCTGCCCCACGCCAGGGGCCCGCGGCACTGGGCAGGACTGGTCCTGCTGTGGGAGGCGGATGGCCGTGCTGCAGGACCAGCGCAGGGTCCCGGAGAGAGCAGAGCAGGACAGCGGTGGCCGTGCCCTGCGTGGAGGCAGCGAGGGGACGGAGGCAGCAGCCGTGGCACCCCCCAGTCCCATCGATGTCACGTTCCCCAGTGGCAGCAGGAGAGCAGGGGGAAGGGAGGGACTTGCTGTGGAAAGTGGCACCCCCGAGCGAAATAAATAAAATAAATACTGACCCTGGACGGAGAAGCGTGCGATTCCTCCGTGCAGAGCTGCTGCTCTGCCCTCTGCCCCATCGGCAGCTCCCCCCTCCCCACCACTTCTGTGCCAGGGACAGGGCAGGTACCAGCCCAGGGTGGGTGTTGGGACCCCCGGGTGCTGCCAGGGCCACATCCAGCCCGTGGCCGGGGGGGGGCTGCACACCCTTCCCCTCTCGCTGCAGCCTCCAGCCCCGCAGCTCCCCGGCACGGCTAATGTGGGGGGACCGTGGGGCAAAGCCTGTGCCTGCGGTGATGAGCCCCCCACCCCTCCAGGAGCCCCATCTGAGGATGGGGGGAATGGGGGGGGATGGGGATGGGGGGTGGCTGCAGGGGTGCAGCCCCCCCTTCCCTGCAGGCAGCTGGTCCCACACCTCACCCCAGCCTGGCCCAACAGGAGAGTGTCCCAGCGGGGAGCTGGCTCTTTTGGGGATCCCAGGGGACAGGGGATGGCTGAGAGCCCCCAGGACCGGGGGATTTTACCAGATAGGACCCTCCTCCTCCTCCTTTACCTCCCCTGCGTCCAGGGAGCAGCCCCTCGCTGCCCTGGGTCTACTGGTGTGGGACACCAGAGGGGTGCAGATACTGGAAAAAGCAAGCTCCTTCCAGCCAGCACCAGTGCCACCAGCTTGTGCCACTTAACCCTCCGGTGTGACACCCAAAACTTGTCCCCTACCTTCCTTCATCCACCCCCACTCTGGCTCCCTGCTGTGTCTGAGCCACGGGGAGCTGCTCGCCAGTCCTGCCCCATGGCATTTGCCCCATGGCATTTGCCCCATGGCTTTTGCCCCACTCGGGGACCGAGGGGACAGTTGGGCTGCGGGGCCCCCGGGGTGTCTGTCCCAGGGGCAGCGTCTCTTTGGGGACCATCACGAGGAGATTAGGGGCTGTGGTAGGTGCACCCTCACCCAGCTGTGCTCTCTCCAGGGGCTGTGGGTCCCCAGAGACCCCCCAATCCCCCCCACAGAGCTGGGGCTGCTCAGTGCTCAACACTGTGCTTGGGGAGACAAATCCAGAGCCCTCTTGGGCGGTGGGACCCCCAGGATGACACCCACCGTAATTCCATCCATGGTCCCCACGCTCGGGAGGTGACAAGGACCCCTGCCAGCCCCATCGCTGCCTGGCGATGCCAGCCCGGGGAGACGAGAGCTCCCCTGAGGCACCGGGATCCCATAATTTCCCCCATGCTCAGGCCCCTCTCCTTCTTACCCCCCCCAGATCTGGGTGGGCAGGACAGCCACCAGCTCCGGGCAGCCTCTTGCCCCCCTCCCTGCCTTCTCCTGCCTGCACCCCCTGCCTCGGCCGGGCAGGCAGCAGCTCGGGTCCCAGGGTGGAGATGCTGCGCGGCAGCTCCCGGGCAGGACCGGGGAGATTTGAGCTGCCTGACAGATGGTCGGCTGCAACAGTTCCTGGGGAAGGGGTGGGAGTCCCCGCACCATCTGCCAGGGGTCACAGGTGACCCCCAAACCCCGCCGCAGGGGAGGCCGGGGGGGGGGGGGGGGTGGGGAGAGGGGGGGCATGCCACAGCTTGATTTATAGAAATGCACTGGGAAACTGTGGGGAAGAGGCGGTTTGGGGGGGACCCAGTGATGGGTACGGGTCGGCTCCCCGCCGTCGACTCCCTTCCCGGCAGCGTGGGCATCGCTCCTCGCCCGTGCCCGGGAGCCGGGGTGCAGCGGGGGCTGACTGCAGGAGCTGTGGGGGGGTTAAGCTGTGGGTTCATGCGCTGCAGGGCAGCGCCGGGGCCGGGACCGAGGTGGTTTGTGCCATCTGGGAGATGCCCTCACGGCGGGGCGGTTCGCCAGGGGCACATAACACGGCGCAGGGCACAACCCGGCTGCGGGACAAGGATGCTCCGGGCACCTTCATCCTTGCTCGAGCCCATCCTGAAGGTTTGCACCGGAGCTATCAAGAGGCAGCGGGTGGTTGCCGCTCGCTGCGGGGCCGCACTGGCACAGGACCCAGTTCCTCCTCCTGGTTCCGCATCCCTCAGCCCGCTCCCGTTCCTTCCCACCTCGCCATCCGCCTCCTTGATGCCAAACCCCTCCGTCTAGAAGGACGCCGCTGCCCCCAGACATCACACACTGTGCCGGTCCCCTGCCCGCAGGTCGCCCGCGCTCCGCAGTCGCTGCCAGTCCCACGCTCCGGGCTGGGAAGCTGCTTTTCCAGCATCCGTTTCTGGGGTGAACGGAGACAAAACCCCACGGAGAAAGGTCACCCACCCCGGCCTGGGTCGCTGCCGCGGTGGTGGGTGTAGCACTGGGGGACTTGGAGATGCTCTGGTGATGCTGGGGAGCTGCTCTGTCCGCATCCAGAAGGAACCCCTCGGGACGCAGCAAACCGTGGGGGAGCAAGGAGGGCTGAGGTGGGCACTTTTTGGGGTATCTCCCGGCGTGATGGACCCCCCACCTGCATCGGGGGGAGGCAGCAGCCTGCCGAGGTCATACCCGGGGGGCCAGGCGAGGCGAAGCAGAGGAAAGCCAGCCATCAGCAGGGCTCCCAGTACCCCAAACTCCCTGCCCGCTGCTGGCAGACACACCGCAGCATCCTCCGCAGCGTCCGCCCCCCATCTGCAGGACCCCCTGGTCCTCCCCGGGGCCAACACATCCCTCCGTATCTTTCTGCCCTCGGGTGCAGCTCCCTTCGGCCGAGGGGGGCAGCACGGTGGGACCCCTCCGGCTTCACCCAAAGTGTTGGGAAATCAAACAAAACGAGCGGAGAAGAAAGGGAAGGGCAGGAGAGGGGTGGAGAGGAGGGGCAGGTGTCAGCAAGCTGCCTCCAGCCATCTGTTGCCAGCTCGGGGACTCCGGGGCCCCCCCAGCTCTGTGCCTGACGGGGACGACGCTCGCTCTCGGGGGGGGGGACACACGACACTGCGCGGTCGCATCCCCCACCTGAGCGCAGCCGCATCGGGGAGTTTCGGAGGGGGATGTGGCTCTCCCTCCGTGGGGCTCGTGGGCTGCCTGGGTGCCTTCGCCGCAGCTGAGCTCACTGCGGGGGGGGGCTCGGGCGACTGTTGCCCCCCGCTCGCTGCGTGGAGGGCATATTGGGGTACCCCCTCGGCTCCCCCCAAAACTGCCTGGCCAGATGTGCCCCCTCCTCACACGGGCCTCCTTCACCTGATCCGGGTCAGCCGGGACTGAACCCCCCCGGGCAGCATCGCTTTGGCCCTGCAGCGGAGATGCTCCTGACTTACGCCACTATCGGGGGAGCCGGACCCCGGGCACAGCTCCGCGGGTGTGATTTTGAGCCTCCAGCACACGCAGAGTGTTTTTCCTATGTTTCTTCCCATGCTGCGCTGGGCACAGAGAACCGGGAAGAAGGAGAAATGAGAGGTTGGCCATCACCGCATCCCTCCCCTGCCCTGCCAGCCCAGGGCCGGCAGTGCTCCCTCCGTGCCTGGAGCCCGGTTTGGGCTCCCTACAGCGAGGTTTAGGCAAAGCCAAGACAAACCACACCTGGATGAGCTGATGTGCAGATGCCGGGGCAAGGAGGGCTTCCCTTTGAGATGCCCGGGATGCCGGGAGACATCCGCAGGGCTTCCAGTTCCAGGCTCCTCCGGAGATGCTGCTGGAGACCAGGCGGGACACCCCGAGCATCTCCCCGGACCCCCACATGTGTGTGCCCGAATCATTCCCCTACCCCTGGGCAAGGTGAGCTGGAAGCGGGGGGGAGGCAGGAGTGGTCCCCCACGTTTTGAAGGAGAGATGCTGAAAATGCGAGGTCCTGGGCGGAGGGACG
This sequence comes from Himantopus leucocephalus, assembly GCA_003993805.1. NCBI lineage: Eukaryota > Metazoa > Chordata > Aves > Charadriiformes > Recurvirostridae > Himantopus > Himantopus leucocephalus. Next base: position 1,452,697 of record RSEF01000032.1, read on the forward strand.
CTCTGTCACCCACAGCTCCTTGCCCCAGCCCATCCGCTGGGTCTCACCCTGTTCTCACCCTTGGAAATAGCTGAGCTTTCTGGAGCGATCCCCGCGGGATTTATCCTGGCCCAGACCATGGCAGCGCGGGCATTACGACCGAGGGCTCTGCCCAGCCCTGGCTACCACCACCAGCTCCCGGCCATTAGGGCTTTTGCAAAGTGAGGATGAAGAGGGTTACAGCTCCATCTGAGCCCCCGTAAGGCAAAGCCTGCTGCATTATATCCTAATCCGAGAGGCCTTGGGGACCGTGACTCTAAGTGGAGGCTCTCTAATCCCCTCCCGTAAACGATACGGCACTAACTACCCCGATGGGACTCTGGCCACATCTGGTAGGAGAGCCTGCCGGGAGTGCCCGGCTATACCTTTTGCTAAGAGGATGAGGATGCAGAGGGGAATATGCTAAACCATTTATGCCGCGGGCACTTTTTTATCTGCCGCGATCAGATGTCTGAGCTGGCAGGACAGGATCTCCATCTGGATGTCCGGCTCCGGCCCCCGGCTTGCTCCCGCAACCCCGGGCAGCATCCCTCCTCGCTGCCGGCCGCTGGAGAAGCACCGCTGGGGTGCTCCTGCAAAAATCCTGGTGTAGATGCGGCCACATCCCTTTGCCGGGGCTTAGCGCTTTAAGGGGGGGGCATTTCTGCCCCCCACTGACGAGCCCCACGCTCTGCCCCATCCCCGACATGGCTCAGCTGTACGGTGAGGGAGACGCTGTCCTGCGTATGGGAAACTCTGAGGTGGCTGAGAAACCCTCTCTCCCAGCCCTGAGCACAAGTCATACCAAGAAAATGACCTCAAAATACCTCAGACCAGGACAACAACCCAGCCCTCGCGTGCACGGTGGGCTCCGTGAGCAACCAGCTGGAAGGGACACGCCGCGGCAGTGTCCCTCTTCTCCCCCTGCCCACCCGGGGATGCAGCAGAGAGGGGTCGGGTCCTGCCGCGGTCGGGGCGGGAGGCTAGCCAGGGTTTAGGTATGGTAAATCCTCCTTTTACAGCCATTCATCTTGAGGATGAACAGGGTGGGGAGAGCAGAGGCCCCCCCAGAGCCCCCCGAGCAGCCGGGGAGGGGGCGCGGAGCATCGCTGGCAGCTGGGCTGGGGGTCCACCCCCGGAGCAGAGGTTAATGAGCGAGCGGGGCCGGGAGCCGCCGTGGCAGTGGCCGTTAGCCCATATGGACACGCGAGCGGTGGCGGCGGCAGTGGGGGGGGTGTCGGCACGTGCCGGCGTCCTGCCCCGCGTTTGGGATGGCAGAGCCCCCCCATCTCCGCTTGCGATGCCACGAGTCACCTCGAGACACAGATGTCACAACCCAGACCTGGTCCCCCCCCATCCCTCCCGCATCCCTCCATCCCAGCGATGCTCTTCTTATGATCAAATAAATTCCACTGGGGAAAACCAGGACCTCACAATGTCTCGGGGGGGTCCAACACAGGGCAGAGGGTGGGAGCACGGCGAGGACCGTGCATCTGCCACCCCGGCCGTGGCACGGGGAGCGGGCAGGGATGCCAGCGCTGCCGGACCACAGCTGGCTCCGGCCGTTGGAGAGACAAGCCGAGGTCGCGTCCGTTGCCCCCCGAGCTTCGGCAAACGGCCGGGAACCCGCTGGGCCCCCTCCGCACCTTTCTCCTGCTCCCCGCGGGGACGCCGAGCAGCCAACTGTTCCCCGCAGAGGCTGGCGAGCCGCAGCCCGGGCTAATCCAATCCATCAGGGGGGTAATGAGCTATGAAAGTGCGGATTCAATTAAGGGGGATTGCGACGGAAGGCAGAGCCCGGCGGCAGACGGAGAAAGGAGCCCGCTCCCCTCTGAAAGGGTCCATCTGTGCCGCCGTGTCCCGTCTTTGTGCTCCCTGAAAGAGCCGGCGAGGCACAAAAGCAGCCGCGTCCCTGCCGGGCGCTGGCACTGCACAAGGGTCCGGCCATCCCGCCAGCCCTGGGGGGGAAACTGAGGCACGGCACGGTTAAGGGAGCAGCTTGTGGCACCCAGGGCAGGGTTCGGAGGGCAAGAGCGCGCAGCCGGCTCTCTCGATGCCGGTTGCCACCTCCTTCGTAGGTGATTTCATTTTTATTCGTGAGTTAGGTGGGGTTTGGGCAGGGCTGCTCGCCCAGGTCTCCTTCCAGTAGCCCAGTGCGGCTGTTTGCTCAGCGTCCCATCCGGAGCACGGGGGGGGCTGTGGGCAGCAGGATGAGCCCCCAGCTTTGGGTTGGTCCTCAGGGCTGGGCTGGTCCTGGTGCCACGTGTCTTTCGGTGCCTGTCCCCTGGCCCGGAGGGGCTTCATGCTCTCCTGGGCAGGGGACATCCCACCGTCCCCCTCAGCCTCCAGGTACCTCCAGGGCTGGGGCTGGTTTGGGCGTCTCGTGGGCGGGTGGCCAAATCCGGCAAGTTTAATCCTTCGCAGAAACCCATATTGACTCACCACACAAGGGGAGAGCGAGAATGGGAGCCTCGGGGCTCGCAGGGGTCCGTGCCTCAGTTTCCCCCTCCGGGAACGGCTGGCGGAGGTGGCAGTGCCCTGGGCGGGGGCGTGCGGGGTCTTCGGCACCTGCCTGCCCTTGGCTCATGTCTCCGGAGCTCCTCCTGCATCACTTGGGCTGGAAATACCCCCTCCCCGAGGCCTCTTCATCTGAGAGGCTCCCGCCTGATTACAACTTGGGAGGGATTGGGCCGGGGACGAGTTTAAAGACGGGATTATTCCTGTACAAATTCTGATTAAACCGTCCCCAAACCCTCCTGCTACAAGATTAAGCCGAGCTCTAATCTCGCCCGAGCAGCAAGACTTCGTCAATAACTCCAAATCTCTCCGCTGTTAGTTTATCTGGTGGGGATTAAGCCGGGAGGTTCCTGAACTTGTATTATAACGTTAAAAAAAAATGAACAAAACCCAACCCTGTGCGTGTGCGTGTGCGTGTGCGTGTGCTGGGCAGCGCGTGACAGCTGCCGTCTCCCACGTCTCAGCCAGGGACGGGGCTGAATGAAACGCCCGGTGCCACCCAAATGCCCGCGTGGGCTCCGGGGATCGCCCAGGGCTGCCTGTCCCTGCCTGCGCTGCCTGTCCCTGCCTGCGCTGCCTGTCCCTGCCTGCACCGCCTGTTCTCTGCCTGCGCTGCCGGGATGGGGTGTGCAGCCCTGGTCCCATCCCAGCGCAGGCAGCGGGGCGGTTTCGGGCTGTTTCAGGCTGCCGGCCCTTGCCGGGAACCCGCATCCTTGCGTGCAGGACGGCGACGTGCTCCGCTCTTGCAGGACACCATTTACCACCCCAAGAGCAGCCCGGCGCGTGACCGCAGCCCTCGGCAGAGCGGGCTGTGGGACGGCTGCGGGGTGGCACACCTTGGGGACAAGCAGCCACATCCCCACGAGCTCTTCTTGTGACCCGGGTGTTTTCCATCCGCTCTGCTGGAGCACCAGGGCTCAGGTCCGAGTGACACCCCGGGAACGTCCCTCGAACATGATCTCTGAGGCTTCCAGACCAGGGCAGGCAGTGGGAGAGGGGGAGAAGGCTGAAGCGTTGTGTGTGGCATCCTCTGAACGGAGCTCGTGGTCCCCCCTCACCCCGGCCACCGCTCCCTGCAAGCCCAGACATGGTAAGACTCAGTTCATGGTGACATCTGCGTCCCCTTCTCTCTGCACGGTCACCACACTCTGGATGCCGAAGAGGGGCTCAGGAAGGAGGGGACCCGGCGAGAGGGGCCCTTCTGCTGCTGGAAGCTGGCAGGGGGTTGGTATTGCCCAGGTACCCAGCGGTTCATCGGTCAGGGATGTCCTGAGACTCCCCAGAGTCCAGGGCAAGAGGGGGTGACACCTCTCCCAGCTGCATGACAGTCCCTCTTGGTCACCTTGAGCTCCCCTCGGGGTCAGCCCAGCCCACCGGCACCCACACCAGCACCAGGGTAAGACCGTGAAGTCCCCGCTGTGAGCGGGACGCTTTGCCAGCAGCAAAATCCTTTTGGGTGCCAGGAGGACACACAGCGCCTTTGGAGGCAGCGCGTCCCCTGGATCCCATGGCAGGGTGGGGATGGAGAAGGCTGGGAGAGCCGGGATGGTCCCCCGAGGCAAGGGATGCTCCGGCGCTGGTGGTGGCTGGACCGAGCAGATGCCGGGGGAGCGTTTCCCCTAATCCCCTGGACCGGTCCCCACTGCGTAAACACTCTGTACAGCTTTGCAAACAGATTGAACCACGGCTGATCTGGAACGCAGCAAAGAGCTTAGGGGCTCGGCGGAGCCAGCGCCGGGATTTGTGCGATTTACCCGCCCCGCACTGGTGGGAGTCTCGGGAGGAGCTGGTGGGATGGGGACCCCCATCCCGTCTCCGCTGGGCTGGATGTGGGAAGGGGACATTGCCCTCCTCTGGGTCCCCTGGCCCGGACAGGGTGCGGGGGGTGTAGGAGGGTGGTGGGGGCAGCGGCGGATTCCCAGTTAGATGCGTGAGGTGCAGCTTTGGAAGCTCACGGGGCATCCCAGCGCGGGATGTGCCGGCCGGGGCACTGCAGCGAGGGCTGGCCGGGCTCTTCTCCCGGGTGTCCATCCCCACGGCACGTCCAAGGGGATCAGCTCCTCTGCTGTGACGTCACCTGGTCCCACGTTCCAAGGACCTGGGACCTGCTCCAAGGACCCGGGACCTGCTCCAAGGACCCAGGACCTGCTCCAAGGACCCGGGTGGCCGGAGCCGCGCACGCACCGCTCCAGGGCTTGGTGGGATGCTGGGTGGATGGACTGGAGGATGCTGGATGGTGCGGGGATGGGGACACCCCGCGCACAGGGGTCACCCGCCTGCACAACCATGTCCAGCACCAACAGCTCGGGCTCGTGGAAAGAAGACACTGGTCCTGAAGGCCACAAATGTGCAGATGAGGAGTTGGTTTGCACAAGCCCGATTTAACCCTCGATGCCCGGTGGGTGCAGACAAGCTGCGTCCTGGCACATCCCAGTTGCCCCAGGATCAAGCACGGTGCCACCACGTTGATCCTCTTGGGACCACGCGCTGCTCCTCTCCCACCGACCCGCACTAATCGGCAAGAAAGTTAGTTGCCAAAATCTGATGTCCCCAAGGGAGAAAAGACGATTAACTCAAGAATCAACAGTCTGATATTTCGGCTTAGTGGGAAAATCCTTGTGGGTTCCCAAGCTGGGCACATTAGGAGCTCAGTGGCTCACGGTGTTATCAGATTACAAACAATATCAGAATTACAGCTTTTAAATCTGGGGTTTAAAAAGACTCAGCAATTATACAGCTCTGGGTACTCCCACGCCTCTGTGGAAACCAGGGCGACTTGGAGCCAGCACCCTCAGAGCACAGAGTTGCTCCCAACTGTGGCTTTTCCACGGATACCACCACCGTTGGCCGAGCCGAGTGCCCGGCTTGGTGGTGGACACCCCGACCGCTGCCATGGGAATGCCCCGTATGGGACGAGGGGCAAAACATCTCTGCCTTGGGGGCTTCTCCACCTGCCCCAGGGAAGGACGGTGCAGGAGGTTGTTCCCAGCTGGTCTTTTCAGCTCTGATGGTCATCCTTCCTCGTGCACACTCCACAGCTGGCTTCCTCCCTCCAGTATCCTTAGAAAAAGAGTCCTGGTTTTCAGCCGGCTCCCCCAAGGATGGGGCTGGCCACCAGGGTGCCAGAGAGGGGCTGGAAGGGCTGCTCTGCCATCCAAACCGACCTCCACATGGGCGCAGATGGAGACCCTGGTGGAGTTAAGGCAAAGTCCAAGAGGTGTCCGGAGCTGTCTCCACACTGCGTCCAAAGCTGATGGGCTGCCCCATCCCTGGAGGTGTTCAAGGTCAGGTCGGACGGGGCTTGGAGCAAGCTGGGCTGGTGGGAGGTGTCCCTGCCCAGGGCAGGGGGTGGAACGAGATGGTCTTTAAGGTCCCTTCCAACTCTAACCATTCCATGATTCCATGATTCTATGCAGTAGCACAAGGAGATGATGGACCATTGGAGGCTCCTGATACCTGCTCCAGCCTCCCTAGTCCTTCCAGGAGAAGGAACATCCTCCAATCTCAGCTGTGTCAATATATGGGAAGGAGAGAGTTTTTAACAAGGGCTCCTTTGTCCTCGATGCTAATTAAGGCCACATAAGTGCAGCTGATGGACTCACTCCCAGGACTCAGCTCCTGAGCACCCACTCGTCCCCCGCGTTTCTGTGGGTCCTCCGCTGGTGAGAAGCGGCGTTGCCTCCCCGACGCGCCATTCCCCACACCCAGACCCTGCCTGCCCCGTCCCCCCCCGGCTGCGGGACCTCTCCCAGCCTCCCCCCGACGCTGCGAAGGAGAAAAGCGGGGGACTGCAGGGACCCACCACGGCGTGCGGTGGAGAGGGACCCCACCTGGGCCACCCAGAGGGGGAAAAGGGACGTGCCCCATTGGCTCCCAGGCTGCGGCAGCGCTGGGGAGTGTGTGGTGCAGCGAGCGTGCCAGTTCTCAGCTCCTCGCCACGCCGGCAGCCTCAGCAGAGCGAAGCCTCCCGGGAGACACGGGGGATTCAGACAAGCCCAAGTGCCAGCCAGTGGAGCCACGACCCCGGAGCTCCTCATGGGCACACACAGGGGTATTCCCTGTGTGCACGCACGCGCGTACCGGGGGCCAGCTGTGCTCTCGCACGCCCGTGCACACACACGCAGCCCCGCGGGGGCCGGCGCAGGAGCAGGGCAGCGTTTGCCCCAGCCTGGCACGGCTCCCTGCCCTCTTGGCACGGGCCGGGGCTGCTGGAAGGGGCCATTCCCCTGCTGTCGGGCGCACACGCGCCCGGGGGGACCTGGCACCGAGACGGGCTTGGCCACCGGCCAGCGAGGGAAGGGACGGGGAGGGGGGGGGACCGGGGGCACAGCTGGACCCCGGGCACCAGCGGGCAGCCAGCCGCTGGCCTCATCCCATCGCTCCCAGAGCACCGGTGTATGTGGGGGGGGGTCA
>RSEF01000032.1:1512319-1522609 GCA_003993805.1 Himantopus leucocephalus
TTTTTTTTTTTTTTTTTAATGAAAGAACCCAAAAATGCTTTTTTCTTCCACCAAAAGGAGGCGGCTCCCCGGCCAGCGGCGGGCCGGGGCTCCCCGCAGCACAGCCAGCCGCCCGCCCTGCCTCTGCTGCCGTTTCCCCCATTTTTTTCCAGTTTTTGCGGCGGGTTTTTCCCGGTTTTTTCCTCTTTTCGGCTCTGCCCCAGCCAGCCCGCAGGGGTCACTGCCGAACAGCCCACAGCTCCTCAGTGCCCCGCGACAGCGGCCACGGACGGGGCTTCCCCCGCGGGGAAGAGGAGAGAAGCCTCGAAAAACATGGAAAAACATGAAAAGAGTCCCAGGAGGCAGGATTTCCTCCGGACAGGGCAGAAACCCACCGCAGCGCCTTTGCAAGGCCAGGCCATCCTAGCAGCTCCTCTCCACGGGCAGGACACGGCCGAGCGCGCAGGAATCGCCGGTTCCACACATGGCATGTTCCGTGTTGGCGGTGCAGCGGTGATGCTGCGGAGAGTGGGGGATCGCACAGCGAGAGAAAGGGCCGGATCGCACCCACCATGAGGCCCAAACACCTGAGTCGTGTGTGCATCGGCTTGCCGGCATCACACAGACCCACGGCGGGGATTCCTGCAAGGAGAAAACCACTTGGAAACCATTTCACTTTAGAGCGAAGGGGAGAGATCCACAAAAGTTACTGCAGCAGGGAACCAGGGCTGTTTGGGGGACTTCAATCAAGACAGATTCTATTAAAGAATTAATATGTCCTGCAGTGGGTTTGGTGTAGGTGGAGGACGAAGTTTTCAGCCCTTGGATGTTGCCGCGGGTCCCTGCCGCTCGCCCCACTGAGCACCATCCCGCCTGCCGGATCAGGGGTGCCAGAGTCGGAGCCAGGGAAATAATCGGGGTCCACTGGGGGGATCAGCAATGGGAGCACGAGCCGTGCTGCAAAGGGACAGTCCAGCGGGCGCTTCACTGGCCAGCATCTCCAAGACAGGCATGAATGAGAAAAAAGCAAATTAAAGTCATGGAAACCAAATAAGTCACTTTGAGCAGAATAAATGAGAAGTGACTATTTACAGACTGCGGGATCCGTTCTGGAAACCGATCTTCTGCCAGGGGCTCCCTGACTACAAACCGCCAGGGACAGCGTGAGAGCAAAGCATCTTCCGATCGTTATTTATCATGACATTTAGCAAGACCTCGTTCCCCGTAGTTACAGTACGGAATTGAGAACCTCTTCTTCATTCTCATCTGCTTCACCCACCAGACGTAATCAGACTTAGCACTTTGCATCTTCAAAGCACTTTGTGAACATTAACTCATTAATCCTTATGCCCCCTGTGAAGCGGTTAAGTATTATCCCTGTTTTACAGACCTCTTTATCTCCAAATCTGCTCATTAATTTTCGTGTGCCCATTGCTTTAAACGGAGATATCAAAGCGATAGAGAAACCGCAGCACAAAATAGTCCTGAGCATCACGTTCAAACCTGCCGAGTACCTGGATACCCCGCAGCAGCTCGGGGTCCTGAAACCAGGCCTTGATGGGATGAAAGTTACCACTAATGCTCAGATTAGATCATTTTCCTGAAGCTGGTTCTGCCCTACGCCCACAAGATCCCCCCCGTTTAACTGAAATGCCCGGCTGGTAAAGTGGTCAGTGCCATGGAAGTCTGTCAAGACGCATCCTGTTTAGCGGAGTCCTGACACACTTGCAGCCTCCTTGGCTTTAAGTGCAGATGGGGCAGAAAACCAGCTCCAGTCTACAGAGCTAGCAAATAATTCACGCTTTGTAGTAATAATTCTCTCTTCTAAGGGAGCGATGCAGAAGCGACACAATTCCAAGAAACAGAACACACCACAATCAGATAACGTTAATACCTATCTGGAAGGCAAATACAAACATTTCGGTGTTTACACCACGGTAAAGTTTCTTTCCTGTTAGTCACCATCTACTGTTAACTTACAGGAGGGTGGTGGGGCAAACAGTTTCCCTTGAACTCCATCCAGCGCTGCCAGGGAGCCTGCTGGCTGGCTCATGGCTCTTCTCCGAAAGGCCTTCTCTCCACAGTTGGTTTTGGAATGACAGCAGAAACAATTGTGCCCTCTGTCCACGAGGAACTGATGCACACACTGAAATGAGATATCATATTGTGAGAACAAACGAAGGGCATGGCAGAAAGCGCCTTTTTTTATGGGAGTCATTTGCCCAGCTTCGTGGAATTGGACTTCAGAGGGATTTATTTTTTCTTATAGGTCAAATTATCTGATATGAGTGGGTGCCAGTAAAAACTGGGATTTCCTGCCACCTCACTTCCCTCTGCTCTATTTACTTTTGCTTGCTTCGGGCACACCTTCTGAGTTTATCATTTATTCCCCAGCAGCAGGCAGTGATCCAGTGGCAGACTGGATGGATCTCAAGGGCATCTTACCTGCTGCTCTAGAGCAGGAGAATCCAAGCAGTCGGGACAGGGCAGGAGGAAGATGAGCACCGTGACACGTACATCTAAAACGGCCAGCAAAGCCTTTCCCAGTCGTCAGAGCCAACAGGACATTTTCAGCACCCGCTGATTTCGCAAGAGGAAACTCCACCTCGAGGTAGCGCTGAGGGCACAGCATCAGGAATTTGTCCTTAGGAGGCCAGAAGTTGAATGTTATAACCACCAGGCAGACTGGTGAATGCAACAGAGCAATACCTATTGTAGTCAGAAGCCTGGAGCAGCTACGCTGGCAAAAAGATTAATTACTTCTGGGTGTGAGCTGGAACCGCACACCCAGCAGTCCTGAGGTTTTGGTTACTCCCTAGCAAAGTGGGAAACGTCGCTCTCTCCCCGACTGCGCTGAGGCAAGGATTCAGTTTCCCTTTTCCTAGTATTTTACCTCTGTTCTGCCCACACTGGAATGGTCATTAGCTACAGTCACAGCTGAATACAAACACCACGTGTGTGATGCAAGAATAAAATGTATTCTCCCTGGTTCTGATGAACTCCCGCACAGCAAAAACTTTGCCGGTCTGTTAGACTGAACATCAGCCTGTCCAAGGGGTCTGAGGTCAGTCCCTGGGACAGGGATGATGTTCTGGGCTCCGTTAACCACGATATACTGCCCTGCGCCAACAAGCCCCCAGCTGAAATCAGAGCTGATGCCAGCACAGCCAGACCACCTTTTGGCCCCAGTATTTTGTCCAAAGGTGCTAAATTTGGTCTGGTTACTATAGCCTTGCTACCATCACCATTGTCAGCAAAGAATAAGTATTTTTAAACACTGAATAAATATTGAGCTGGCAGCACTATCTCTGCCTCAGCTCTTGCGTGCCATCCTTCCAGACAGCCAGGGTGCCTCCAGGCACTGCGGTGGAGCCTTTGGGATCACAGGGTGTTCCCAACATGGAGCGCTGCAGACACTGGCTGGGCCTCCTTGGTGGCTTGGTAGCTCTGTCAGAAAAGGCTGGTCTCAGCAGGCCTGTTGGAAACATCTGGCTTTAATTCTTCTATAAAGCCATGACATTCATTTGGACACCAAACCACTTTCCTTTCATCTATCTGGAGGACTAACCCTGTGGCAGAGCAGCTGACTTTCTGCCTGCCGTTACCCTGCATTATCCTGCAGGAAGAAAGAGGTCACGGAAGAGCCAGGGCTGTGCTCTTCACAGGAGGAGAGATCTCGGGAGAAGGCGGCAGCTCACAACTGACACTTTCCTGCTCTTCTCCCTCCCTAGAGCTCTTTTCAAGTTGTTTCAAGGCATACATTTGTCTGTCAACATGTCTCAAAGGGGCTCAGAGTCCAGCTTAGACCTGATCTCCCCTTGCAGGCAGATCTCACTGGACTGAGAACCCAAGCGCTTGAGGAACAGATAGACGTGGCATGCTGTCCTGAGTAGGAAAGACAGTGCCTTTGTGCTGCAGGGAGAAGCTGTGTCTATTTAGAAATCCCTTTAGTTGAGGATGCTGAAGGCTTTGTGGATGGGCTGGCATGCTGGGAAGAAGCCTGGGAGATTCAGGAACATGAGCAGAGGCAGAGGAGTTGCCTCAACAACTCTTGACCGATAATTCTGGTATCAATAAATGATGACCCTAGCAAGGAGACGATGTTTTGAACTCTAAATGTGTTATTGTGCAGGAGAAGAAGCCTAAAGCAAGAACGCTGGATGTTGGAAAGATCAGCTGCACCATCACATGATCCCACGACGCCTGTAACCACAGCAAAGTGTTATCCAAAGCCAGTGAGACTCTTGGCTCCGTTTCTAGGTCTGAGCTCAGCAGAGATTGTGCAGTTGCATTTTCACAAACTTCCATCCACGCTGAAGTAAACTATTTGCTTTCCAGGCAAAACTAAATCCCACCAGCGTGGGATAGGCGCCTCAGGCAGCCTCAGAGCCGATGAGCAGCAATCGCCGGGTCTTATTCCAACACACTTCAGTGCGAGGCAAACAGCACAGAGCTCCAGCTCCACGAGGCAGCCGGGCAACAGCACTGAACAATCAATTTCCCATGTCAGACTCTGGCTACGCCCAAAGACTTGGCAGTGCTGCAGCGTAGAAACTGTGGCAATAATATTAAATAAAACAGCTCTTCTCATCTGCCTACCCCCCTTCCCTGCTACTGGGCCGCTCTCTTGAAACTGCTACAGTTAAAAGGATTTGCCTTTTTATTTAATGTGCCCGTATAAAAGCAATCCACACAGGGAACAGCAAGACAAGAATGAGCTGCCCTATGAATTCACAGCCCACTGCACGGAAGGAGCATGGCCCTGCTGCATGGCACGAGTGTGGTGTTCCTAACAGCTGAAGGAAATTCTTCTGCAGCTCAGGGGGGTCTTTTGGTACCCATGAGTTTCCCTTCTTGTTGCACCAAAATTCCTTGTAGGCCATCCAGGAAACCCACTAGCGTATCAAGTTATTGGGAGCTGATCTCCAAGGACGTGGTGCAAGATAGCTGCACCTCTGCCTCCCTCTTATTGTTTCATCCAGGACCAAAACTTCCCAGCAGAGAGGAGGAGTGAATCATGCAGGAGGAGAGAGCTGGAGCAGGAAATACAACTGCCAGGCTGACTCAGCATGGCTTTCCTCCTGAACCTTGAACAGATGGGAGCTGTGAAGGATGTTAATGTTTAACTCCACCAAAAGTTCTGTCTTTAGCAAAAGGCATCTGAGACTCATCAGCTCCTGGCAGGAGACATTTTGCTTTGCCAGGAGCTGTGCTGGTGACAGGACCTCAGCGGTCAGGTCAGCAATTCTGCCTTTCAAAAGGCAATTAAGTCCAAAGGGCCTCACAACATCTGATAAACTCCAGGAAAAAGATGGATAAAACCAATGGCATTAATCAGTTCATCTCCCCGGCCCTGCACTTCACTGAGAACACCAACGCGGGAAGACAGATTGACACCATAAGTAAGGAAAAGCTCATTAGTTGTTTGGGAAATATTGTTATTGATCATCTCCAAAGGAGCACTGCAGCGCTGCCTGCCACTCTGCCTTTTCGCTCTCTTCTCTTTCTCCATCCTCATTCTTCTTCCCGAGGGCATTCAAATCTTTACATGACTGTCTCGGTAAGAAAGAGCACATAATGCCTAAAAGGTAGGGCTAGGACCCTAGACTTTAATCCCAACTCTGGTACTGGTTACTCAATAGCCACTTGAGATTCCTGTTCCTCACTTCGCCCATTGTAAAGCGGGGATGGTGCTTCCTGAACTTCTGTTAATTCAAGAGTCACCTAATGAGTGCTAATTAGGAAGATCCAAAACCAAATCACTAGATTAGTGGCTATGAAATACTCACTAGTTAGAGGAGTGCTTTGCAGAGCCTCTCGGATGGGAACCCAGGTTTACATGCTCCAAAGGCTATAGAGCTCCAACTGCCGATGCCAAGAACACCCAGGAGCTGCCAGGAAAGGGCTCTACAAGAACTATTCAGCAGTTCTGGCTTTGTCCCACAGAGAACATGCATCCTGCAGAGAATCTATTCATCCCTTCTATTTGTTGCCTTCAGAATAACCTGAAATGTGTACAAAAGGGAAGAAATCCATAACTGTGTTCATCAGGTAGATCCAATATCTTTCTCAGTCCCCGAGAGGGCTGAGGGAGAAAGAATTCTGTAATTCAAGAAAAAGAAGCAACTCTGACTGTCCAAGAATGAAAGAGCTCACAGTGAGAAACCGTGTGGTTAAAGTTACCTGCAGACAAAAAGGGGCTTGCAACACCCTGGGGGAGAGATCAGGCTGTCCTGCCCCTGCCGCTAGAAATCATGCTGTCCTGGAAGGAGGCTGGGATGCTTTCATCATGAAGTAACAGCAGCTTTTGCTTTATAAGCCTCCAACGTGTAGTGCTATAATAAAGCACGCATCGGTGCTGAGACCTGAATGGTACAATATAATCAATGAGCTGGAAAAAAAAAGAGGTAAACAAAGAAGTGTCAAAGTTGACCCATGATAGGAAATTATTCAGGATATCCAAACTGAGTGGAAAGAGCCAGAGAAGGATCTCACGACAGCAAGTACTTGGGCATTCAAAGTGCTGGCCAAACAAAACGCTAACAAATACCGAGATGCCAGAGCAAAGCAAGCCTGACTAGAATTGCACAATGATGGGGTCCAGGTTAGCTATTCCCACTCAGGAAAGGGCTCAGGGAATCATTATGGGGTATGCAACTCTGCACTCACTGATGGTTAGAAAACAGGAAGTGTTTTTTAAAAAGGAACAGAACACGGAAAAAACCTGTGCTGATCTTGTAGGATACCACCACACATTTTTTAATCATACTCCACTCACAGAGGTAAGGTTTGTTTTTTCTGGTCGAGGGGACACGCGTGCTATTGGAAAAAGCAATCTTGGAGTCCTGAACTGCCCACCTGAATGAGGGCTCAGAAGGGGCTCCAGGACCTGACAGGAGCACCTGTACAGTCCCTTAGATTTTACAGATCCTAGACCATATCTTCTGGCTTACTGGAATAGCAGCTTTCTATAGGGCTTAAAGCTTCTGCTTTTCAGCTCCAAAGTCGCCACATCTAATACAGATGTGTGATGCCTCCTTAGTAAAGTTATGTAACAGTACTTTAATGATTGTTGTATTTTTCTATTGCCTTGGCTTTATTAAAAAACAAAAAGAGAATGTAAAGACTGGTGGAGTATGTTTGGAAATGGAAGTAAAATTCCAGTTGTATCACTGATTAAACAAACCAGTGGTGCTGTTGGGAGGGGTTACATGAAGTTCACTGGTTGGGTGGATATATAAAAAAAAAAAAAAAGCCATGTGTGTGTCTGAGCACTGTCCGTAGCACCGAGCGTCCCTTCAGCAGCCGCCTTACCCAATCTGCTAGTGCTGGGCCTCTTCTGTAGGAAGCTCAGCAGCCCCAACAACCAGAGGATCAGTCAGAGAATGCAGACTCCCTCAGGAAGTGCTGCTACACCAAAAGTGAGACACTTGGATGAAATATCAAAAAGGGAGGACTAAGAAGACAGAAAATATTTCTTTGGGTTCTCCTCTCTGGTATAAATCAGCAGAGTTGCATTCTACTGCTCTAAGAGTAACACTTGAAAGAAGCAAGCACCATAAACATGTTAATAATTACACCTGAGATTGTTTTCCCGGAACAGGTTGGTCATATCTTTCTGAGCTGTCACCCTTTATACCTGCAACCCACAACAACCTCTTACCAAACCACCAGAAAACACATTTTAAACCAACACTGAGCTCAGAGCTGTCAGCTGCAACTCAGGAAAGAGATTGTGGCACTGTCATCGACAGTTCTCTAAGGCCACTGGCTCAGGGTGCAACGGCAGCCAGAAGAGCCAGCTGAACAGTGGCTGCTTTCAGGCAGGATACTGAGGGGAGGCCAAAGCCCTCGGTCTGCTCTTCTAGAAATCCTCAGTGCACTCGCGTCTGGAGTGCAGTTCTGGTCTCAGCTGCTCAGGAAGAAGGTGATGGCTTACAGAGGGGTCCAGAGGAGGGGAGGGATGAGCTGCCTTAATAAGGAGCAATCAAAAAGGCTGGNCTGAGAAGGATCTTATTGAGGTTTACAAAGTCATGAAGGTGGTAGAACAAGTGAATGCAGGCTTGATATTCACGGAATCCTGCTACAGAACAAGGAGGCACACTGAAACAACGAGATTAGTTTAAAGCTGAAGAAAAGTATTTTTTGACACAAGTCAGGAACCTGGTGTCACAGAAAACTGTGGAGACAATACCAACAAGTTTAAAAGGGATTACATAAATTCACAAGCAACAGGTGTATAAATGGCTGCTAAAAGGGCCAAGACGCACCCTTTAACATCTCTACTGCATTCACGATGCCGGAGAGGGAAACGGACAGCAGCAAGAACCCTGGCTCACACACTTGCCCAAACAGCATCTCCTGTTGCCACCACTGGAGACAGGCTACTGGGCTAGTGGTGACATTGGTCCAACCCAGGAGGATGTTAACATTCTAAATTAAATCTTGAAAACCTTACACACAATTAATTAAGGCAACGTGGTATCTTCTAACTGCTACTCCCATCTGCCTCTCAGCCCATCCCTGCGGTTGTGTGTAATGCCTCACGTTACAGCACGGCCTCATTTAGACACTAATCCTACAGGCAGATCCCTTTGCCACATGGAGCAATCCTGAGACCAGCACAGCCAGACCCTGCTGGGGAGGGGACGCTGCACAAGTGGCATAAGCACAGAGGCTGAGGCTTTACACTATCTAGTTTGATTTTTTTTTTTTTGGTACGTTATTATTGGTCACTGACTTTGATTAGCAATCTGTGAGCTGCTGCAATGCATCTATGTAGTGAGATACATCATTTTATCCTTGATACTTGGATAATTAAACTTACAGGCACTACTGCAGTATATGTTATATTCTTAAATTTCCAAATAATTACTCCATCACTTATACGTAACTCTCAAAAGGATCACTTTTTCTAAGTATATATTCATAGAAAAGGATGATAATTTCTCACTTTGAAAATCTTTGAGTCTATCGAAATAGTAATATTTTGTTAGTCAAAACAAATCACAACAGTATTTCTGTAGATGAGGCTGCACATCGGTAAAGCGGGAATGGCTTGCTAAAGGTGCCTACACACTGGCATCTGGTGTCATTTGAGACACCCCATGGTATTCCCATCACCAGAAAAAGGAGGGAAGCCAGTCCAGAGGGGTGCAAGCCATCCTGTGCTCTACCGGCCAGGCCTGGGCTGGTGTCTCAGACAGCCAAGGGTGTCAGAAATGGCAGCAGATACCTCTGCTGAGGCAACTGAATCAAGCTTGAAACGTGCTGCTCACATAACCTAGATAAACATGCAATTTCCTGTACAAGTCATGCATTTAATAACAGCACATATAAGTTTATCTGACATGCTTAAATAACAATGTCACATCTGCTCCACCTGGACATACCTCCAACCCCCCAGTGCACAGATCGCTATGCTATTTGTTTAAGCTATGAAGCCTGTAACTTACAAAGTGTATGTATTTTCTGGGCCATAATTCAGGCTTTTTACTGGAATGAGTAAATTTCAAACGTCAATGCCGAGATTGCCATAAAAATAATACCAGCATATTAATTTTAACTGGTTACTTCCTGTCTTAATGGTCCGGGGATCTGGTGGAGGCTCACAAGCCGCTCCGCAAGTGCGGAACAAGAAGGCTGGGAATTTGGGACTGCTCGAAGTAGATAAGAGCTGTGGATATGACAAAGACCACAAACTCTTGGCCTCATTAAAAGCAGCAGCACGGAGACGAAGCTATAGCACTGACTACATGCAATTATTTTTTTTTAACTCAGGAATTCAGTACTTTACACATTATGAAGAATAAGGCAGAAAGAAGAAGAAAGAAACACCTAAAGCTATTCCTGAAAGTACATTGTTCAGATAAATATCTTGAGGAGCCGCTGTGCTAGCTGGAGAGCGAACTCGTGTCATGCTAATGAAGATACACAAACTTTCCAGTATCTCAGGAATGCAGGTTATCTAGTTTGGCTGCTGAAAACTCTTTTTCTTGTTTTCAAACAAACTGAGTCTGCGGGGGACCCCAATGCCGAGCACAGGCACTCCTTCCTCTTACCACACAGCCATTCCTACAACCCAGCACCTTCCAGACACCAGTGAGTTGCGGAGCGCAGGCTCATTCCTGGAAGAGGTGACAAGCTGCTGCTCTGAGTCTCTTCATTCCACCCTTACCTCAGCAGACTTGGGAGGAGCCTGCGGCCCCCAGAGCCCAAATCCACCCTCGTGGAGCTCAGGGCTGTACAGACCGACTGCCAGGACCCCCCTCTCTTTGAAGAGGGTTAGAGGGGAGCATCTGTCGGTCCCAT